>VDFB02000008.1:290025531-290547977 GCA_007258455.2 Sequoia sempervirens
TGTACTATTTATAAACCCTACAATATTCCCTGATGCTTTTGGTCTTTCGTCAATGTACACAACCACTCCTTTATTTTGATCCTTATCTTTTAGCTATATATAATTTGCTGACAATGCATACCTATGCATACTTTGTGTATATCAAACCAGTTGCATCCAATCTTTGTAACTGTAACAGGGTGTGACATACTCCATCAATTCAGTAACTTTTTCATAACAAACCTTTATGTTTTCCATGCAAAATAGGCCCAAACCATGTAATGACGATGGTGCTATGTGATATATCCTCTCGTTGACAGAAAAATTAGTGTTTATTGGAGGAAGTTCCTTGGGTACCCATTGTTTTATGTTTTCCATGCAAAATAGGCCCAAACCATGTAATGACGATGGTGCTATGTGATATATCCTCTCGTTGACAGAAAAATTAGTGTTTATTGGAGGAAGTTCCTTGGGTACCCATTGTTTCCATAGATGTTTGTACCTTAGGGGCACTTCGATGTCACTTATTCTCTCATCATCATAAGAACATGACCCTCCTTCGGCAAGAAAAAAATTCATGCACTTACAAAATTTTCTTCTAATCTTTTGACCTCTAGTTGATCTCACTCTTTTATACCTACTACATGTCTTGCTTTCCTCTTCTCTTCCTTAATATCCCTCACTCGAGGAAGACATATCCAACAAATACCTCTTTGGTGGTACCTATACTCATAAGGATGTTGGATGAAGTTCTTTCATGGTGATGTGATCCCAAGGTGACATTATGATAAATCTATCATTTCATCGCTAGAATTTGACATGTTATAAGGTAATCAAGTCTTGATAGATTGCAAGTTATTGTTACTACCGTCCAAATGTGTCCATCACAAATCAAATCTACTTAACGTTTTAACTCCCAAACTTTGTAACAAGTGTTAAATGTGACTATGGTCCACTAGTTACACAACCAAGGCCTCAAATGTATTATGTAATTGTAATCAAAGGACTTTTTCTCTTCATTCAAGTAAATAAACTTGAAGGGAAACACCACGAAGTGGTTTATTGGACACCTACATGACTAAAAATAGCAGAAAATTTACATTTAGTTTCCATATGTCTAATTGGTTAATGGGGAGGGAGTGTGTACTAGGCCTGGTTAAGTCATCATAAGTTTATGATTTGGCAATAAAAATTGTTTAAGTCATCTTAAATCTTCCTATGTCTAATTGCTAGGAGACTTTTGGTATGTTTTAAGGTAGGATGTGTGGTTGCATCATTGTTCTAGTTCTCTATGACAAGGTTTTAACATCTTAAAATAGTGAAGGTTAGGGCTCATAGTCATTTGAAACAACATTTTCATTATGTATGATGGTAGGATTTGATAACTTAAAATAATTGGCTACCCAACAAACTTAAAGTTAAAAGAAACTTTTTTAGTTTAAGGGGTTAGCACTTTCTTTCATCTTTGCATATTGGTTTGATGCTTCAAATGATGCATTTCTTATACCACTTCTATCATATTGTATTCCCATCCCATTGCAATTGTTGATACCAAAATTTAATATCAAATACCATGTTCTTGAAGCAATTTTGTGTTTTTACTATTTTTCTGAAGTTCTTTTGTGTTGTATGGATCTGTACAAGTTTAAAATTCTCTAAGATCATTGGTGTAGATAAATATATGTGTTCCCTTTCATTTTCATTTGTTTTGAAGTGCTAAATCACTGTGAGAGAAAACAATTAAATACAGGGATTTCCCTATTTTGCCTGTGTAAGGGTTTGAGGGCTAAATAGAAATGACATCCACCAATCCACCCACTGTCTTGGAACTATAACTTAGTGGATTGGTGTGCAACATGGTATGGTAGAGGTTCATTGCATTTAAGGGTCTATTAAAGCAAGAAACTTGGCATTGAATTGATTCCCTAGGGTTGACAGGGGCAATTTTCTTGTGAATTTGTGGTTGTTAAGTCAGGGTTTGTCAATTTGATGGATATATTGGTAGATTCATGGTGACACTATTTGATGGTCCAATCTATACTTCAAAAAAAAAAAATCTAACAACTCTAAGAGATATAATGGGATGGCTACCATCATAGGAAAGATTCTTCATTCTCACTTTTAGGTGTTAAAATTTAACAATACCTTGATTGATGAAAGATCCCAAAGAGCCTTTCTCCATGGGTATCCAAGTACACATAGCAGCGGTCTTCTCTTATACAGTTGGACATGATTTAAAGAACTTAGCTAAGAATTATTCATTTAACCTAAGGTTTTCTCATAATGCCATCATTGGAAAAGTAAGATCAAATTCTTCTATTATGAAGAATTGGTCTATGTGGCTCTAGTAATCACTATAAATGTTTGTAAGGATAAAATGACTAATTGCATCAGATGGGAGAGAATCAACTTTGATTTCTTCAAAGATTATATTCCTCTATTCATAATTTTTAAGGGTTGTGTGTGGAGAAGGTTATCACTACCAAGAAGGGAGGAGACCTTTCCTTGCATATGTTTGTGGTGGAGGTATTAAAGAATAATTGTATGCCTCTATTTCCATTCATTAGATCTAGCTTAGCCTAGCATTTACTTGGACTAAGTCTACAATTGCTTCAGAATCATGGGATGAAGGCTATGTGCGATGAAATCCTAGACCTTTGGGGGTGCCAATGTACAAGAAGATTTTTGGAAACTAGGCATGAAAATTGTAGGTTAAAGAGAATGGGGGTTCCAAACTTACAATACTCATTCTCCCTTGGTCATCGATTTTCCCTGAGTGCCCTCAAACTCATCCTTGACGCTGATATTGACCTTGTTTTCACTCCTCCAAACTCTTCCTCAACACTGGTATTGACCTTGTTTTCACTCCAAACTCTTCCTCAGTGCTGGTATTGACCTTTCACTTCTCCAATTTGACGAGCTACAACTTGCTTTCGTTAGGTTTTAGAGTATGTTAATTAAATTGAAAATTATGGCACCATTTAGCTAGGTTTTAATATTCTACAATATAGTTAAGTATATATTAGTTAAATATATATTAGCTATATTAGATTTATATTTTTTAGCTCATTCTTGTAGATTAATTATATACATTCATGTTCTTTCTTCATGAAATTATGTATTCTATATTTTCCTTGGTGTTCTCCCAATACAAAATATAATTAATATAATATATATTTAATATAATAGTAATATTATATTAAATTATATATAATATAATTATATTTATTATTATATAATAGTATATATGGGCTTTTACCTGATATTTTAGATGATTTTACCATTAAACTACAACTGGTTTACCATTAAATGGCAATTGAAACTTGTTTTCCAATGACACAATAGTGGTTTCTAGGCATGAAATTTGTTTCAAGCTCAAATCTCACAATATATGTAGCCCATTAGCTAATAGAAAGAGATATAGAAACTAAAAAGATATAGAATGAGAGAAAGAAATGAAATTAGATAGAGAGAGAGAGAGATAGCATGGGAGAGAGAAATATAAGAGATACAAAGGAAAAGAGAGGGAAAAGAGAAACTAAATTTTGATTGGTTGTTTCATGTCAACAATCCAAGGATGACATGTGTCCTTGGGGAGTTATGCTCAAGGTAGCATTTCATTTGATTAAAGATATGACAATTCTCCTTTAAGACCTCTTCAATGTACCCTTTGCACACTTAAGGAGACAAAGATAAATATAGGGAAGAAAATATAGAGAGAGAGGGAGATAATGAGAAACATACAAATAGAAAGGGAGATAGAGAGATAGAGAGAGTGGAGAGATAAAGAGATAAGGATGAATAGATAGAGATATAGGGAGGGTGATTGATATATCTCTCCCTATTGCTCTCTATCTCCCTAAACCCTAAACCCTCTTCTCTATCTCTCCTCGTCTACCTATCTATATCCCTTTCTCTCCCCCCCTCTCTATCTCCCCCTCTCTATCTCTCATCATCTCTAGTCCCTCCCTATCCCCCCTATCCATCGAATCTCTATCTCCACCTCTCTTCCTTTCTCTTCCCATATGTAACGCCCCACCGTGTGAACCCCAAAGGACAAAAAAATACCACACTAAATTTTTATTTATTTATTTATTTATTTTTGAAGGTGAAACATTACATAAGGTGAGTGTTTACAAACATTAAAATATGATCAAATATATGTTACGTGACAAGACCTAACTAGTCCCATTAGGTTACATGGTTGCATTACACGTAAACGTCCCCAGCCAAGACATCGTGAAAGATAATGCCCAGAAGTTAACAATAGAAGCATGCATTCACAAGATAACATAATCATACATTCATCTAGGATCAATAGTGATGAAAAGATACATCCATCATTCTATGTCCTCTAGGGTACACTAGTTGGCATTACGAAACCTAAACTTTTACCAAAAATGAAAGCGAATAAAAACCAAGATTACATAGAGATGACATACAACCCAAGTTATGAACAAAAGATAGGAAAATATATTCATTATGTATGAGATTTCAGCTCATAGATCAATATTACAATGGTGGAGCATATTTCTACAAATACAACACATCATAAATCCAATAGTACATTACATAATGCTTCCTTTATATCAATGAGAAGAGTATATCAAATACACTTGTATGATACATCAATGAAGAATAAGGTACAAAATGAGGTCCAATCTTCAACCAAGTGGAGCTCTGGGAAATCTAAATCCGCTTCTGCATTGCGAATACAACCTGGGAACCCAATGGGTGCATAGCACATTCCACCCGACCATGTGGACCCGAAGGTCCACCCCCCGTGCTAGGAGATGACAAGAAAGGATCCACATCCAAACAAGGTCAAGCAAAAAGGGTAACTCAACACTGACATAAAACAACATCAAACAAGTACAACGCTTGTTTAGGAAACCCTTCCAAACAGTTCCGAAACTAGACTCACAACAACAAGGGTGTACTAAGCATAAAGCCACAAAATGTATACACGTGCGAGGCATGAACCATCTCGCTCATAATCATAACCAAAGGCAAGGAAATCATGGAACATAGTACACTCACGAACTCAAAATAGAAATACGATCAATGGAACACAAAGGTCTAATCATGGGAAAATTCCACACAAAATAGGTTTCCCATCGCCTCTGGAAGCCTAACAACCTACCACCCATAACTTATCAAATGGGAGTGGCTTAAGCATTTACAGGTTCCCAACTTATCCAAAACATGTCTATACATCAAGATTACCTCAAATGCGAAATAAAGCAAGAGGAAGGTATGATCAACATGGAACCACTAGTATGCATAAGAAATCAATTCCAACAAGCACTCAAAGTATAACCAAAATAAATATCCAAACATGTTCAAAAGGACTATACATACCCATTCATTTGAACGTGAACATAATCCAAACTTATTAAAGGTAATGTAATAAATAATTAAATAATCCACTATGATTAAAAGCATTTCCTTTATAATATATTTTGAATAGATAAGCACTTGGGAAAACCTATAGTATTCAAAACATCAGTTTTCTTTTGATTTAAAATTCATAGCCTGTACTTTTGTTTACTTCAAATTGATTAAAACTTAACCTATATATATCTGTTATTTTAAAATAATAAATTTAATTTGAATGTAACCTGATTTTTATTGTAAATTAAATTTAATTAAAAGTATGACATTTACCTTTGTTGACTTCAAACTAAATAAATTTTAATTTAAAATCTACCATATACGGTTTATGCACAGTCACAAATCTAAAAGTAAAGGTGTTTGAAAATAGATTTAATTTTAAATAAGGTTGTAATTAAATCTAATTTTAATTTTAAATGCACTTGAAATTAAATCTAATTTTAAATGCACTTGAAACAAGTCTAGTTTTAAATATACTAAAATAAATAAATTACTATTACAGTAATTTACTAGATAATGAAATTGCCCATATTTAATAAAACAAGTTTTAAATAATTCTAATTTTAAATAAATCAAATTTTCAATATACTACAAAGATAAATTACCATTACAGTAACTTACAGGGTAATGAAATTACCCATATCTAATCAAACAAGTTTTATATAGATCTAATTTTAAATAAATCAATTTTAAGTATACTAAAAAGATAAATGACTATTTACAGTAACTTACAAGATAATGAAATTACCCATATCTTATAAAACAAGTTTTAAATAAATCAAATTTTAAATATACTACAAAGATAAATTACCATTACAGTACAGGGTAATGAAATTACCCATATCTAATAAAATACTAAAAAGATAAATGACTATTTACAGTAACTTACAAGATAATGAAATTACCCATATCTTATAAAACAAGTTTTAAATAAATCAAATTTTAAATATACTACAAAGATAAATTACCATTACAGTAACTTACAGGGTAATGAAATTACCCATATCTAATAAAACAAGTTTTATATAGATCTAATTTTAAATAAATCAAATTTTAAATATAAAAAAAAGATAAATGACTATTTATAGTAACTTACAAGATAATGAAATTACCCATATCTTATAAAACAAGTTTTAAATAAATCAAATTTTAAATATACTACAAAGATAAATTACCATTACAGTAACTTACAGGGTAATGAAATTACCCATATCTAATAAAACAAGTTTTATATAGATCTAATTTTAAATAAATCAAATTTTAAATATATAAAAAAGATAAATGACTATTTATAGTAACTTACAAGATAATGAAATTACCCATATCTTATAAAACAAGTTTTAAATAAATCAAATTTTAAATATATATTTACAAAGATAAATTACTGATTGCATGATGATGCAGTAACTCTCACAGAAAAAGAACAACTAACTCTTTAAAACTACTAAATTAAGTTAGATTTTATTATTTGATGTTAATTGACCAAAATCCCCAACGCCCTTAACATATATAACTATGAATTACCCTACAAATATACTAATCTCCTTGAGTAAATAATTATTGTTAGTCTAACTCAAATTTTAATTACTTGTCAACATAAAATTTACCCCATAATTAGATTACTTATCTTTTGTAAAATATACTTAATAATTTACTTTTCAATTTAAATATTATAAATAAAAGAGATATCTTCACAAAAATATTTAAACCTACAACTATTCAATTAAAAGCAGTATTTTAAAAAGAGAAAATCAATCTTAAAGGTATAGTATCATCTAACCTCATTTTCTTTATTAGAATTAACATGTACTATTTTAACTTAAAGCTTCATTTCTCATGTATCTAAATGGGATGTACACATGGACTAAGTATGCCATACCAATCATGCCTAATTTTAAGGAGAGGTAAAAGAAGTGGGGGGTAAATATCATGCCTAATTTTAAGGAGGTAAAAGAAGTGGAGGGTAAATATCATCTAACGGTTCTTATGCAAAATCTTTATGCTAAAAACCTATTTAGGGTTGACTGAAAACAAGAGTAACAGTTGCATAAAATACAAATTTGGTGACGGATAATGAATGCTGAAAGTAGAAAGAAGCTATAAATGATTTCAAAGGAGAAGTTGTGCATAAGTTTTATTTTTATTTTGAGGGTGCTAAACAGAAGTAACAATGTCTGACTGGGTGGGATTCAGTTCATGCACCAAATAATAAGTGCTACAGAAAGGTAGGGAAGAAAAACATCATACACTAAATATATTTACAAATTCAATACTTCAAAATATTTAAATTTTTCCAAAAATCTCTATATACATGTGATACAGCGTTACAGTCTTCCAAAAGAAATTATTGTATTTATACCTCTGTGCATTAGCTATGCATGGGATTTAACTTGCAATGCCTATTGCTATGTGTTATTATTATTATTATTAAAACAAATAGTAAATATGTATTTAATCTTTAATGCTGGTTCTTTACCCATAACTCTTAGAAAATAGCATATGAAACATAAAAATAAATCGAACTTACCTTCACCCTTCCCGTGTTTTCTCCAGCTCCTCCGTAATTCCTCCTTACTCAAAAAACCACCGCTTCCCCAACATAAAAATAAATCGAACTTACCTTCACCCTTCTCGTGTTTTCTCCAGCTCCTCTGTAATTCCTCCTTTCTCAAAAACCACCGCTTCCCCCTTCCGGCAGTGATTTTTGTCCTCCTTTCTGAGTTCCTTCCCCCTGCCTCTAAAAACTGCCAGCCATAGGAAAAATCAAAGGCTTTTACCCTCTTCAAACAAATGTACCTCTTCAAACACATGTAAATGACAGGTGTAAAGAAAATTTACAAGCTACTCTCACTCCTTCCACGTTGAAAGAATCATGCAGAAATTGAAAACTCACTCCTTCCACGTTGAAAGAATCATGCAGAAAGTGAAAAGGGTTTACAAGGCACTTGGATACCATTATATTAAATTATATTATATTAAACACAACCCTTCCACCATTTAATATTTTATGGGGTAAACATATTATCCCATTATAAATTTAACCGAGAACTCTTTTAGTATAAAAATTTACCAAATACAGTTATTAACAAGATTTTTTTTTTTGAATAAATCCAAGTAATAACAAATAAATAAATACTATTATTTAATTAAATAAACAATATTATTTAATTTCCAATTGAAAATTCATAAAGCTCCAATTAAGATATTATTCTTTTAATTTTAAAAACATAATTTTAAATTTTCAAACTAATTTAGCATTTAATTAAATCTTCACAACACACATTAATAATTACATTTAATGTTTAATTTCAATCATAATACTAACCATAATTGTATTAATTTAACTAATTAACAGTAACGATACCATCTAAATCAAACAATTAACACATTAAAATTTCCACCAAAAAAAAGAAACGACGTAAAACAAGATGATACCAAACAGAGTGGGAACTGACGGATGACATCATCAAACAACGATGGGACAACAGACATGGACGGGGATACTTTCTTGCCAAATCCTTAAACCACATCATATCCATTGGGTATGTTGGGCACGCTCTGACCCGACAGTGCGGGTGGAGTCGGTGCCTAGTACCTGCAAACCTGCATAAAACCAAGTGTCGAAACAACATATATATATTCAATGTACTACACATTGTGAGAGAGAATTGCAGTGTGGCAGGGTGCTCACAGATGAGCGATGCAACACCGTCCCCCTCACCCAAACCTCAAACAATAGCACATCATCATAAATATCATGAAGCGAGTATTAAACAATTTGCATAACCACACAGTATAGCATAATCAGTTAAAGACAAACACCATGAATCATTATATCATTAACATCATAAAACAGTATCATGTGCATCCAAGCAAAACATATAAGTCAAATAGATGAAACAATCACCAACGTAATCACGAGTATGCATCAAACATAAGTAATATTCGAACAACAACAACCACATGCACATAAAGGTATCATAGGAGTACAATAACACGAGAGACATTACACCATATATCTCCATCTCTCTTTCTCTTCCCATATATCTCTATCTCTATCTCTCTATATCTCCCACTATCTATGTCACTCCCTCTTCCCCCCTCTATCTATTGAGCTATCTCGCCCTCTCCCCCCTTTCTCTCTCATTCACTCCATCTCTCCCTCCATCTCTCCTACTCTATATCTCTATCTCTATTTCTCTTTTTATCTCCCTCTCAGTCCTCTCTCTATCTCTTTCACCATCCCCCTCTATCTCTCTATATCACCCTCTTCTCTATCTCTCCCCTCTTCTCTATCTCTCCTCTACCTATCTATATCCCTTTGTCTCCCCCCTCTCTATCTCCCCCTCTCCATCTCTCACCATCTCTCCCTCCCTATCCCCCCTATCCATTGACTCTCTATCTCCACCTCTCTTCCTTTCTCTTCCAATATCTCCATATCTCTTTCTCTTCCCATATATCTCTATCTCTCTCTCTTTCTCTCCCCATATATTAAGTAAGCAGCCATTACGAGCATGTGCAGAATCATGATGAGCTAAAAAGTGGCAATATGATGGGTATGTGTAGGGTAATGGCTGATGAATCTTGTTTTACCAAAATTGATGAAACGAAAAGGGTTTTTAAAGGAAATTTTTAGCTTTCCACCAATATAAATTATGCTTTACTTTGAATTTAATAAATAATTATTATTCATTTTCTATTTGAATTATGACTAAAGTCTTGATTGATAAGTCCGATTGAAAACATATATAGCTTTCAAACGATCACATTTTTGAATCAAACTTGCATCACATTCTATGCTTTGCATACTATAGGATTAAAAAAATACTAATTTAATTTCATGAAGTTTTGACCAAGTTAAGGTGGTCGACATACAAGTTTTTATATTTTTTTTTTAAAGTTGTAATAGAAAAATCATAATTAATTATTTACTTGGAAAAAAATTACAAACAAACATATTCATCACATCAGGACATGAGTCCTCTACTTATATCTAAAATATTATAAAAAAATACTATCTTTTTATTGTGGTTAGGGTGGTTAGACGACACCTACTTATTTTTTCACTAAAATATAAGTACTACTCCATTGAAATTTCAAATTTTCACCAAATAGATTTTTTTTAAAAATAAACCTAGTAGTTTAGAAACTACATTCAATTTTCTACAGATTCTATTCTTCCATATTTTTGAAATAATATAGATAACTTATTCAAATTTTTATGTCAAGTTGCCTAATTCTGATTTTTCTAAATTTTTTGCCACTCAAGGGCCTATTTTTTCCATGATGATCCTGCACATACCCTTACCCTTTCCATCTTTATCATCCTTGTGATTACTCATTGTTTGATGAAATAAAAAGGTTTTTAAGGCCTGCATATTTGGAGATTTTTAGGCAATTGGACTATTTAGATGTTATGAATCTGAGTTCTTTCAGAAAGTAGGCATTTATGCTTAGTACATTATGCTTCGGTGATTTCACTATATTAGCAAGGGATGGATATGATATGGATCTCAAAAAATTGCTAAAATACAACATGAAAAAGGGTTTGTTGGAACTATAAAACTTTTCAAAATTTTATAATGATTTACTCATGTAAATTTCTCAATAATAACTACATTTTGAGTCAGAAAAGGATGTAATTGGCCCTATAGAATATAATTACCCATGGTCACCTTGTTCTACTCCTGAAAATCCTTCTGATCAAAGATATTGTGGCAAAAAAATCACATCGACATGAGCTGGTATGGGTCTTCCTTACCTATTATGGGTTACAAGCACTTTTTAGCACATCGATGAGACATCAAAACTATTGTAGTGATCAGGATTACTAAAGACGACATATCAGGGAGATTGGCTTATGGTCTCATTGATGAAGAGAATCTATTGGCAAGACAAGTCATCTCAACATAAAAAATATATGTTGTCCCAAACATTTAAGTCTCATCGATGAAGTTTCATCGGCAAGACCATCATTTATTTCACCGACAGAAGCATTGGGAATATATCGGTGAGACATGTGCCATCGGTGTAAATCCTGAATGTTCACCCAACCCGCTAAGTTACATCAACATGAGGATATCAATAGGAGTTATGGTGACATATTCAAGACCAAAAGAAAAGTTATCGGTGATACTTATAACATCGGAGGAACCACTGAATGTGTTAGCGATACTAAAAGTTAGGCTGATGAAGAAATACATGAACCAAAATGATTGTCGGGGTGACTCTTGGTGATGCATACATGACAAATGTTAACATCGGTCAGATGTGTAGAGTGTTACCTTGATCAACAGAGTATTCAGTGAATGTTGGTTGGGGCCTAATGTATAGATCTCCCAAATTTTGAAGGTGTCTTGCCAACCAGTTCATTTGATGTGTTATCGGTGATACTTATAACATCCGAGGAACCATTGAATGTGTTAGCGATACTAAAATTTAGGCTGATGAAGAAACAAATGAACCAAAATGATTGTCAGGGTGATTTTTGGCAATGTATACGAGACAAATTTTAACATCAGTCAGATGTGGAGTGTTACCCCAATTAGCAAACTATTCAGTGAACGTTGGTTGGGGCCTAATGTATAGATCACCCAAAGTTTGAAGGTTTCTTGCTGACCAGTTCATTTGATGTGTTATCGACGAGACTTATAACATCGGAGGAACCACTGAATGTGTTAGTGATACTAAAAGTCAGGCCGATGAAGAAACAAATGAACCGAAATTATTTTCGGGGTGACTCTTGGTGATGTATACGGGACAAATGTTAACATCGATCAGATGTGTAGAGTGTTACCCCAATTGATAAAGCATTCAGTGAATGTTGGTTGGGGCCTAATGTATAGATCACCTAAAGTTTGAAGGTGTCTTGCCAACCAGTTCATTTGATGTGACAATAAGGAATTCAAAAATATGTTACATTCGTGCCTAGAGTTAAAAAATTAATGGCACCACAAAGCATAGGTAATTTCATAAATTGAAAGGAAATTGTTGCAAAATGAACATTGTTGCGAATTGGTAGTGAAGGAAACGAGGATAAAAAACAAAGGGCCAAAGAATTGTTTCATTTGAAAGACCTCAATAAAAACTAGTAAGTCCTTTGCATTTTAACATTTTCATTTCTACAATTTTAAGCGAGTAATATGGAAGCCACCAGCTCGAGGAAGTTGAAAGGTAGAAAACAAAGTGAGTGGTCACCCTAAGAGTAAGAAGTAGAAAGTTGATTCTAGAATTGAGTCAGAGGGTGCTGAACGAAAGCTGAATTAGGATTTAAATGACCAATTTCCTGGCTCTGGGCCCAGAGCTAGGCGCTTCACACAACTAAGGGCAAAAGTGGAAAAATTGGATGACAAATGCAAGCACATAGGAGATATTTTGACCACAATAAGAGGCTATGAATTTTTTAGATTCCACTTTCACCAAAGAGATTGTTTTGAGCTCGTTTGTAATCCATGGCGTTTAAATTTGGGAAAGATGGTTTGCCCTAATTTTTTTGTCAATACAGAGCTGGTAAAATTGTTGGCCACCCACTATGACTCAAAACTTAAGGTCATATGCAGACCATCTAGGAAACCGTTCATATACATATCAGAGGCTTCAATAAGTGAGGTTTTTAAGTTGGAAGGGTGGTGTAATGAAAAAATTGTGAATGAAGAGTTGGAAAAGGAGTTTTGGATAATGGAAACCACTTACAAGGGTTGGAGGTTGCCCTTGCATAGAATTAAACAAAATGGTAAAATTGTCCTACTTGACAATGGCGATGGACCTCCATTCCATGTGGACTTATTCGAGCCCTATATGAGATATACCTATTTCTTGGTAGGACAAGTGTTGGGTATGGAAGTTTCTGAGTATATGTCCATTATTCCCATGGTAATTGCAACTGACATTCAATGCTATATTTCTAGGTTTTTTGACTATGCTTCATTTGTCTCCAAGGAGCTCGACTTAGCATTGATGGAAATCAAGAATAAATCCCTTGTCTATACCTTAGGAATTATTCTCTTTTAATGCATCTAGTATTGTACTTTGGACAAGAGTTAGGGATTTGGCCAGAAAATTTGAAGGTTTCATAGTTTAATAAAGAGGGAAAATTGTTACCCATTCAATTGTGGACTGCCATTTGGGAAAGTAGGTTTGGTAATTCCAGTTTCCTATATTTTGAAGAATATTTTGTAAAGCCAGTATATGAATTCTACAGTCATCCTTGTGCACACTCATTGTCTAAATTAATAAATTGCTTCCTTAGACCTAAGGACTTTAATGGACCAATTGATCACAATTGGGGAGATTGGTGCTACTTGGAAGATGCTACTATCATAAGGGTGTTTGGTTTTGAGGATTCTCCATTCATTTTGCCTAAAACAGTCCCGGATAGGATTGCATATTTGGAAATTATAAGAAAAATGGATTTTTCTAGTTTCATGAATTTTCATTCATTCGGGAAACATGCATTTATGCCTAGTACTCTGTGGTTTGGTGATTTTAATGTGCTTTCAAAGGAAGGATATGATTTGATCCTTGACAAATTAGTGCACTATAATATGAATAAGGGTCCACCAAGAAAAGGTTTTGATCTAGAGGGATATATCAAGTCTTCTAAACAAAGGATAAACTTTTGAGGATATGATCATGTGCCTTATTAGTTTGATGGCATGATTAGAAATTTGGGGGAAGAGGAAGCAGAGAGAGTGGTGAAGGAATACAACCAAGGGTTTCCAGATATAGGGTTTCCTTTTTATGGAGATGAGGAATTTGGAGAAGATATGCCACGAGACCTACCCTGTAGGATTTCTAGATTAAAAACTCAAGATTACAACTGCCCTCCTAGAGAACCAAGTGTTGAAGAGAACCAATATACAGACACCAGAGAGATAGCATATAGGTCATTTGTAGCAGACAATGAATTTGTGAATTCTTCAGAATTCAAATCTTTCTTGTATAAGAAAAAGGGCAAGGAGATAAGGGAGACAGTTGATAATATTGCACCAAGCAATGATGAGCAGCTACTAAATAATTTGAAATTAACTATGGATAGAGAAATGGCTAATATGACCCTCAAGAAAGAAAGGAAAATGTTAGAGGATGCTGGAGTTATGATCTTTCCAGGGCTAGATTTGAATTCTGCATTGGTCTTTGATAACTTCTTAAAGGATAATAGTGCCACACACAAGATTAGTCCAGAGGGGGTGACAAAAATATATGTCGGATCCAAATATAACCCGAATGAAGGATCACTCATGATATGGGCCTTGTATCCACCTCATAGAAAGTTAGTGGTGATTGATATTGAGAAAGCATTTGGACATGTCATGACTATGAAGGTTGGAGAGGTAGATCTTGTGGTGACTGCAGACATTGGGATTAATGTGGAAAATTGAATAAAGACCAAATACAAATGTTGATCAAAGAAAAGGAAATGTACAAAATGAGTAATGAAAGGATCATGAGAGAAAATGATCATTTGAAGGACATGCTAGGAGTCACAATGGGACCTCCTAAATTAATAACACATGGTGAAAGGTCACAGGTAAAAGATCATTGGGAGGAGTCAACTACATATTCACAAGGTGAATATGATACACTCACTGCAATAATAAAAAAAAGGCAGGCCAACTTAATGATTTGGTTGAAAAAGCTATGGGGAGCATATTCAAAGAACCATGTTACAGGGAAGGAACACAAGAGAATTGTTGGAAGGATTCAAGAAAAGTTATGAGAATTAAATGAAAGAGATGTTCCTAATAGTGTGGCCATTGGTATGGGTAACCAAATTATAAAGAAACACAGGGACCATTATGAGGAACTGCGAGAAGATGCAAAGGGGATAGTTGATGTTACAAATATGGGACTGCCTACAGTATGTGAAGATGGAGAAAAGTTGAAAGAGAAATCCAAGTGGATCAAAGAATGTGAATTGATGTTGTAGAGAATTTTGGAAAATGCTACAGGGAAGGATTTGACATTGGATGAGAGCTGCTAGTAGAACAAAAGGATGATAAAGGTCAAAATATCAGCCATGAATGCATTAGGAGATGTTGATACTCATCAATGAAAGGATTATCTAGATCATTTATCAAATTTTGATTTATGGCTAAATAGAGCCTAATTTCTTGTTTTAATTAGTTAAGTAAAATAAAAAAATTTGTGAAGGGACGTGTCCCTTCCAAGTTTTGATGTATTTATATATGTTCCATAGTAATGCAATAGATATAGGCGTTAGGAGATATTCAATAGATAGCTTTCTAGAAAAATTATTTCATATACAAAGACTTAGATGCATGTATTTTGATGGAGTAAATGAAGATATCTAAGTCATGGATTAAGATTTTGGTATCAGTTGTTTGTTAAATTTATGTAGTTATTTGATTGTCTCCATTCTGATGCTTCTCTATTGTTTAAATTGATATAACAAGTTTATACTTTCTTTATCATTATACATTTGCTATATATATGTGATCTGGTTATTCGGTTCTCTCAATTAGGGATTACAATCTTTTAATCAATCACAACAATTGGGAATGTTAGTTGGATTAATAAGAAGAATCACATAACTAGAATTTCCATTCTATCTCAAGAAGAGTTTGTCAATTATTTAGTTGCACATTTACACAAGTTGTAAACAATTTCTGTGCCTCACAGTTTGAATTATTTCCATTATTTAAATCCACATTTACAAATATTCATTAGATTCCATATACCCAATAAGGCACTGGTCTCCCCTTGTCCATCCATAAATCTAATTCATTTTATACATCTGTTAACTGAACATATTTCTCATTTAGTTCATGTTAGATTAGGATCACATCTGTTCACTGTAAACTTTCCATTGTGGATAGATTACTATAGTTAAATAACATCAGTTAAGTTTGCTCAGTCAGTATAGGTAGAACCACCTAGGTTCAGCAACACCAAAAGAGAAGGCTTGAGTCATTAAGCCTTGTACGTTACCCTAAAGTGTACCAAGAGATTAGCAACCTCTTGTGGTTTTTCAACCAGCGTTTTTGAGTGCTAACATGGTCCACCGTGAAAAGGATTTGATCCAGATACATATGCATTTACTGTGTTCATTTATTTCTCATGTAGTTTAATAGTTTGATCGATTTCATATTATATGTGTTGAAGACTTTAGAATTTCAATTACATTAATTTATGGATATGTTGTATCTATAACACTACCAAACCATATGCTCTTTGCATTTACAATTTCATTAAGAAATACACATTTATATACATAGATATAGATTTCTTTAGCGATATGTTGCATTTATTGTTCTAGAAGAGCATCCAATAATTACATTTACATTTACATTTTCAAATACATATACATACATACATACATATGTGTGTGTGTGTGTGTGTCATTTATATTCAGTGTTTAGACACAACCCATTAGATCCGTACATGGATAAAAAATCATAAAATCAGATCTCCCATACATATTTTGTTGAAACCTAGGCTTGAACCTCTCATTTCACATGCTTTTCTTCAAAAAACTCTTGAGGACAACAACTATACCTTCTTTATTTCTCATCCTACGCCCTATTCATGCATCCTATAATTACAACAGTATCCATTGGGCCTCTTACACAAGCTACAGTAATCACAAAAAGTGTAAGATCCCCTTTATATCATGTTTGGACTACAAAACCCTAAAAAATAGGGTAACTGGCCTGTATGCAAAGAAATGAAGCTTTCTAACTCAAATAAATGCCTTAAGCCCTAAAATCATATTCAAATCAAAGCTAACACATATCTTCACAACATGGAATTGATTTCACATCAAAATATGGCTGTATGTGACTGTACAGTGCTGCAAAACAGGAAAAATACAATTTTTTTGAAGAAAAATAGATTTTTGAATGTCAAGATTGTATTTTAAATCCTCAACCATCAACAACCATTACAATTTGATCACTTTATGCCTTTTAAAGGCCTTTACACCTCAACCACTGAACAACCACCTCTACAACTAACTTTTTAATCTATTATGATCACATGAAACATAAAACACACTAATTTCAAGGTTGTTAACATGACTATTGAAATGTTTTAATTTTTTGACCTTTCAAACATTAAAAAGTAAATCATTAAATTAATTATGTAATGGCATAAAAATTAAAAACATCATGAATTAATTATGTAACCACATAATTCAAATATAATTCTATCAAGAAATTAATATCAAATAGATAATATAATTGCATAACTCATACATTTCAATGCCATTGATCTTCTTCTTCATTCCACTCTTTGTCTGTATCATCCAATCTAGATTCGACATTGTAAGGATTGGTCATATCATCATCATCATCATTGATATCCATTTCGATAATGTCATCATCCACACGGATATCATCATCATGATCTAGTTCCTCCTCTTCGACATCTTCATCAGGCACATTATCAACTAACTATTGATCTTTATCATCATCTACATCATCTTCTAATTCTTCAATATCTTCTTTTCCCACCACATTATAATTTACCAACCTTCCTCTTGGATCATGTCTAACAACAAATGACCAACCTATTTTACCTAGAACCTTTGAGTAAAATACCTACTCACATTGGCTTGGAAGAACATAGGGCTCATTTCTAGTTCGCTTGATCGACCTTGTATTAACCATGGTAAATCCATTATCATGTTCAATAACAGTTCTCTCGGGATCATTTCCATTCAATTGTAACATGTACCATAGGATGACGAACATAACTAATTTGAAGGATTTAAAGTCACACTCAAGTATATCATCCAAAATACCATAGTATCAATTTTCTGAGACTTTTGGATGTATGTCGCTTCTAGATGAAACATTAGTCACTTGAAAGACTGCAGTTATACTAGAATCACAAGTTTTCTTCATGTCATCCAAATTTTTGATTCAAAATTTAAAACCATTGCACCACATAGACTTGTGGTGTTTCACCCGCAATATGTCAAACATATAAAAAATTATTGCAATATCATCAATTGATAAACATATTTATTCTTGGCCGAATGTATGCAAAGAAAAAAATCTCAACATATATATTGGTGTAGGAGCACCTAGATCTTGTAAATGCCCTCAAAAGGCTAATATGTTAAATTTACATGTTCAAGTCTAAATTTGTGTGTCAAGGCCATGAAAAGGATAATTCGAATGTAATCAAATCATAAAAGAAGTCACTAGGAGGTGAAAATGCAAAAAAGTGTAAAAAAATGCAAATAATGCAATATTATGTAAACAAAAAGGCATAAATCAAGCATATTAGGAGATAAGAGGCAGTTTGAACCGATGAGAAGTTAGAAAAGAAAATTATTAAGAGGGAAAAAGTTATAAAAATAATGGTAAGGAATGGAAGAGCAGAATCTTGAAATTCTTGTAACAAAATATTGAATAAAAGCCTTGTTTTTTTGAGTTATCAAGCATTTTTTTTATTTCTCCTATCTTGCATTTCTAATTTGGTAACATCCAAGAGTTAGTTCTTGTGTAATCTCATTTGAGAAAGAGTATTTTTTATTGTCAATAAGTCTGAAAGTTAGTTTTAAGCAGCAAAAGAATCAAAGACAATCATGTGTCTCGACAAAGTTAGTTTCACTATGATTTTGAGAGTTCCTAAAGAAGTTTAAGGCCCATCCCATTAATGTAATCCTAGTAGAAATGGTGGGATGGGATAATTAGGGTGTCCTTTATGTGATTTTTTTTGTGTGAGTGCAGGATATCAAGAATATGGTGTTGTGTTGTTGATTTAAAGTTAATTTTCTAAGTTTTCCTCTTGAAAATGAAGGTTTCCAACAGGGTATTGGAGAAATAATGCATGCATGTCCAAGGAGATGTTTCTAAAGGAATTTTCAGACATAATGGATCATGTTTTAATGGTTGGATAGAGTATTGGAGGCTTGTAAGGGTGATAATCACAAAACCCTCATTGTTATGGGTGTTTCCAGCCTAAAATTAGGGGTTTGTTAATACACTTTCTAAATGGGTCTTTCAATTTTTGAAAGTGGATGAATCTGGTGTTTTGTGACCTTTACTTTGATTTTTTGAGGTTTTCCAACAATTTGGAGTTGGGAAAAAGGTGGATTCTTTGTAAAATAGCCCTATTCTAATAGCCTTTCTTGGGCATACAGTATGAAATATGCTAGTTCCTCCATTATAAATCATTCTAAGTTTTTGATATGATGATATGGGCATTAAGAGGTCTCTAAATATGCCTCTGGATTTTGGTTTTGAACCTAGTGTGATTGGTTCACCCGATCTAGGGTATGGAGGTCTATTGCTAATTAATGTTTAGATTTCATGGATAGTGGAAATCTTTGTGTACAGAGAAGTGAGTGACCTTAAATACTTGAACCTTGTCATTTGGATGGAGTTACAGTAGAATTTATGCTTGAATAAGGTTGTAAAGGTAGTGCATATTTTTTTGAGAATGATGATTCTATTGTGTGTCTTGGTATCTTTACAAAACAAGAAAATCTAATATTTATACACTGATGTATAGATGTTGATATAGTGGTTGAGAATGATGTGAATCTGATTGATTGAGTCAAAGTTTTCTAATATGGTTTTTTCTTTGAATGAGTCAATTGGAATACAAATAATGACATATTGTTTGTTTAAATTGGAGTGCTAAATTGTTGCCTTGAAGTCTTGTAGAATTGAAGAATCAAAAGAAGTTGTATGAGTTTTGAGGAAAAAGAAAGTGAATTAAGAATTTGATCTTCTCTGGATTCTGATTGGGTTTGATTTAGCCTCATGAAATGATGTTGTTGGTGTTCTTGGATCCTATGCATCATAAATACGTCAATATAATAAAAAATAATTAAATAATATGGGTGATTAATATATTTATACGTACCTTTTTATCTCTTAAACCATATGCTAAATCAATTTCCATTTGTGTAACATTGGAATCTCCATTACAATGAGCTTCTTTAACCAATGAAGCCACACCTTCCCATGTTAATGTGCGGCCATATTGTTGACATCGTTCAATCCATACTGTCATCCAATCAAGATTGTTTGTGACATACAAATGTAGTGCATCCCACTCTCGGCCAACTGTATTAAAAAAAATGAAATTCACAAATGACATATAATTAGTTAATTACCATGGTATACGACCTTAATTTATAATTGATGTATATTGAAGATTAATAATTAAATAATTACAATATACATAAAAACCATATGTAAAATGTATTCTAGTTAATCTCCATGACCATCTTATAATTACCTCTCACTTTCCTCAATCTACCTTTCCCCATCAGGTACTCCCCTTAAAATTTCTTAATGGAGTTGGGATCCCAAATGCGATCTACATGGATCTTTGTTGCAAAATTAGGAAGATATTCACTAATGTACACCATGGTCTGGTATACCATATATCCCTCCACCATAGAACCCTGAGGATGTGCTCTTTGTCTAACCAAAGCCTTCAAAAATTTCAAGTGCCTCTCAACCATCCACATTGACCTTGTGTGTATAGGTCCACACAATTCAATCTCCTCAACTTGGTGTATGAGGTAGTGTTCTTTTGCATTAAAAGATGTCGAAAGTACACTTTTGCATTTCACACATTAGACGAGGAATTTTTCTCTTCCAATAATTTATATCTTCTTTATGGATTTCTTTAGATGGCAACCATCTACAAGTGATTCAAGGCACAAATATATTAATGAGATTTAACAAAAATATACAATATATTACATAACAAGTAAAAAAAATGGCAATTATAAGATCTATGCAACGAATTGAACAAATATCTCTACTTACCTCATGTATTTTCCAAGATCATATATAACTTGCTTGACATTGTTGTCAAAGTTGTCTAGGAGAGATAGATGTAGAATGTACTGCAAAAATTATAAAATGATCTTTTCATTATTTTTCCAAAAATAGTAAACATAATATACTGAAAAGTACATGCAGTATACAAGTGTATATAATATACCAGAATAATTACCTTAATGAAGGTATGTCAATCATGCATTTTCATCCCTAACCAAAATTCACCTTTCTTTGTTAGGATATTGTTTATGTTCACAACAAATCCTGTGGGAAATCAAATTTTTCATATGACTTCTTTTATAGCATTACTTTGCTGCTCTGTTAATAACCAAGGAAGGGCACTTATATTAATTTGGTCTTCATCGCTATTCAATTGAATGATATTTTTCATTGCATGATTGGCTTCCTGAATGCCACTACAAATTTTGACAATTTTTTCTTTGTCATGCCTTCCATCCAATATTTTCCATAACATTTTTGTTATATTATTTCCAATATGCATTATATCAAACAAATGCACAATTTGTAGCTACTCATAGTAGGGAAACCTACTAAGTGTCTGTGATAACTTTTCAGTCCCTATGGAAGCCGACCATTAATGCCTTGACGACCTTCATGAAGCATATAAGTTAAACAAATTAACAATGACGATCATTGTCAATTACAGCATGAGCAAACACAACACAATATAAAAATATAAATTCCAAACATACCATATATGATAGATAAACAATTTGATCTAATGTATAACCTTGACAATTAATTCTATTATATTCCAACTTCCATAGGCGAGGTGTCATTTTTCGTGGTTTTGATGTAGCCTCTTCTTTCCCATTGAAAAAATGTTTTTTAGTAGTTTGATACTTATGATTTATGTGGAGGAAGTGCCTATACTCATCAAACACTTGCTTTCCTAAACTTGTTGAATGATGAAATTTCATCTTTGGACCACAAATTGGACATGCAAATTTTCCCTTTGTTTGAAGACCTGCAAGATCATATATAATTGGATTAAATATGTCAATTTTTATAATTATATATAATGAATAGATTATTTTAAAAACATGCATGATATCTACTTCATAAAATTAAATATTGTTAAAGTTCAGTCGAATGTTATAACATACCACAAAAATGTGTTAGCCTTGGGCATCATGAATTGTCCATACAAGCATTGCATGGAATTGAAATTGTCTTTGTCCTATTGGTCTAGATACGTCATACATAGTGACGTCATTCCATAACTTTAGTAACTCATCGATAAGAGACTCAATATATACATTCATATATTTAACTTGGTACTTGCCTAGTTGAATGAACATAAACATTACATAATTATTATAACCTTTTTACTGCAATATATATAAATTAATGTACATGACTATTAAATGAAAAAAATATGTCATTATGCAACAAATAAGACAAATGAGATGCTACTACATTAAAGAAAATTTATGTAAACAAATACCTAGAACAATCATTGAAAAAATTATGTGCTCCCTCTTTATTGAAATCCATGGAGGAATGTTATTGTTGATAACAAAAATAGGCCACACCGAGTAAATAGACCTCATCTCTCCAAAAGGATTGACACCATCCGCTGCCAATGAAAGACTGAGATTATGAGGTTCTTCTTTAAAGTGTGGCCATTTTTCCTCCATGTCCCTAAATGCAGAACCATCCGTAGGGATTCAAAGAATGTTATCTCCACTTCTATTCCATGCATGGTAATCCATAAATTGTGCTAATCTTTCGCACCTAAATAATCGTTGCATACGTGGAATAATGGGAATATAACGAAAAACCTTATGAGACACCTTTTTTGTTAGTTGATCTATTCGATATCCATTGATATGACATTCTGGGTATTTTGTTGCAAATTCATATTGTTTATGATATATAATATAATCATTGGGACATGCATCTATTGCTTGATACTCCATTCCAATATCTTTCATAATGCCAAATAAATCTATGTATGAGCAAGGTAAAATATTTGATGTTGGTAACAAAAATTCACCAATCAATCTACAACAAAAAAATAATTTGTTAATATAAAGAATATTAGTGGTACATATTTCATCCTTTATTTACTAGTGATGAACTAACAACAATTAAAATAGATGAAAATAGATGACATATATGACATACCTTAACATCCATGAGATTGCTATGTTGGATAAACCATTCATAACCTTCAAGTTCACCAACAACAATACAACAAAGAGAAGAGTTGTTTGGGAGCCTTCATAAAGGGGCTTGTATGCCTTCTCAAGTACAAGTAAATCATGAACATCATCAAAGTCATCTCAATCATCATGATCAGTTGTACCACTAAATGTTTCATGAATCAATGTATGTGTACCATCATCTTCAACTGTGTTTTCTAGCACATGATCATCTTCTTCCATAGGATCATTAACTTCATCTTCAATATTCATAGCTCCATGTTTCTTCGCTTGCAAAACCACATTCTTCGGGCCGTGATAATCCATATAATGTGCCCTAAGGGACCCCACCTTTATAATAATGATAGCCAAAAATAAACCATGATCATGATCAAGTGATTTAAAATATATATAAAATATTAAAACGATATAAATATTTACAAATTCAATCAATATAAACACATATAATGAACAACTTACCAATGGATGATAATCATGGCCCCCTTCAACGCGACCATGTTGCCTACAATGTTTCTCAACTGTTGTGATTAAAAGTCTTCTCGTCTTTAAGCCCTTGCAATTATTATAAGGACAATAACATTTCCCATCACCCTTTCTTTTCAATCCAGCCCACATTCTAGCAATTGTCTCTTCATTTTGTTCTAGACTAATATTATCTGACATGATTTTTCTTTACCAAGCTGGAATATTTAGATCTTCAAAAAATATCAAACTCACACTCCAACAATTTTTAATCATAGACAGGTAAAAAAATCTAATAATTTAGATATTTTACACCAAAAAAAATTGGCATACAACCACCCCTACAAAAGAGAAGATAGCCTGAAGTTAATGACCCCAAAAAACACTTTAAAATTCTAATTCTAGAACTTATTAAATTCTAATTTTACTATGATTTCCAACCATTAGACTCCTAAAATCAGAATATTGAACTTGCACAACAAAATTTTGAAATAAAATTTTGAAAATGCACAAGTCTATAAATGAAATCTGATGAGATGTTGCTTTAAAATATGATTTTCAAACCTGGAAGTACAAATATGACTTCACAAATGAATTCTGGAAAAAGACAATGACTACCCTCAACCTGGCGATATCTTCTTGAATTTTTTCTGATTTTTCTCAAGAAAATTGTCCTTAGTTCTCCACAAACTATCCTAAGTATAGCAAATTTGCAAGCAAAGAAAATTCAGAAGTATAGAAAAATGTTGTCACAATAAATAGTTGAGCTAACTTTTATTTATGTTGGCCACAATTTTGACTTCACATGTTCGTCGAAATTTTGATGAAAACGCTTTGTCTAAATTTCGACAAAAAATTAGGTTCGTCAAAATTTTGATGAACATTGGGGATAGAATTAAAAAAAATTGAAAATTACACATAAAATATCACAAGTACCCAACAATACATCAAATTATACATCTTTCATTGGAAATTTTCATCAGATTTTGCAGTCAAATGAGTTAGTGAAGGTTTTGGTCTCCTTGAGGACCTATTTGATCAACATGAACGAACTATCAAAAGGAGAATGAGTGAATCCAATAATAACTTAGAGGAATGTGAAGCAATGAACATTAGAGATTCTGAATCTCCAAAGTTGGTTTACATTGGAAAGTGGTGTTCTCCTAAGGAAAAGGATATATTTATAGCATTATTGATAAAGTACAAGGAGGTCTTTGCTTGGTGTTATGATGACCTTAAAAAAATTATGGGCAGAAAATTTTAGCATCACATACCTTTAAAAGAAGGAATGGATACTTTTAAGAAAAATAAAAGGAACTACAATACTAAGGTCACTGACACAATTTTTAGGGAAGTTGACAAGATGCTTAAACCTAGGATAATATACCCAATTCATCACTCAACATGGGTAGCCAATATTTTCCCAATTTGTAAGAAGAGAAGTGAGATAAAAAATGTGTAGACTTCAAGAATCTTAATCAGGAATCCTTAAAGGACAACTACCCACTTCTCATTATGGACCAAATTCTTTAGATAGTAGTGGGCTCAAAGATGATGTCCATGTTGGATGGTTTCTTTGGCTGTAATCAGATCAGTGTGGTAGGAGAAGATCAACAAAAAATAATGTTTACTACACCTTGGGGAACTTTTTATTACAATAGGATGCCCTTTGGACTCATTAATGTTGGGGCTATTGTCCAAAGGGGCATGGAATTTTCCTTTAGAGACCTTAGGAATAAAATTATTGTTATCTATCTTGATGATTTAACTATATTTTCTAAGAGGGGGGGAAATCACTAAGAGACTTGGAATAGGTGCTTCAAAGGTGCAAAGAACATGGGATTTCTTTGAACCCCAAGAAGTCTACTGTTTGGAGTCACTGAAGGTAAGTTTCTTAGTCACATAGTATCTAAAAAGGGAACTAGAATATATTTAGAGAGAGTTAAAGCCATCCTTCAATTAAGTTTTCCTTCTAGAAAAAGTGGAGTCAAATCTTTCTTCGGACAAGTTAATTTTCTAAGGAAATTTGTTCCAGAATTCTTAGAGATTACTAAACATATGGTGGAGATGATGAAGGAAAAACATTTTTTCAAGTGGAATGAAGCCGAATAGTAACCTTTCAAGGATATCAAGGAATCTATTGCTCAAGACCCTGTTCTAGTCCGCCCATAATTCAATAAGGATTTCATCATGTGCTATTCTGCCTTAGAGCACACCATGTCTACTATCTTACTTGAGGATGATGACCAAAATGTACAAGCACCTATTACCTTCATGAGTGTACCATTGAGGAAGCATGAGCTCAATTATTGTCAAGTTGAGAAACATGTGTTTGTGATCTAGAGGATTTTTTTGTCAAAATTTGAAATTCTCCATTTTCTCTAGTTTTGGTATCATTAGAAAGTGCTCAGGATCTTGACTCCAACACAACTCAAACGGAGTCAATTAGAGTCCTGGAGCTCAAGATATATATGGTCAAACCTTTGGTCAACTCTCAAAACTAGGCCAGAAAAAAAGGAAAAAAATCAAAGTCATCAAAACTGGTCAAAGTCAGCACCATTGCGAAGTGCTCATCATCACGATTCCGGTGGAGTTCATTTCACGGAAAATAGAGTCCGTATGGCGAAGTTATGGAAGGTCAAAGATTGGGTCAACCCGATGATGTTAGCGCCCAGTCAGTACAATGGCCAATCAGCCCTTGACATATGGCAATACCTCATCCCTCCATGTGGCAAAAAATATTTTAGCAAAAATAATTTAAAAAAATCAAATTAAAAAAATATATTAAAAAAATAAAAATAAAAAATATTTTAAATAAAAATAGAGTATATATTTAAGATGGGCCCTACCCATCCATGAGGGGCGGCCCACATTAAGTAGGCCGCCACCCATGGTATTGGGGGAAGCCCACCTTAATGGGGAACGCATCCCCCTCTTAAAGGAGAAGATATAGAGGAGGAGAGTGTGGTGGGACCACCACCCCCCATTCTCTCTAAACTTAATAATTTTTTTCCTATAAAATGCCTTAAAATAAGGCTATTTCATATATTTCAAGCCATGGAAATACTAAGCCCTTTTTCTACGAGAATATTAGGAATATTATTCCTAAATTAAGGAGCCTATTCAAACTACATCCCCAAATTAATAGGGAATAAATCCCTTCGTGACCATTCAAATGGGAAAATAAATTATCTTGAAGGAATATTATCTTTTCGGGAATCATAAGAAGGGGATATTATTGGAATTTTCTTTATGTAAGGGAGATTGGGTAGTTAATTGCTTTTACACCAATTTTGGTAATTTTGGGCTATAAAAGGAGGTGAGAAAGGTGAGAGAAGTTAAGTGATTTTGGAAGAATTTTGCAAGTGTGAGAGATTGTTTTCCTTGGAGGAATTTTTGTATTTCCGTGCTTTTGGAGAAGCTTGTTTCCACGCACTTTGGAAGTGCATTTGTAAATTTCTTTGTAAACCAAGGGGAGGTTCTGCCAACGAATGTAACCGAATTTCTGGAGGAATAATTGGATCGGTCCACTCAATTGGAGAGGGGCCTAGAGACGTAGTCATTCTAAACGACGAACTATGTTATCAATCTTTGTTTGCACTCTCTTTATCTCTCATTCTGTTCTTTCTTTAATTACTTTGTAATTTCGTTATTTAAATTCCATTTGTGTGTTTAATTATAATTAAGCATTTTTGGTTTGTAATTGTTAATGTAAGCATTCAAAGAAAATGTCATAGATCCTTAAAACAAATCAATTTGTGTTCATTAAAGTCGTTAAATAGTTTCATTTTTATATTACACTCACATTCAATTATTTATGTTCCACACCTTATGTTGGATCTTTTAAATACCAACCAGATCTTCAAGGTAGCCTATGCATTTTCCAATTCCAATAGTTAGCAACCTTAAAGAGGGTTGGCCAACGAATGGGAGAAGGCAATCAAGCTTTCCTCCTGCACTTTGGGTTCTACAAGACCCAAGAGGGTGGTCCTACAATGCATGAGTTCACAACATTCCTTTAGAAGATCTCCATGTACATTGCATATTGAGTAGATACATTCTCATATCAATGACTACAAGAGACAATTTTCAAGGAATTGGAAAATCCTTTATGCTATTGTAACTTGGAGTAGAGAATGGAAATTTTAGATGAAAACTATAATAACCATCACCATTATGAAGGTAAAATTAACTAAATGAATGGTTCTTTGACATGATTTGGCTGACCAGATATATTTGAATTCATTCGATGTATAGAATCAGTGCATTATCATAGGTGACGAGGTCAATTTCACAACACAGTGTAATGTAATAATTAGAGAATTCAATATTTATAGACTATTATGGATTTGCATTACAAATTCATAACTCAAAATTTCTAGAAAAAACATACTTAAAGATCCTATGAATTAACTCATAAACCTGTGATTGCATTAATACATTTTAATCAACTACTTGAATTGAAGCAACAATGCAAGCACACATCCAACTGCATGAACTAAAGACCAATAGAACAATCCTTGATTATTTCATTGTTGATTTATGAACATATACATAGGAGACAATTTTCATGAAATCTTCCATTATCGATTTCCAAATGCTGTAATTGTTGCAAAATGTTTAAGTTAATTGTGAATGTGACTCATATCCTAAGACTCAGCAAGTAATTTTATATCCATTAATGCTTGTACTCTTTATGAAAACTTCACTATGACTACCTGAGATCAACCAACATTTCAAAGACCCCTACACAATAGCCTTGAATTCCCTTTTATAAGATTAAGGGAGGAAACAATCATTGGCCTATTGGGTAATTACTTTTCATTTCAATTTGCATTTCAAAGATATTTCACCTCATTTCAACCCTCGGGCAGTTATATTTACACTTTGAAGAAATGGGGGGAAAATAGAAAGGACAAAAAAAATTAGAAGCTTATGGAACTCGTATCCTCTTTGCTCAAGAATTCCACGTCATCACCCATTTAACAAAAAGCATAAGGCATAAAAGAAAAAAGAAATATAAAGAAGAAAGAGAGGGTTGGATGGATTACCACGTGCACTTTCAAATTTGATAAGATATAGATTTTCCCAATATAGTTGTTTTGAAGGCCAGACTTGTATTATACTAGACCATGTTCTATATCTATCTCATCATCTTCATGGTTTATTCAACATACTTTTCCAACCAATTCTTATACTCATCTTCTGCAGGCTAGTTGATATCCAATAACTTTTGTACCTTTGTATTATACACATGATATCTTGCATCAATTACTACTCTAGCCTCTTTAACAAAGGTGTCCATTTGAACTTGAATTGTGATAAATTTATTAATTATACCATTCAACACAATTAAGTCCAAATTGTTATCAATGTATGTTATCTGTGGACCTATAGCATTTTGATGCCGGAAGAAATCCCTCCATGGTTCATACTCCTTGAGTGTTCCATCTTCATTAAGGATCTTGGGCATACCACGTTCTTCCATATCCCTGAAGGCCTTGATTTTACCCTGTAGCTGCCAACCAATTTGTTCATGGGAGCTTGTGACCTCGCCAATCATTTCAATTCCCCTTATGATGTCTTGAAGATTTTTTACGGCTTCAGGGTCATCCATTGTATTTTCTTGTATCTCCCATAAACTGTTCAATCTACTGAGCTCCACCTATTCCAAGTACTTTGGAAAACCTCTTGAACATGTTGGAACCTCTCAAATGCCTCATGTATTCATTTATAGGTTAACCATGTGGCTTTTGCTTTAAGGGTTGCCCTGGTCAATTTGTGGCCTAGAATTTCATCAGCCATATCCTTTGTAACCTTGTTCATATTCTCTTGGAGCATATTCCTCTTAGACTTGGTTGTTTGGAGTTCAACCTTTAGGGAAATAATTCTTGATTTGAAAGTTTCCTTTTCCTATGATGATGTACTAGATGGGGAAGTAGGCAAGGTCTTTTGACCCATAGTAACCGTAGTAGCCTTCAACTTAATATATTCCTCAACTAGTTTGTTGTGCTTTTCCAACAATTTCATATACCTAGCCTAAGAAATCTTTGTAGTGTCTACACTCAACATGGTTGTATGCATTTTCAACCTTGTAGCCTATGGAGCTATCATCTCTAAAGCCTTTCCTATTATCAAATCTCCTAAGAAGTCAGTCATTTCTCTACTCAGTCTACACCTTCCTGAATTTGGTGTCAATGACCAAATGGCCAATGCATGTAGACTAGGACTAAACCATGAACCAAAGTTTCTCTCATCAAAATTTTCCTCTTATACCACAACATTTGTGTCATTCTTAATTGCATCTAGAGTAATTATTGATGATAAGCTCCATCCTGGCATCACCATCATTCCACTGTGCTTGGCCAATCTTCTAGCTTCCACATGATTCATTTGCTCAATCTCCTACATGATCTCTTCTTCAGTCTTCTTTCTAACCTATTCCTGCTTGGAAGGATCCACTCCTTCCTGAGACTTTTGTATCCTTTCATTTCTTTCCTCAGCTTTTAGTTCAACAATGTATTCCCTGAATTCTTTTGTTGTCACAAAAGAGAAATCTTCTAAAAACTTAGCACAAGCTAGTACCCTTGCATCATTATCCTAGCTTTCATCATACTCCCATGGTACTAGCCTATCATTTGGAACAAATTGTTCCATTGCATCCCCAACATCAGGGTGTGAAAATTCAATCTCCTCTCTTTGCTCAATAGGTCCTGATTCAGTGGATGGTTGTTGCACATTTTCTTCAACACCCTGTGCTTCATCAACATTTGCAGAGGGTAATTCCATAATAGGAACATCTTCTACTTCCATTGGTTGTTGTTGTACTTCCAATGCTATAGGTTCCTTAGGTTGTGATGGAACCTTAATTCTCATGTCCAATCTTAAACCCTTGTTGCATTTAGAAGGGTTTTAGGATTTGTTTCCTTGAAGTCACTTCAACATTCTAATTTGTTGTTGACTCCCTATAACCCATTTCTGGTCACTATTTTAATTTTTTTATTAGGCAACTAATTCCCTCATCATAAGTTTAGATAGCTTTGTTATAATTATTTTGGGGTTCTTAAGTCTTTTTTATATCTATCGTATCATCCTAGGAAGTCCCTTCATTAAAACAACTTATTGAGCACATGCCTAAAAATTTTCACTTAAGTTCAGTCGACCTTATATCCTTATCACTCATCGCTGATCACTTTTGAAGTATATGTTTTAAATCAGTGAGATGAGGTAATATATTTTGATATCTCTCATCGCAAATTAATCCTTGAAATTTTGATTGCAATTAGCGACGAGCGAGGCTCTTAAGATCAGATCGTGTATCGCTAATATAATTTTTGAATTATTAAAGTTGTAATAGCGATAGGCAATGACCTCTCAACTTATAATCATAAGTTTCATCACTCATCACCAATATATTGCAAAGAGATTGTTTGCAATTAGCGATGAGAAAGAAGGTAAATATCTAATTGCATCGCATCTCATGAATTTGTTTTGAGCACTAAGGTTTTGATTAGTGATCATGATATGGTCCCTTTTAAGGAGTTTTCTCTCCTTAACTGGACTACATCCTATTTGTGATATTTTTTGTGGCATTCATTGTTATGCAGGTGTACGTGTCAAACTGTGGTGCTTACATCTCTTGTCGTTGATGGAAGTCAAGATGCAAAGTTGAACTAGTGAGGAGCGATGCATACATATGAAATCAAGAAACCAACCTTAGATCTAAGGTCTAAAATTTTATCAGGCACTTACATTGCTGATAAAGATGGATGAGAATGAAGTGAATCAATGATTGGTGACAACTACCACATGAAGAAGAAACATGGCGAAATCCTAAGGATTTTGTATAAAGAAAAGAGGAAGGTAGTGAGGTGGATTATTGACCATTGATACAATTTTAAAGCTGGAGGATCAATGGTCAAGGTTTAAAATTGAACAGCTAATTGTCAGTTCGCTCATGCGAGCTTACTATAAAATATTAATGGTGACATGCTCCCCTTTCGGCCGTAACAGAAAGTAGGTATCTAGTTTATTGTGCATCCTAATTCACTGACTGGCGGAAGAAATACCAGAGACTGAGGAATTTGCAAGGAAAGCTACATAAATTATCTGCAACTAGAGTGACACAGTTTTCATCTGGGTAAGAAAAAATGATACTTCCTTTTAATTAAGGTAGCAAGATGAATACCCTTGAAAGTTGATAAAAATTGGTGGAAAGTGCAATTTAGTATTTTTCTGTTGATTTCAATTTGATAATTAAGCATGATCTGAATTTTGAAGAAAGGTGTCTTGTTCAATAGTGGAATTTTATCCTGTCATAATTGTGAAGGGTTTTGTTTGGCCGTAAAAAATTGTAAACCCTAGTCTCCATTTGTATTACAAGCATGAGTGACCCAGAGCCTAGTGAATCTAGTGTCAGGCCTGAAAGGAAACCAAAGAAAAAGAGGGTTAAAAGACTTAAAACTCAGCATGCTTCAACTGAAATTAAGCCTAAGCCAGTGACTGTGTCTAACCCTTTGCCTGGTACCCTGACGGCTTCCACAAGGTCTAGAAGTGCAAAGAAGGAAACAAAAAAATTTATGCAAGAAAATTCTAGAGGTATCAAAGAGGGAGGGTCATGAGTTGGTAAAAGGCCCATAAGACAAGTTGTTACCACTAGGTTGATTGATAATTCTAGTGAGATTGGTGAAAAACCCCAGCCCTAGAGTGGATGGCAATTGTTTTGGTACACTTTCAACAGGTGAAATTCCAATAATCCTGCATACTATTTGTGGGGATTGAACCTGAGAAAGTTAGTAGTTCCAAATGTTTTTGTGGAAGTTGATTTAATGATGGAGCTAGCAAGGAATTATGACCCTACTAACAAGAAAATCAATAGTAACAGGGGTGATATAATTTTGGAGGTGACAAAGGATAAAATATTGGATGTATTTGGGTTGAACCCTAATTACACTATAAAATTCAAGCGTGCTAACTTGTATGTTGAGTATGAAGGGAGAAAATTTGCATACATAGAAGCAATACTTGTGTGACATAGAAGGAGTAGGAAAAAAATCACTGTTCAAGATGCTGAGCCTTTTGAGTGTGAAGAATTTGAAGATTATTTCAAAAACACTTATTATTGTCTAAACCAAGTGTTGGCTCAGAATTTTGAGGTTAGAATAGCCCTTGATTTGTTGGTGATGGTGGCAGATATACAAGAATATAATCAAAACAATGGTTTTGATTATGCTAATTTTGTTGCTCAACAAATGCATGAGGATTTTCTCAATTTGAAAAGGGAAGTGTTCCCTCTATATTTCCCTCATTATTCTTTACTGATGTACATGCTCTTGTGGGAAGGAGATTATGAGTGGAAAATGAAACTAAATTTGAGGGTTATGGATAGTAAAAATAAGGCTATCCCTATGTAAATGTGGACATATATTTGGGATCAGGATTGCTCCAATTCTAATTACCTCTTGTTTGCCAATGTTATAAGACACAATATCTTAGAGTCATTGGGTTTGGCACCTAAATTCAGACTTTCTCCATAGATCGAAAGTCTTATGCACCCTACAGATGTACTAGGCTCTACAACAACACATAATTGAGCTAACTGGTTTCTACATTTTGAATATACTTTGATTAGGGTTTATGGAGTTAAAGTGGCACCTCATTGTTTACCCTTGTATGTCTTAGACAAATTGGCTTTCATGGAGCTCATGTGGAAAACGAATGTTATGGACTATGAGATGTTTAGAAAGGACATAAAGGGCTCTGTAGTACATCCCCAATGTAATTTTTCTTATTTCAAGATCACTGCCCTTGAAGAGTATGAAAAATTGGGCATTATGGTGAATAATCTCAAAATTCCTATCGATGAGGTTATATTTTTTGATCCAAAAATATTTGTGGCAGGAAAGAGAAGAAAAAATAACTTAGGAATCATACATCATGAATTTTTGTATAGAGATGATGTACTAAGGAATCTAACAAGTGCTGAGGCTGTTATGGTTAGTAAAAAAGGAATGGACAACTATGACAAACCTTGAGGAAATAATTATGAAAAAGAATTCCTTCTATATCAATCCATACAATGAAATTGAAAACCCCTTGGAGAGGGCCTTTACTATGATAAGGGATTGTCAATCTGGTGTATTTAAAGTAAAAGTAAAGGAGGTTGTAGATAGAGCCTAGGTCCTCTTAGAGAAACAATGAAAACAACAAGCTATGGATATCCCATAATGGCTTGAAGATGTTCAGGAGGTTAGGGAAGAACAAGTGGTAGAATATGTGCCAAAAAATGAGGAAGTTGAGCAGAAATTTCCCCTTCCTCATATTGAAGAGACTCATAGTTCAAATGTTCATCCTGACAGGATTGTCCAATGGCATTATAACAGAGAGAATGATGAGTTCTTGGATGATGATAAATTTGTGTAGACTAAAGAGTTTTAGGAGTTTATGATTCAACAGTGGAGTAAAGAAATAAAAGTGATCCTTGAATCAGCCCGAGTCAATGTTGAACATTCTCATCAAGAGGAAGCTAAAAAAGCAAAGGAAGAGAAGATTAAGGCTGAAATTGTAGCTATTACTCCCACGAAAGCTTGAAGAATTGTTAAAGATGGTGGAATCATGTTGTTACCAGGATGTACAATCACAAATACCATAGCATATGATGCATTTAGGAGAGATCCTTAGACTTTGATATCTGAAGATCAATTTGAGAATAAAGTATTTGGTTCCAGATATAGTCAAAAGTTGCATACTCTTGCAATTTGGTCTATGACACCTAATACTAGAAAACATGAGCTAGCTAGGCCTATTGAAGAATTCATTGGTTCACTAGTGGTCAAAAGAGCTACTGACATAGCTCTAATCTAGGCAGTTGAGTTAACTGCACATGTTGCAATGCTTTGTGTGGAAACTGCACATATTTCTCAAAAGAAATATGAATCTTTGGTCAAGGAATATAATAAGGCTTTGAATGAATTGAGTCAAATGAGAGCTACCATTCAAGCTACCCAAAAGATAGTGACTCAACCTTATTTTTCCTTCTTCTTCATTTAATATGTCTACAAAAGATAGGGAAACTTTGGCCCTCAAAATTGATGATTTGAGAGAAAAGTTAACTGTAGAAGAGGAAAATGTCAAGCAGGCCAAATTAGAGACAGTTAGGGTGGCCAATGAAATTTTTAGGGATGTGCTTAAGCATAGGGTGACCAAGCTAGTCCATAGGGCTAATGATGTATGAGCCACATATAAAAACATTCATGGAGCAAATAAAAAGTATCTGCAAGTACAAGAGGCCTTTAGGAATGAATGGAATAATTGGATTGCTAGGGTAAGTACTTTGAAATAAATGATGTCAAAAATAAAGGAGGATCTTGAGGCACCCACAAATATTCCTAACATTTTGAAAACTATTGACTCAATAAATGAGGTAACCACTTTCCATGGAAAGTTGGGAATATAGCTCCAAAGTAAGTTGAAAATATTCAAGGAGATGGAGGATCATGGTATGCCTCAAATATTGAATTCAAAAGGTGAATTGCATTTGTTTGACACCTGGAAGGAATATTTGGGAGGGTTTCTTGAAGCGGCTATGATGCATTTGTCTGTCATCGATTACATCTTGTTCAATTCAAATATTGAGATGATGGTGGAGATTGAAACAAATATGAATATATTTGTTAAGGAAGCCAAGATTTTAATTGATGCAAGGTACTCCCAATATACTACTAAGGTGTAGGATTTATTGAATGTTAGATGGCCCACTGAAGAAGATTACAATATTTGGTTGGAGAAGTATACATAATGAATAAGAAGAATAATGGACAGGAGGAGGATAGTACATAGCCTAAAAACAGTATAGATTAGGCTTTTGATGTAACATGGTAAAATATTATTCTCTCCTTAAACTCAAAGTGATTAGCATGTGGTGCTAATGTGGATTAAATAGTTTTTCACCTTTTATGCTTTCTTTGCCTTGCTTCGTAAGTTTTGTTGTTTTGATTTTCTTACAGTTGGAATTTTGAGCACATGGAGAATATCTTATAACTAATGTACCAAACTAATGATGAATTTTAAGGTGGGACCTATTTTCCATGAAGATTTGAGGATAATTGCACCTCATGTTTATTCACTCCATCTGAAGACTCAAGTGTAACTAGGGAGGGAATATTGTTGCAAGCAGTCCTATGGGATCATGACATGTGTGCTATCTGATCTGAGGCTTGTTTTGCTACTTCATCTCTATAAGAAGGAATTCAGGACCAAAAGCAAGGGAGTTAGAATTTTTTTGAATTGATACTGTTAGTTTTGTCAAGAAAAATATGAAGCAAGTTTTAGAGTCTTTGTTTTAGTTTCTTTTGGAGTTCATACTTATGCATGTAAGACTGATAATGGTATAGCATTTATAATACAAAGTAATATCAGTTTCATGGTTATTCTCTCTCCTTGTGTGTATGTTATGAGTTATGATTGAAAGTAGTCAATGATTTCTTTCATTTGTCTCTGTCATTATCTAATGGATGTTCAGTTTCATGTTTTCTTATAAGTTCAATGAATTGATGTAAATGCTTATATGAGATTGATAACTTGTAATTACTATGTGCTAGGATATTTGTAAGAAGTAATAATCCTAAAAGTCACAGAGGAATGTTGTAATGCAAGATTTCTTGGCATTATAGGTGCTATTGTGAAAATTGTTATTAAGTTATATAGAAGGGTATTGACTCCATGCTTGGGATGAAGACACTGGTTCATGCAATTTATTTGTGTCACACCTATAGTGTTGATTCATTAACTACTCAAGCTTTTAATTATAAAATCTTAGGGGAATATTGTTGTTGTTTGTTTTTGTATCTACTCTCACATTTAATCCGTATAACATTTATATAATAAGCTGCCAAATTATTTGATGTATATTATTGAGTGGTGCTATGAGAGATATCTGTTATTAACAATGTATTTGATTGCAATTATGAAAATCCTTTAGATATACATTGTGGGATCACGCTCCTAGGTTTGACAGAGCCCAAAGAGTAGGAATAGAAGTTTAGAAACTTCTATTTGTTCGTTGCCCAATCCCTTTAGTATTACTGATAATTGGAAATGGAAAAATCCATAGGTATTTCTAGAGATCAGTTTGGTTCTTAAAAAATAACCAACAGGTTGACCACCATTTTTTAACAAATGCTCCTCTCGAGCCCATTGAGCTAATTCCTCTGCTTGTTGCACCTTCTCAAGAAAAGGACCATCACTGAAATCATTTAGGACCAATTCCATCCTTTTATATTTTTTAGTGATGTGTTTGTAGGGGATTTCATAATAAGAATTCTAAGTGGAATCCCTATGCTCAAGTTCAACAATTTTTAACCAAATATGTTCTCTATCCTTCATGGCAACAAGTGTTGGTAGATTCCTTATCACATCTTCCATGAAGAAAAAGGCATGAGGTCCATATTCAAATAATCCCCTCTTTATCTTTTCTCTATTGATGTGTCCTTCTTGATCAAAATTCCTAGTAGAAGCTACTCTCATCCTCAGATTACTGATCATTATACCAAATACCTCATACGCTTCATTTGCCAATACAACAAAATAATCAAAGGAGAAACTTGAAGCAAACATGGAAGGATTCTTGAACAACCTAAAGTTCTCTGCATTAGAAAAATCCATTTGCCACATTATCTCAATGAAAACCAACCTAACAGGGTGATTCCACAAAGCTAGTTTACAATTTTTGGGAGATTTTGATTTTTGTTGAAATCACATATTTTTAGAAAATAAAATGATTTAAGCCTTAAAAATTTCCATTTAAAGCATTCCAATTGAAGAGGGTTTGATGAAACTACCTTAGATCAAACCCCCTTGGATAGAACCCGGCTAGTTTTAAACCATACCTATAACAGAGTCTCCTTTACACCTATCAAAATGTTGATAAAAAACCACTTTTGATTTTCCTTTTGGGGGATCAAATGAATTCATTTAAATTTTATTTTCTGTAAGTATGTAGTTCTTATTATAAGCTTCCCAAAAAGTATAATTTTAAATAAATTTAATTTAATTATTATATTTATTTTTTATTCCTTGTGAATGTAGGTTTTTTACCGAAAATCAAGCTCTTTGTTCTACACATGTGGAAAAATAGAAGATTATCAAAAAAAAAATTCAAAAAATATGAGTGCACTAGATATTGAAGTCCTCAATCCAACAAAAAAAAATTGAATTTCGATATACACAAAAAAAGATATGTGTTAAACGGTCTGCCTATGTCTGAACTATAATTGGTTTGACTTTAAAACTTGCTTAAGGAAAAAATATTCAATAAAACACCATGAAACCAATTGGAAGCACTAGATATCATAGTTACAAATCTAAATTAAAAAAAACTAGAATTTTATCCTTCATGTAAAAAAATTTGTGTTATACAATGATCGTCACTCCTTAAAAATGGTGTTTATTGAAAAAACTAGTTTTCAAAGATGATAGAAAAAGAAGTGCAATCTAATTCCAAAAATTTTGAAAAAAATATATTTAGAATCTATAGACAAAATTTCACAAATCACTAGTTTGCATCATCTTCAAACTCCTCATGGTTTAGCCGCTATAGGTACCCAAAAGTGAATATTTAGTTAGAAAAAATTAGTTCAGTGTCCAATTTGGCCAAAAATTGTAAACCAGTATTGTGGGATCACCCAACAGAAACAAACCTATGTAGTATATGTGGCACCATAGGAGAACCATAACATATGATGACCGTGCAATCCTCATATAGATACCAATCTCCCCAATTGTACTCATAATGTGGGTCATTGCCATATTCTTTTGGCCATAACAATGCTTGAATCATTCTAGAAATCATCTCAGCAGGTGCAACACCCATTTGTACCAAAATGGTCTATTTTATGATGTTACAAAATTCAACATAATTTGAATTAGGGAAATGTATGTCCACATTTGGATAGGAAATATATTATTCCTTTCATCCACTTGTCTTAGTCTCATGGCCTTTCCAAATACTTCATTTCCTTGATATAAAATCATATGCATCAGAAGTGAGTAATGCTCAAACGTCAATGGTGTTCTCCTTTATTTCAACTTCACCAAATCATAATTTAATTGTTTTGCAACTCTACTAGCATAGTCAAACCATGTACATGCTTGTTTCTATGTTGAATATACAAGATTATAAACAATAGAGGTGATGTTATCCATCCATCACATTTGACTCCAAGCACCTGACATAACATGTAATATGTATATTTGAAATATTTTGTGAACTCTTCACAGTCCAATGGTTCAACCTCTTTGAGCACAAACAAAAAACCCCTCTCCCATCTATGCAATGGCATTTCACTCCTTTGGATCCCTACCCTGTGTTCAAAATATTCCTTCTACAATTTTTCAAAATTAATCATTTCACTAGAATTAGGTTTAATTCTAAAAACTTCCACAACTTTGCTTACCTTTATCTCCAAAATACTCCTACCCTTAGTGTCTGTGATTATTCTATTCACATCATCATACCTATCTGCAAGGTGCAACATTAGGTCCACCTCCACCAAGACATTAGGGATAACCAATTTCCCTAAATCATAACCCCAAACATTTTTACCAGGGTGTCAAGCATCTCTTCTTGTAAAGGCATACAAAAACAACTCCCATCTAGACTCTAGTACAACAATGTCACCAATCCTAGCTACAAGTCATTGAAATTAGTGGTTAGTATTCCTTCCCCTATAGCCTTCCTACCACTTTCCTTGGCATCTGGTGATTGGAATTTATCCATGAAGCGAGTGTAGTCCTTTGGCTGCCCCTTTTTCGTCTTCATTGCTTCAGATGTTTGGGACAGGTCATGGGAGACCTTCTACTTTTTCTTCTTGGGTAGAAGCTTTGAAGATGCCAACTCACTTGGTTGACTCATGTTAACTTCTTCAGGGTTTTTACTTAGTTTGGAATTGAACTAGGTTTGGGATTGTTACCCTATTCTTAGCAGCTCAAACTTAAGTTCAAGTATGATTCTACCCAATTAGGAAACTATACTTAATAAAAAGAAGCCTGAAACCCTAATTTATCCTTAAAAGAAATTCAAAAATTTAGGTTCAATACACCAGTTCCTGCAAAGTAACAAAAGAAACCAATGGTATTTTTTATGGTAATTTACCCAGGAACAACTCCTCTGCAACTCTCTTTAACTTTGGTTTTGGTCACTCGATGCTCTTCTTCGGCTCCTTGGACATTCGAATTGAAAAACTACTTCCTCAATTGAATGTTCCCATTTGATTTCAAACCATTGATACACTCATATGAAAACTCCATCCAACAACTCATGTTATTTCCTACTCTCCACAAGGCCCTACCTACCATTTGATATGTACTTTGATGAGCTAAATAATTTCCACGTGTATCCCTCCACATTCCATGACCATCGCTCATCGCATCTCCTAGTTTTGTATTGAGATATCATCAAGTGATGGCTTAGAAGCCAGTGATGAGATATCCACCATCAATTCTGTCAAAGAGAACATCTTAGCCAGAGGTTTGAATACCACCCTTCATCACGTCTTCCCTCTTCATCAAACAATAGTAACCCATGATCGACCAAAACCACGTGATGGGAAAATACTCCACTCCATTGGCACTTGCGGGTTCTCTTTTGAAAGGCATGATGTAATTGATGATAGTGCAAAGGCCAGTGATGGGTTAAGACTTTAACTGCATTGCTCATCACGGGTCACTCTCCCTTAACAATAATGAAACATGTGATGGGTGATCAACCCAACACCAAAGGATAGACATTATATCGCTCATCACATGATGAAGGAAATATTTCATGAAGTAACATGTGATGGTTTAGAAACTAGTGATAGGCAGTGATCAACAAACTTAAGTAACACTAAAAGGCACGTGCACAAAAGTTATTAATAAGAGAGGGACTTGCTAGGCTCGATGGTAACCAAGGTGTTGGGGCCGGTTGAACAACGATAAGACAAACCATAGGAAGATACTTGAGTGACTGGTAAACTAGTTCAACTGGTCAACACGAGTATATAAGCTGAAGGATAACCAAAAATGGAGAAATACATAAGCTTCTTAAAACCCTAGACCCTAATGTAAAGGATATGAATGACCAGTGATATGATCGTGAAACAAATGGAACCATGAAATTTTTTAAGGTTCCATCACCTTATTGTCAAGAGCATCCTTACTCAACAGGATATTAGTTGTAACAAAAGAGGAGGATGGATTGTAAAGGTGGAAGAATATGACCTAGATATTAAGCCTACAAAGCTATTCCAAGGTAGAGGTTTATGTAAATTGATAGTAGAAGATAAAACTAAGCAATAATATGAAGAAGACCTTCCTTTGGTGTTAATAGCTAGCCTTCAAGATGAATGGTTCTTAGAAATAGCTTATTATCTCATGCATGGTGAGTTTCCAAAGCACCTATCAAGAAATTAGAGAAGAAATATTAAATTGAAGGTAGCTAAACATGTCATCTAGGACGACACTTTATACAAAAAGAGGTTGAATGTCACATTCTTAAAATGCGTTGATAAGAGCCAATAAGAGAGGTTGTTGGTAATCTTTCATAATGAGGCGTGTGGTGAAATTTTTTCCTCCACTATAATTGTATTCAAGATTCTAAGACATGGTTACTATTGGCCAAGTATGTTTAAGGATGTGTATTATTGGGCAGTGAGATGTAAAAAATGTAAACTATTTACAAGAAGACCTCAATTGGCAGCACTTCAACCTAGGCTTGTGCTAATTGATGGACCTTTCTAACAATGGGGCCTAGATTTCATAGGGCCTATTAGCCCTCAATCAAGAGGTGGACACATTCATATCCTTATTGCAACAAATTACTTTACTAAATGGGTAGAAGCGATTCTCGTGAAAGGAACTTGACTTCGAAAGTGGTGTGTGACTTCATTAAGGATAATATCTTAGTTAGGTTTGGGCTACCTCATAAGTTAGTTACTGATAATGTTGCCAATTTCTCCTCCAATGAAATTTCCCTTTTATATTATGATTATGGAGTTTCTTTGTCTCATTTAGCTAATTACTATCCTCAAGGAAATGGTCAGGTTGAATCCAGTAATAAAAATATGGTTAGCATCATCAAGAAGTTCATGGATGAGAACCAAAAAGACTAGCACAAGAAGCTTTATGAGGCATTATGGGAATACAGAACCATCCTTAAGAAGGCCATAGGAATGACTCCTTTTGAGTTAGTGTATGGAATAGGAAGTGTCTTGCCTCTTCCAATGGAACTATCAGTATACAAGTTACAAACTACAATAGAGGACAAAGAGTTCCAAGATGCTCTAGATAAAAGTATTTTGTACATAGTTGAAATTGAAGAGCAACATAACGAAATAGTGGAAAAAATTACTATGCATCAAACTAAGGTTAAAAGGATTTTTTATAAGAAGGTGAGGCTGATAAAATTTATGATCGGAGACTTGGTACTCCTATGAGATAAACCTAGAGAACCAAAGGGTGTACATAAAAATTTTGATGCTCTCTGGAAGGGACCATTCAAAGTTACTCAAGAATGTAGTCCTAATACTTTCTGCCTGGTTTATCTTGATAATAGCCCTCTGCCTATTCCATATAATGGGAAAGACCTCAAACTCTATTAAATATTAGTTCCCGTCGAGGTTTTCTTTGTACATAGTTAGTTTCAGTTATTGTTTCTTTTTTGGTGTGTTTCTTTTTGGTGTTGGAGAGTTCTTGGTACAAATAATGTTAACAACCTATTCACCTAATGGATAAAGCACTGATCATAAGTAGTCAATTTATCTGTTCCTTGCTTCATCCTTAGTATTCTTCATCCCTAGTCAGAGCCAATTGTTACCACATTTTTTGTTAGTCTCAAAAACTTGTCTTCTACCCAAATTTTGGTTGTCTTATGTTGCTAGCATTTTGGTCAGTTATTGTAAATATATTGGTCAGCACCCTCATTTTTAAAACCTCTCCATTATTCACCACAATGGTAAATTTCAAGCATTGTAGTGTCTCCTTGTGTGGTGGTGTTTTTTTAAGTTATCTGAACTTTTGTAATCCCCATTTTTGTTGGTGTTTAAGTCATTTCGATATTTCCTCAAGTTTACGTAACTTCGATGGTCTCCAAGAAAGTTAGTAAAACCTTCTCTTTTATCACCACAAAGATAATGAGGGCTTTAAATATATTATAAAGCGGCAATTGAAGTGCTATTGGTATTTCATAATGGTTATAGAACTCACAGCGGTCTTTGCCAACATTATATGAACTATCCATTCCACCAATAATGTTACCATTTCCTTTAAATTTTTTAAAAGGTTGTTATAATGACATAATTATGTGAAAGGTTACATGTGCCAATATGAAAATGGGATATCATTAATTGCTCATCTACTCACACATTTATTGCAGAGGGATAAAATGAAGTTTGAGCTAGTAAGAAGAGCATTACTCAATTGCGACACTGAGAGATACAAGGGGAGGAGAGAATACTATCACAAACATTGTTTCTTGAGTTCCACAACTACTTGAGGTATTTCTTTCCCTGCTTGTTTTAGTAGCTACTTCTAATTGTAGTTTGGGTTTAAAATATTTTTAGCATTACAATCTATTTTGGTGTAATTAGACACAAACCCTAGGGTCCTAGTCACCATGAGGTACAAATATCAAAGTTATGAATATATTTTTGTTCTAACCTGCACCATGCTAGAAATGGGGGATACCAAATTAGGGAAAGTGAACTTAAATGAATTTAGGGAGAATTTTAGCAAACCAAACCCTCCATCCATCACAAATAGGTTGTCACCAATGGATTAATTGAAGTAGCTACATTTCCCATTACAATTCAATGCCTAGACTTAGTCATTGAATGTATTGGGAATTATGATTTTCAAACACATGAAATTAGGATAGAAGATAATAGATTGGTGGTTAAAATTGAAAGAACCACCTTTTCCTCATGTTTAAAGATTCCAAAAAGGGAAAATTTCTCAACCCTCAACTTGACCAATTCAAAAATTGAATTCTCAGCTAAGAAGGGCCTCTATTGTAATGAAATAGAAAAGAATTGGTTAGCAAAACCCAAGAGGGGAAAATCCCAGTTGCCAAGGAATTTACATAAGAACCACTTTATTGAGAAAATATTCGACATTATTATGTTGTTGTAAAAACTAAAAGGGAATGAGGACACACATGGATTTCAAGATTGGATATATTTCTTCATCCAAATCGTACTTAAAGGGGACCAATTTTTAAATTGGGCACAACTTATCAGTGACTGGATGGATAATTTATTTTCTTTCCTTACAATTAATAGGTCTTTTCATATGTCTTCATATTTGATTTACACCATTGCCAGTACTAGGCCCTAGTTAGGTTTAAGGTCAAGTACCCTTCCCTATGATGAGGTGCCAATTTTTAGATATTATGACAAAGTACAGTTAGGCAAGATATTCCCTCATCACAAAAGGATTTTTTATGTCTTTACCATGAGAATGACCCAAGAATTACATAGGAAGATTAAAATGAGGCTCACCCTAGAAGCCATGTAGTTTGTTGGTATTTACTAAAGACACTTCATTCAGTTTCAGAGGTTCTCTTACATTTGAGTTGGGTGATTTAGTGGCTTTCCTCTAAAACTCCCTAGGTAACCAAAGGATAAATTTTTAATGATTGTAGTCTACAAATAGCTTGTCGTTGTGAACAAAAGATGCCAAGAACATAGGAGGGTGAAAATTTCTTGTGGGATTTGGCCCTTTCACCTAAAATTCGATGTCATATGCTTTGAATATCAAAAGGGAAATGTCTAAATATACTCCATAATTTTATAATGAACATTTTCCCTTTGATAGTAAAGATTATGTGAAAAATAGATTAAAAGTGGGTCCTAGTTTCTATCATCTGCCTAACCTAGAAGATTATTGGGCTGATTATTTCGATGAATTTTAAGTTAGAAGGAGTTGGATGAGGTTTTTCCTAAGACAAATAATCACATTTGGTTTAGATTGGAATGTCCAAGGTATTGAAGATGATGAATTAGATATGTGGGATCCAATCTTCACAGAGCATATAGGTCTTTAGCCTATTGTTGCCTTAGATTGGAGTAACAAATAAACTAAAATAATTGAGGTAACAATTGTAGATGTTCTATAGAGGATCAAGGAATGGATTTCTAAAACGGAAACAAAACAATATCACCCTCAAACTAGGTCATAGGATACTCAACCTATAGGAGGAAGCAACCAATCCCCTATAATTTTAGGGACTTCTCAATCAACTTCACACTAGATGTCATCAAAAGCTCAAGGTGATAGTGATGATGAGCCTCCTGAGAAGAACTTGTTTAAACATACATATGGAGAAGATATCCTTGATATTACAATTATATAAAGGTAAAGAGGTTGTTGAAGGGGAAGAAGATTTAGGTAACATTTCAATTAGTACCTCTTCCTCATCACACCACTCACCGCCTATCAAAGAAGTGAACAAGCCTCTAAGAACTAGGCCCTCTTCACCTTCATCACAAGAAGACATGCAAACTGTCACCCCTCAAATGAAGAGAAATTTGTTTGATTCTTCCAATTCTAAAGTTGATATTGTCCCTACAACCCCAACTTGGTTGGAGAATATGTTATCTAAGAAAATAAAGGTACTACAATTAGACCTCCCAAAACAAGATATGGTGGGTCTAGTACTCTAAAGGACTCCTTAGTCCAAGAGATTGAAGACTACTGACAGATTGATGGAAGATGATAGTACATGAATTCTATGTTTAGAAGTTTCACATCCAACTACACAAAAAGAAGTCACCTATGCAACTGCAAGTGATTTTTATGTTGCTAGGATAAACTTGGGGCCTTCTACGAGAGATGGAGATGTACACAACTTTCAGGTATCAGCAACAAGATTGGTCGAGTGAACCAGTAAAGATAAGAAGAGAAAAGATTAATTGAAAAATTAGGTCAAGTTACAACTAAATGCTTAAAATCAGTTTTTGATTTTTCTCCCCAACCAATCTCTCAAGCTGAATCATCCTTTGACCTGATGTCAATGATTGGAAAGGAGGTAGTAAAAAAATGAAGAGTTTCAAGGTATCTGGGAAAGTCATAGAAGATTGGAGCAATGGAATAATAAGAAAAGGTAATCAAATCATTTTGTACTTGTTGAAGGTTCATTAAAAAGCATGTGCCTTGAAAATTGAAATGGAAAAGGATATTATTGCTACTAAGAAAGAAGAGGTATTGTGGACTTGTTAGAGGCCCAAATTTGCACCCCTCTACCAAGTTGTGGAAGAACTTAACAAATTTGGACTAACCTGGGACTAATTTCAGGTTGTGGGTATCCTATTATAAAAGTAGACCTCTAGATTATAGGTTGGATCCACTTTTGATGTCACCTAAACTAATTATTTCTTGAGGAAAGAGTAAAAAGATACTTGAAAATGAAAATTAACTAAAAACTATTAAGGGTGATACACCAAAAACTAACTAAGACCTGCAAACAACCTACACACATTCAAAACAATGAAAAATATTGGTTTACACAACTCATTTTTACATGCATTTTTGCATAAGTAATTTATAAGAAGGTTTTTCAGTTGCACTCTTAGAAGGAAAATATTTCACAACCAAAAGCACTTTTCATTTACTAACACAACTTATAATCTGCAATAATACACTTTTCTACTAAACAGGTGCCTAGCAATGAGACAAAACTACAAGGAAAGCTAGATTTCACAAGTAATTTGATCAACCACTAACTACACATAGTAAAACATGAAATGAGAAGACAAATATTCAATGTCATTGATTCAAAGTACTCACTAGTACATACAAGTCTATCTCTGAGTTAGAATACTGCTCTTGCTGAAAAGATAACTCCCATAATCAAGCTATGACTCTGTTGGAAAGAAAGAACTCATTTCAATAACAAAGATTGAAGTTACTTAAGCAAAAATTCAAAAAAATCCCTCACACAAGTCCCTCTAGAAGGTTATGGTCGGATGCAACAGAAAAGGCCAAAAAGAACCTTCTAAAATCACTCCAAACTGTCCTCCACATGAAGCAAGATCAAGCTAAGACCATAGTGATACTAAAAATGTGACAAAAATGCATCCAAATAGTCTCTTCCCTCCAAAAACATTCAAAAACAACCCTCCACACATTTCTCATGTATGCCAGTCATCATTTTTCTCCAAGAGCTTTAACCCATACTTTTAGTGCTTTTGCAAAAGCGCAAGACTCCATTTTCCATTTAAAATAATAATGTGATTAAGTGATTCATAATCACATCACTTAATCAAACTACTTTACAATTCAAAACAAATGCAAAAAGAGGGACCACCACCTCTTTGGATTACATCAACATTTGCATTATAAACAACACTAAATAAAAGTGATTTACAAATCACTTAAATAATGTCTTACAATTGATAAAAATGCAAAAATAAATGATATACTCCAAATGCTTGTAAAATCATTCAAGCAAAATTAAACTCCTCCAAGGCATTTGATCAATTTTAATTCACCCCTATCTTTGCATTTTAGAATCCATATTGACAAAAAGTGATTTATAATTATCATCTGGTCAACATTTCATATTTCAAATATATGCAAAAAGATGACCAATGGTTTGGCCTATGTGAGCATAAGGCAACTCCAAAGACTTTGGAAGGCATTGCATTTTGCAAAGATGGTGAAAAAGCACCAAGGCATAGGGTTGGTCTCCAAAATGTAACACAAAACAAAATTGCCTAAGTCTTTGTGAAGGTCACATAAGGAAAACATGCCTAAGGAATAAGACTCAATCACTTAGCCCACATAGCAATTAAATTGCTTTGTATTTTTTTAAAAACACAAGGTAAAATACCTTGGTTGGCTTCCATAGGGTTTCTAACCATGAAACGAAAAGGATTTTTAAAGCCTGAGATTCTAAATTTTCCACCAATATAAATTATGCTTTACTTAATTTAATAAATTATTATTATTCATTTTCTATTTGAATTATGACTAAGGTCCTGATTGATAGGTTGATTGAAAAACATCCATAGCTTTCAAATGGTATCACATTTTTTTAATCCAAAATATGCATCACATTCTATGCTTTGCATACTATAGGATTAAAAAAAAAATGAATTTCATGAATTTTTGACCAAGTTAAGGTGGTGAGACATACAAGTTTTTATATTTTTTAAAAGTTGTAATAAAAAATTCATAATTAATTATTTAGTTGGAAAAAATTACAAAAAAATGTATCACATTGGGACATGAATCCTCTACTTATATATGAAATCTTATAAAAAAATATTATCATTTTATTGTGGTTAGGGTGGTTAGACATACACCTACTTATTTTTTCCCTGAAATTTAAGTACTACTACATTGAAATTTCAAATTTTCACCAAATAGTTTTTTTTTTTTAAAACCTAGTAGTTTAGAAACTACATTCAATTTGCTACAGATTCTATTCTTACATATTTTTGAAATAATATATATAACTTATTCAAATTTTTACATCAAGTTGTCTAACTCTGATTTTTTTGAATTTTATTGCCACTTAAGGGCGTATTTTTTCCATGATGATCCTACACATACCCTTATTCATTTTGTATCGAACCTTCTGGAGAATTGCTCTTCCGCCATGGGGTTTTGATGAAAGCACTAGAAAAATGGTGTTTTTGGCTAATCCTAACTGGTTTCTTGATGAAAAATTGTGATTCCTCACTAGAAGAATGAGGTAATGTGTTTTTGAACCAAAAAACCTAGCTTATTTATCATTTGCAAGCCATTTCATGAACTAAGGCCACGGTTGTAAGTGTTTTCTGATGTAATTTTTTTACCTCCATTTTTCTCTATGGGTTTCTTTTTAACTTCAACCGCCATGATTGAGGCTCTTTGAAGCTTTGAAGGTGAAAGAAATTTTCATTCAGTATTAAAATGCTTGCATATTTCAATGAGAATGAAGCTCGAGCTCAAGTAAGCTCACTTTAGGCATATACCTCCATTGTTTTCTACAAACTTTGCTCAAACTTCAAGTTCCATCCATAGTGAGAATGGTGAAAGTTTAGCCCTCATGTGTGTATTTTCAATTTATGAAAAAACCCCCAAATGGTTTTTTTGTCTTTTGCAGAAGAATGATACTTTTAGGCCGCGGCCATGAAGAAGTGACTAGGATTTTTACATACTTTTTTTTTCTTTATGCATTTTCTTATGAGCTCAGCCTCCTCAGAAAATGACACTTTTCAGTATGCATAATGGAAGAAAACCTCCTCTTCACCTCTATATTTTCATTTTAATGTAAAAACACAAAATGGGTATGTGATTTGTGAATAAAATCTAATCTTTAGGCCACGAATGCATTGAGTCTTTTCTATTTTCTGTTTGTTTTGAATACTTTCATGAAATCTCTCTTTCACCTTTTCTACATTTGCAATTTTATTGCAAAACCCCAAGTGGGTTCCTATCAATGTAAACAAAATGGCTTTTACTAGGCCACGACCATGAATAAGCACCTAGGTTTGTTGCATTTCACTGTCTTTAGCATTTTTTTGTTTATTCTGAAAAGAAACCCCATGATGCATTTGGGTGTTTTAAATATTGCATTTCCCTCTTAAAAAAAACCCTAACTTGAGGGTTTGTATTCCTTTGTATTAGATTTGGCCTTACCCATTTACATATATGGGTCCATTTGAGAAACATTCTTTCTGAGAAGAAACAAGAAACTAAATGAATTCACACCACTGTATGGTATAGACATGAAGCAAGACATAGCTTCCAACACCATTGAAACCACCTGTATGCATTCATTTTTGATATGAAGGAAGATATATTCTATTTTGTTTCTCCACCCATTATTGTTTATACTGGAACAACTTTTGAAATTGCAATTGATGTTTTGTTTAAAGATCCAAAATAGATAATTTTCTACAATGCAATTTCTTGAATCTATGACATGATATGACTATGAGAGGGAATTTTTGGTCATCATGTGACGTGTGGTTGTATTTTTTCAATGATTTCAAATGTTCACTTCCTTGATGTGTTCAATCACAATCATGCATTGTTTCACTTGTTCACTATTGTTTGAAATGCATAGTCTTTTGATCCTTGCTATCCTGAAGCATTAAATGACTGTTAACTGGAGGCTTGGAGTCCTCAAGCTACTTGTATTGACCTTTGGAAAGATTTGAAACCCATATATGATACTTGAGTCTTTGATTCCCATGGAATTACTTGATGCTTTTGAAGATTAGAGGGCTACCTCCATAGATCATTCCATTAACTAGGACTGTCTTTTTAGTCTTTTGGTTGTTTCTTAGAGTATTATAATAGCCATTTCAAATATGACTTGTGGCCACCTTCAAAATGGATTGTACCTCTTACATGCTCTATCTTATCTTACCATAGGACTTGATATATATGCATTGAGAAACAACCTCCTCCTTGAAGCTTCATGTCTTCACTATTTTTTCAACAAATACAAATCTCTTAAGATTGGAATGTTATGTGACTATAAGCTATTGTAGATGGTTGTCTCATTTGAATATAATCTCAATCATGCATTGATATTAGTCAGATCCACCAATCTTTGTTTTGCTTAATCTTGCTTGAAGAGCTAGAAATATGTGAGTGCATGGTTCTTTGAGTTCTTGGAGACTTATTGTATCTTAATATCATTTTCAATAAATATCCACTTGAAATGTTCGAACCAAGATTGCTTAACCATGTCTTTTGGGTTGTGCCTATCATCTCAACATCACTATTCTTTTTCTTTACTCTATATCTATGCTTACAATGAGCTGCCTTCATCTCCATCTAGTGAACTATTTATGGATATTGAACATTGATGCCTCCTATTTAGGCTTCCAATACATGACAATGTTCCTTTATGACTGCCCCAAACCTCATCCACATATTTCAGAGTGCACCTTTGCAAGGTTTCTGTTGTAGACCATGTTGTTGTTTGGAATGCATTACATTCATCATGACTGATATCATCATGAGTTGATATCAAATGGTTGAAATAATGCATATGGTTGCTTCACATGCTTGCTTGGTCTCATCTCCCACTGTTTGATTCCTTTGTGCATGGTCTCCACTGGAAACAGGAAGGTATATGGCTGGTCATTTTTCCATGATTGAAATACTTTTGTCATAGATGATTGCCCATTGACCCTTGTACTGTAGCATCAAATGATTTCTCCAATCTTCATGATTTCCCACAATTTCTTGTTGCACCCTAAGGTTTGTTACCTAGTCTTCCCAATCATCTAGGTCCCTTTGATATTTGTGCAACAAACTAATATCATATCCTCCTCATCTCTCAATGCTCACTGTGGCTTTCCATGTTCTTTCTTTGAGTGATGCTTGTCACTCTCTGTCATGACATTGTTCACTTATCCTCACATGCTATGATGTTCATAACACATGTGAATGCATTTTTAATGAATTTTTTGCCCACCATTTCAGATTTATGGCCTGCTCATTGTATTTTGGCAATGCTTGATAGCTCTAACTTGAAACCAAGAAAGCTCCCCTTGCTGCCTTGTAGCATTCACTCAATGTTGTTTTCTTTAACATGAGATCATTGTTGTTGTCTTCTTATCCACCCAAGACTACCCTTTACAAACTCTTAAAAGTCATTTTTATACTCACTCGGCATCATGACCTTGGCTTCAAAAGTGAGTTTCATCTCTGTGTTTCATGATTGCTTAATGAATATCAATACTCACTACCATTCCTTTTGCTTTAGTCCTATTGGGCAGACATGTGTCATTTATGGTGATGACCTGAAATCTCATCATCCTAAGTGATGCGTGCTTGTTCAAAAGGATTGAAGTGAGATGAATTGGACTATGTCTTTCATGCAACAATGCATGATTATCTTTGTTCCTTCTTGCTGCTCCAAATGGCTCATGATGGTTTCAGACATGACTTGACAACTCCTTCATTATTTAATGGATGCATAATTGAACTTGATGCATCACAAAAATTATTTACTTCTTTAATAAAATGGATCTTGGATCCACTTAAGAAGATTGAAAGACATATCCAACAAAATACACCTTCCTTTTGGCATGATGGCAACCTATTGATTGATTCATTGTGAAAAGATGAGGGGTAAATTTCTTGATAGTTCACATTATGTGTTGCATCTTTTGAATCTGATAATGAAAGTTTATCAACTGGTGTGATTCCATATTGATTTAATGCATCAAAAATATGTTTATCATTGATATGATCAAGTTGCTGAATTTCCTATCCCTCCTAAAACATAAGAGGGAAGCATGTTGGGCTCAACCCTTGTGGGAGCCACATTTTTCACCACATGTTGTGATTAGCTGAATCAGAACAGTAACAAAGACTTGTCCTAAATATGCACAAGGAACAAAAAAGTTAGATAAACAAAGCATATCATAGGTGTGTTTGATCGCTCTTTTCTTGCTTTCCTATATACTTATGGTATGCTGTCTATTTTAATGCTTATGGACATTAGATTACACGTTTATGGATGTTTTGCACATATTTTTATTAGTGACCTTTCATTGCTCTAGCAACACTCTTTTTTCAGATGCAGGAAACCTAGAAGCAGTGAGGAGAGCATCAAATAGAAGTAGGGCAGTGGGAAAGACTGAGATGATGCGAGACCAAGCCAACATGATTCATCATTCCACCAGGCAATGACGGCTCCCTTTTCATTTTATGTGTAATTTACTTTCTATTTATCTATAGGCATATAGTCTTTTCTTTATAAGCATTATAATAGACAATCCCTTGGCTTGTGAGGGACATTATATGCTTATGATCATTAATAAATATTACATTTTCAATACATGTTGGTTCTCCTTCTTATTTGTATGTAATTGCAAAAACTAGAATAATGCAACTTGTTTTGACAATCTCCTTTATGCATATTAATGAATTTTAGCAGAAAATGATGTATATTTTAATTTTTTAAAAATGAAAACACAATAATAAGTTCCCTAATTTAGCTAGAAGTAAAATCAGGTAACAGGACTCAATACTTAAATGAAATAAGAAGAATGTTGAATATGGGAACTGCAAGATTGACTAATGAGAAAATATTTCCAAATGCTACTGATGGGCATTGTGTGATTTGGAATAAAAGTGTGGAATGTGAACTCTAGGTTACCAAGTAGTGTTTGCAATAATTTAATAAGTTTCTAACAAAAAGCAACACAATCATCGGAGAGCTTCATAAAAATATTATTTCACTCTCTTTGCAACTTAATTTACAAGGAGGTGGTTGTAATGAAGATGTTGGAATATTAAGGGAAGGATTTAAGAAGATAATCAATGAGATCTTTACCTCCCAATCCTTTGATGTCAAGATTTTAAGAAAATTCATTGGGATAGAGCTAGTCATATTTCAAATGACTAGATTGGCAAAGACATGATCAAAGAATCAAAGTTTCTCACAACAACCAAATGGCCTAGAAGTTATGGATGGGTAACATTACTATTTCTCAACATAAGGAGTTGCCACATGTTGTAAAGGCTTTCCAATCTTTTCAAAAAATACTTGCCACATCAATTGAATCTAGAAGTGAAGCGCCACCATCATGACTTTTCAATTGCTATCTTAATTTTTCATCTTATTTTTTAAAAACTCTTAATTTTTGGGTAGTTACGGGTGAATGAAGTGGTTACTCATCCACTTATTTATATTTATATTTGGAGAAAAAACACCCTCTCTAGTTGGTTTTCAAAGGAACCTGATACTATATGCTTTGAATATAATTATGTAAATTTTGCAAGTTGAAATCACTAGTTGCCTGTGTGCATCTAGTTTATGGAGATAATTTGAGATTCTTAGATCTTTGCGTTTAATTTTTCTCTCATATTTTATGCTTATTCCTATGTGAATGTGTATGAATTTATCTCTATAATATATCTCACCTTCCAAATGGTATTGGGTTTATATATATAGTAGTTAAATTATCTTATGTGAGCTAGTATTTATGCTAGTGTCTATTAAATTTCTTTACTACATTTGGTATTAGAAATCTTTCTAATATTGAGTTTCAGCATTTACTGCCTTCTGGTTAAAAGCACACATCATTTTATTTTTTAATTCATTGAATATCATAAGAGGGAGTTGTGTCTCTTTAATTCATAGGGTGATTGATTTCTCAAAGGAAGTAGTTATCTAGAGGTTTTGGGAAAAGTCCCACCTTTCAGGTGAAGAATCAATGTCATAGAGTAAAACCTCAAGGTGCCCAATATGTTAGCCAACAGACTATTTCCCAATAGGAGAAATAAAAGGACAAAAGTCCTTTCCCTGGCTCATATGAGAATCAATCACACCCTCCTCAAGAATCTTTGATTTGTCTTCTTGGTGGTTGTTATTTTATTTTTCGAAATCAATCACTACTTCTGACTTGTTAATATTGTCCTTTGTGTGTTTGTAATAAAAAAACTTCTCACTTTCCTCTTTTTCATTTTCTTTTTATTTTTGAGACTACTTTGCAAAAAAAAAATTAAGTTCATCAAAAGAGACAACATTTACTCCCTCCCCTCCTGGAATATCAAGAGATGCATCTACGTCTTTCTTTAGTAGCAAATTAGCTTTATCACCAAAAGAAGCAGTTGTGGCTTCCTTAGCTTCATTGGCTTCTTTATTAAGCTCTCCTATGGGAGAGCCCAAAATTAACTCCTTCCCAACCAATGGTTGTTCCTCCTGAGGGATGGAATACAAAAGGTTCTTAGGGACACTCCCAGTCATAGCCTTATCATTAGACTGAAAAGAGGGGTTAAACTTTCAACCCATTAGCCCACTTTTAGAGTCCTGAGTCTTCCTATTGCAAGTATCCTAGAAATGGCCAAATTAATTGCATTTTTGATAATATGATTTTGTGTTTTCATACTCCAAAGTTTGAATCCATTTCTCAAACTTTGACTTGAAAGCAACAAAGGTAGGAAGGGCATTGTTGACCACCGCATTAACACAAATCCTTCCAAAAACCAATTTGGATTTAAGTTGAGTTACCTTTTCTATAGCCAGAGTGCTACCAAAAGAATCAACAATCCCCTTAAAAATTCCAAGGTTCTAGAATTCCAAGGAAAACTCAAGTGGGAGCAACCATACCTAGATCAGTTAATGGGTCAAAACATGGCTTCCACTTATAGAGACAATTTTTTTTTAAAACCAATGTCAAAATCCCAAGGCCGACTTGTAAGCATCTTAATCAAATCTTCATGCATGACAAAGATAAAGAGGAAAATGCCTTTAGCCATAGCAATAATGGTAACTCTAGTGTACCCATAGAGTCAACCCATTTCCTTACCTAGTCTATATTTGGACGATACACCAAGAACTTTCCCACCAATGACAAGAATCCTATAATTGTGTTGTCATAATCAATTCAATACTATAATTAAAAAAATATAAAATTTGTCTCTTTTCATTAGTACAGAGTGTGTCATTAAGTTAATTTACAAGAATGTATTTTTTCTTTGCATGATCAAATAATTTTGAGTTAAAAAAATATTGAGAGATTTTATTGTGGAAGGATCCCACATTCACTTGTAGCTCCAAACAAAACATTTCTAGGCTTCACAAACTTTGACTATCAAATTTTGACAATTTTCTTGTTCCCATGTCTCTTAAGAAACTTTGCAAAATTTGTGTAGCTAAGATAGATAAAGGACCTTTGGAAATGAAATGGTGCATCCCCTAGTATTCAAATATACATCCTAATGTGTTGGCATATTCAATTCAATCCCACAACATGAATAACATAAAATATGGCTCTTGGAAATAGACCACTCAATGTAAATCAAGTATTTTACAAGAATGCATTCATTCTAGGAATTGTAAAAAAAACTGTGTTGAAAAATATTGAAAGAGGTTAGTGTGGTGGGATATCACATCCACCTTAAGGTATAGAAAAAAAGAAAAACTACATTCTTAGGCCCCATAAATTTCAAGAATAGCTCTATCAAATTATGAGTGTAGTGATGTAGAAGTGATACTCTCTCAATATCTTTTTTTGTCTTCCTTAAACAATTAAATACACATGAATACTATATGCATAAATTAATAACTAAAATAAATTTTATAATTGTAATGTATAATTCTTAACGATTCATATATATCGTAAAAATAAATCAATCTTAACGATTCATACAAATCTACCATTCATATCTTCATCTTTAAAAAAAAAAAGGGACAATTATTCATTAAAAACTAAAGATCTTATTCGAAATTTTGACGGTTGCACAGTTATCGTTAGATATGCTTTGGATCCCTTCTTGCTGTTAAATTACAAATCCTTTCTTATACTAATTTAAATTCCTCTTTATATTGGTGTTGTTATGGACAGAATAATACACTGTAACATAAAAGTAGTAATCTGTTTTGAAAATTTTTCATAGGTGTTGATTACAATTCCCATTGTTTTTTTATCACTTTTGTTTAACGGATACAATTTTGGGGAAAAAGAATAACATAGCAATCTTATATATATAATTTATGCTTCACCTTTTATTTATTCAGAAGATCAAGAAATGCACACAAAAGTTTATTTTGATGAAAACGTTGGCTAGTTTGTTTATCTAGCTGGTAAAGTTGGGTGGTTTATCGTGAAGAGATATCATATGCATCGAATCTGAGTGAGTGTATCCACTCAATAACATTTGGCGCCCCATCTATAAAACTCATTGTTTTATTCTCTCCTGCTCCTCCATTACTGTACAGTGACATAAAGGCATGCCATCCTTTCTGCGTTGGATGGACAAAATCCCAGAAGAACTTTACATCTACATCAGAACACACTTCATATAAAGGCCGTCCTACTTCGTTCACCTCTCCACACAAATCAATCCCTCCTATCCTAGCACAGCAAGGAACGAACAAATCCACAAAACCTATCACACAATTACAACAAAAGTAAGAGAGTATTGATGAGAAGGTTAGATTTAGAAGATTTATCAGAAACAAAAAAGGCAAAGATTTTGAATTACCAAATTGTTCAGGATTGGAGAAAATATAATTAGTTGCAGACACCAAGTCTGTAATTATGATGGACACATGCTTGAGATTCGATCTGAGGCTTTCTACTCTCTCCCTTAGTAATCTTGTATGAAGAGCCAAAATGCCATCGAAGTTCGAATTGCAGGATGTCTTGCCGATCTGAGGCTCGCACCCAAAACGACCAATATTACTCACTGCAAAATTCCTAGGCCCGATTTCATACAAATCTTTGACAGCGTCGATTATCCCATTAACCACAGGCTCCACCAGATCGATCAGTCCCTGTAATAATAAGTAAACTCACCAAATTGAGAAAATTAGATGATGTGAAATTTTTGTATGAAAAAAAAACGCCTCAGATCTTGAACTACCTCAGTGGAGCCGTTTCTGTTAGCAGTGTATGCAACGTAGTCGGTTCCACTCACAGACATAAGCACTACAGACCTTGAGAGCTTTTGAAAATCGAACACTAGACTTTCTCCAATCACCTCCTTAAACTGTTTCACCTGCTGTAGTACTGTTATGAAACCGAGGGATTGAAATATTCCACTGCCGCCCACTGCAAAATTGATTCCTTGTCTAATCTTGTCTGCATTTGGATTGCAGTCATGACTTCTCAGCAGCTCATAAGGAATGGGGGAGGGAAGCCCTAAAATATTCGCTGCACACACCACAGCCAAATATTGATAAAATACAGAATGCTTATAATCTTAAATTACACCATTTGTGAGTGGAAGGAAAGTTTACCCCAAAAATCTGTTTGGATTTTTCCAGAAGAAAATCTGCCTGCAGGATAACCAGGCCAGGTAAAACCATATGGTCGTCTCCATGACTGATTTACGCTTTGATTGTATGGATTGCGATTTCCTGTGTCGGCATAAGAGTCTCCAAAAACAAACAGCGCCTGAGCCTTGTCTGCAATGCCTCTCCCTGCAAATCAATCAATTTAAATGAGAACCATACAAGTATAAAATGGGGAAAGTTTGGAATGATAATTTGTACAACTGACCTGCAAATAAAGAGAGAATGGTTATCAGAAACAGAAGGTGAGAAAACATGGCATCCATATCTCTAGTCCTTAATATCCTGCACTAAATTTGTAGCTACAACTCACAAATTGTTTGACGTTTCCTGTCAGAGACGATGTACATTTAGGCTCTGGGAATGAATAATATTATGGTCTAATTGGCATAAGGAGACCAAATGATTTTTGAAACTACGCTAGTTAAGCGTTTAAAATCAGTTCCTAAAGTACTCCGATCCATTAAGAGTGGAAAAAAACAGTTACTTCAAACTTTCTCCTTTGGCATTATTCTTGTTTGTTTTATCAATCTTAACGTTTTCTCTCTTTGGCTAGACTAAATAAAGCAGCTTTTTGAGTTGCCGTTTCATTAAGAAATAGTGCATAGTTGTAGAGAAAGTAAGTCCAATATATTAAAGTACAATACATACAATAATAGAATAAAATAATAATAATAAATTGTTTATATAGAGAAAAGAAGTTATATATTAAAGTAGTATATATATAATAAAAGAATAAATATAAAACAAAGGATAATAAACAATTGTTTTTAATATAAATCAGTATAATAAAGAAAATTATTATCACAAAAAATTATTTATTTATTAATAATATAAATGAAGTGTTTAAATATATGGATAAGGATAGAAAAAAGTCGAATTAATGTTCAATCTTTTAAAAGAATGATAATATTCACAATTAGCTTTATTTTGACTATTAAATATGGAAAGTATACAAAATTTAACCAATAATCTTCCTCTTGTTCAATTCCTTCGTTGAGGATCACATTCTTGAAGTGTCAATTATTGAGGGAAACCATGCTCATTGATTTTATCAATCGAGAAAAATTCTCAATACTCATACCTTTCATTTGTGAATCAGCCACATTATTTTTTATATCAATTTTTTCCAATGGTACTCATTTAATTTTAACTATTTATTTTACAAAACGATATTATATGTACTTTGACCAAGAATGATAAACAAGATTCTTGGTCAAATGTATTACACTTTTAAAATACTATGAATCTTTGTCATCCTCTATACCAAACCAATAGTCAAGCAAAACTTATCAAGTTGCAATATTTCCTTACATGTATGAATAGCTACAATGTACTATGACTTTATTATAAATAATGCAACCAACGAATGTCTTTTTCACATCCAACTTACTTCTCCTTGAAAATAATTTAATACATGTCCATTGGTAGATCTTTGTTAGTCAAAATCTTCAACCCAATTAGAATCCACAAATCCATTTCAAATTTAAGGTTATATTTTCATGCACTCTTCTTCTATAACAAATTGCATAATCTAAAGTGCTATATAAATGTCTAAAAATCCTTTCTGAAGAAATTCAGTGTTCTTTGTATAGGGTAGACATATATATACTCACAAATCACATTGCATACAACTTACAATGTTAGGAATATTATAGACCATTGCATATATAAGGGCTATCAACAACACTAGCATAAGGAATCTAACATATATCTTCAACTTCTTCTATTTCAAGACACTATTAGCAAATAATATTTGGTTAAAATGGAATGGAGTATTCATACATTTTTTTTGCATCCAAAAATCTCTACAAAATTATCTCAAGGCATTTCTTTTGATGTAACCATTAGTTTTTTGTGCAATTAATTTTAATTTCCATGCCCAAAATAAATTTTGTAGTATCAAGATCTTTCATTTCAAATATTAAAGATTATAGAGATTTAACTAAACTAATCATTTTCATACTATTATCAATTAATAATATGTCATACATATACACTATGTTAATAAAATTTTCATGTTTTTGTTTGAATAAACATATGGTTTGGCTTTCTTGACATAGATCACAACAAATTTTTCATGTTTCTGTTTAAAGAAAACATGTATGCTATGTCATCCTTAGCTTTCACTCTATAAAATTTGAGTTGCACCATGATTTTTTTTCCTTGCTATCACCATGCACCAATCTATTCAATTATAAAATCAAAAGCAACAATAATAGCTAGCAAAAAAGATAATTGAAGTTAGCTTTACAACAATAGTTTTCTTTGCAAATTCAATTCCCTTTACTAAAGAGAATCCCTTTACTTCTAAATGATCTTTCTAATTCTCCATTTTTCCTTCTACATTATACTTCTTCTTAAGTAACCATTTACAATCAATTGGTTTTTCTCTAAAGGGTAATTTAACCCAAGTTCTGAGTCTAATAATAATTTAAGGACTCAATTTCTTCTTCTATAGATTTCTTCTAAGACTCTTTATAATTTGATATAAGTTCCTTGTTAGTGTGAATAGGAATTTCTTGAACATGATCAATGAATTCAATAAAATGGAAATCAATTGAATATTCCAATTCAATGATCAAATAGACCTAATATTAATGAACATTGTGCATAATTCAAGTAAAAGTAATCAAAATGAATGTAAATCAAACCAATCTAATCTACTTTACCTCCATAGAAAACACCCATCCTTACTCCATTGTCAAATGTATAATATTATTCCTTTTAGTATGATATGTTCATTGCTCATAAACTTAGCATAAACTTGTTAAGAAAATGCGAGCTAGAAAATGAGTATATAGTTTAGTCATCGATCTGAGGAGGGATTGAAAGATCAAAAGAAGAGCTTTCAGGACAATGGATCAATGGTGTGATATGTAAAATAAGATCAAAAGATGAGGCTTGATGAAAGTTCAAGATGATCATACATGAGGATGAATGGAGAGATGACATGGAGTGAAGTTGAGTTCACTTAGCAAATTTAGTAAATGTCACCAAATTTAGGGGAGTTCACTATATTTTAGCAATGATCACTAAATTTAGTTTAGTTTCTAAATTTAGTGTATAGAAGAATAGATATAGAATTAGATATCATTGCCAAAATAAATAAAATAATAATTTTATTACTTTTAGAGGAATATGAAAATTAAATAAATTAAAAGAATTTATTTAATTATGGAGGAATAATTACCTAACTAAATAATTAAAAATTATTTAATTATGTGAATAAGAATAATGCATGATATTTAATTAAATAGTTAAACAAATATTTAATTATGTGGATAAGAAGATAATTGGAAATTAATTAGTAATTAATAATTATTTAATTAAAGTGGATGAGGGAAAATGATTAAATAATTAAGATAATAATTAAAGATGATGGAATAAAATGATAAAATAATTAAATAATTAAAATTTATTTAAGTAATGTGGGAAATGGGTTAGTTCAATCAAATAATTAAAAATTATTTAATTAATAGATGAAAGGGGTGATAAATGATGATGGCAAAAATGATGAATTAGAAGAATACACTAGATATTTTTAGGTGTCTATGGTTAGCAATATTGAGATCCTAATTAGTAATAGATAAAGCTATAAAAAGACACACAACTAAAATTAGGATATTTATACCTTTCTAATTCTCTTCTTACCCAATCTAATTTCCTAAAAGCTAGAATTTATAGTTCTACATCTACTAAATCTATATTCTTTGATTATACATTTTCTACTTCCATATTATATTCTACCAACTTATTATTTGTTATACTGACTTATTATTTGATTCATTTTGTGTAATTATATATAATTCAAACATAGGTCTACCCTCTTATATGTCCTTATTAACCCTTTCAAGTTTTTTCACTAGATTTTTTTCTAATTTGGATTTTTCTTATCTTTTCTAAAATTACATGATGAATATATTCTATTTTTTATTTTTAAGGGTTTCATTGCTTGTATTCTTTAATAATAATAATAATACTCTATCTCATAAATATATACATTGCTTATTTATAATCTATTTATTCTATCTTCATTTGAGAATATATATAAGCATCACAACCAAAAACCTTTCAATATTTGAGAGAGGTTTCTTACCATTTAATGCATCATATGGGCTTTTTCCTAACATTGTTAAGGTGATTTATCTATTGATAACATGTAAATTATTTTTACTATTTCTATTGATGTTTTTTTTAAACCTACAAAATCAAGCATGATTTGATCTGTATTGTTATATTTTTTATTTTCAACAAGTCAATTTTATTATGGTGTATGGGGTGTGATTGTATACCTTTCTATTTTGTTCTACTTTTATTATTGATTGAATGCATCTAAGTAATATTCTTCACCATTATCAATTCTTATAACCTTGATTTTAGTTTGTGTAATTTTGTACTAGAGCCTTAAAAAATTTAAATTTATTTAAAATTTTAAAAAATTTCTATAGAAAAAAACCTAGGTATTTTTTTGAACTTATCTATAGAAGTAACGTAGCACATAGATTTTCCATGTTATGAAACTTTTTATCATTCAAAAATATCACTATACACTAAATATAAAATTATTTCTAAACTTGCAACATTACTAGAAAAACTCACATAAGCTCACTTTCCAAATACATAATATTCAAAAAAAACAAAATCTAAAGGGAAATAAAAAACACAATAAGGAAAATATAGGAGATAAAAAAACAAGCACAAATGAACAATGCAAAGATTGCATTTAGTTGACCCACAAATTACATTGAGTACAAATCCTTGCATATATAGGTAAGGAAGATGCAATCCACCTATGCTATTAATTGACAAGTGCCCCATGAAGTGGCACAAAAAAGTAGAAAAGTTTCCTATAGATGTCAAGCTTAGGAACACTTGGAATGTGAAAACTAACAACCTAAATGACCAAGTCATCAACCTTGATGTCAATTGTTGTGACCTTTGAGGTGAGATGGAAAGTCTTCCAACCTTAAAATGTATGTGCATGAGGTTTACCAAACAATTTGGTAACCTCAAGAGGCTTAAAGGTTGTACATTTAGTTAGAAAAGATGTTGTCTAACCTCATCAACCTAAGTACACTTAAGTATAGTGAATAGATTAACTATTCACACTAACATACATGTCTTTTTCTCATCCAACTTATTTCTCCTCAAAAATAATTTAATGCATATCCCTTGGTAGATCTTTGTTGGTCAAAATATCTAGTCCAATTAGATACCACAATTTCATTTAAATTTAAGGTTTTGTTTTCATGCACTCTTCTTCTATAACAAATTGCATAATCTAAAGTGTCATATAAATATCTAAAAATCCTTTCGAAAGTAATTCAATGTTCTTTTTCTAGGTTGGACATATACATACTCACAAATCACATTGCATGTACAATGTCAAGGCTATTATCAACCATTGCATATATGAGGCTATCAACAACACTAGCATAATGAATTTAACACATTTATTCAACATCTTCTATTTTAAAATATTGTTAGTTAATAATCTTTGGTTAAAATGGAATGGAGTAATCATAGGTTTTTTTATATCCAAAATCTCTACAAAATTATCTCAACAAATTTCTTTTTATGTAACCATTGTTTTTTTTTGTATGACTAATTTTAATTTACATGTCCAAAATATTTTTTTAGTATCAAGATCTTTCATTTCAAATATTGAAGATAATAGAGACATTATTTCCATACTCAAGTATCATTTAATAATATATCATCCATATACACTATGTTAACAAAAAAAATAAAATTATTTGAAATAAATATAGGGATTCGCTTTGTTGACATAGATCATAAAAAAAATGCTAAAAAAAAAACATATACACTATTTCCTCCTTAGCTTTCACCTTATAACATTTTATTTGTAACATGATTTTTTTTCCTTGATATCACCATGCATCCATTTGTTCAATTTTAAAATATAAAGAAACAATAATAACTAATAAATAACTAATTGAAGTTAGCTTTACAATAAAAGATTTTTTGCAAAGTCAACTCCCTCTATTTAAGAGAATCCCTTTCCTACTAAATGATCTTTCTAGATTTTTTTCTTCTTCTACATTATACTTCTTAAATAAGCATTTACAATAAACTAGTTTTCCTCTAGATGGTAATTTCATCCAAGTTCTAAGTCTAATAATTATTTAAGGACTGAATTTCTTCTTACACGGATTTCTTCTAAGACTCTTTTTAATTTCATCTAAATTCCTTGTTAGAAATCTTGGTTTCTTAATTAGTAATAGATAAAGATATAAAAATGCATACCCAATGAAAATTAGAATCTTTATACCTTTCTAGTTTTCTTCTTACCCATTCTAATTTCCTTTCTTCTTACCCATTCTAATTTCCAACTTCTAGTTCTACATCTTCTAATTTTATATTCTTTGATTCTTAATTTTATAGTTTTGCATTATGTTCTACCAACTTACTGTTTGGTTCATCTTGTGCAATTATTTATAATTGCAACATATTTCTATTCATTTGAGTTCTTTCACTAGCTTTTTTTCTAATTTGGAGTTTTTCTATCTTCTCCAAAATTACATGATGGATACATTCCATTTTTTATTTTTAAGGGTTTCATAGCTTATATTCTTTAATACTATTACTCTATTTCATAAATATATACTTTAATTATTTATAATCTATTTAGTCTTTCTTCATATGAAAATATACATATAAGCATCACAACCAAAAATCTTTTAATGTTTGAGAAAGGTTTCTTACCATTCCATGCATCTTATGGAGTTTTATCTAACAATGTTAAGGTGAATTTCCTATTGATAACATGATAAGTAGTTATTACTACTTATATTAATAATTTCTTGTTCAAACTTACACAATTAAGCATCATTTTATCTTTATAGTTCTATTCTTTTTATCAACAAGTAAATTATATTTCGATGTATAGGGTGTGGTCTTATACCTTTCTATTTCACACTACTTTTAGTATTGATTGAATGCATATAATTAATACTCTCCACCATTATCACTTCTTAGAACCTTGATTTCTTTTGTCAAATTTCTTACTAGAGCCTAAAAAAAGTAAATTTATTAAAAACTTAGAATTGTTATGTAGAAAACAAACTAGGTGTTTTTAGAACCTATCTATAAATGTAACATAGTGTATAGATTTTCCAAGTTATGAATTTTTTGCTAGTCAAAAAATATCACTATACACTAAATATAAAATTATTTCTAAACTTGCATCAGTACTAGAAAAATTCACATAATCTCACTCTCCAATTACATAGTATTCACAAAAATCAAAATCTAAAGGATGATAAAAATTATTTCTTTCATATATTTTATTTTTAAATCTCAAAGAGCTTTCTCTCGAATATGCTTCATTCACTAATGCAAAAACTTTGTGTTTTCTATAAAAAAAATTAGACAAATGGTCTACATCATTATTTACTTTATGATTTATGAGAGGTAATATATTATCCTCCAACAATTCTTACCTCAAGTTTTAAAAAAAAATCCTCAACGGACTTCTTTTATCAATATTATAGCATAATGAATCATTTTGCAACTATCATTTTTCTTACCAAAATAATATTTCTTGCCAAACCTAGAATGTGCAAAAAAAATAAAAAGGGTTTTTAATTATTCCATTTTTCACCCTAAGCTTCACTCTTTCTCTATAATATTATATGAAAAAATATTACTTATAAATATTTCACCTCCATTGTTTTTTTATAGTTAATAAGCCAATTCTTTTAAGGATTCATAAATAAAAGGAGGTACTCGATATATTAACCATTCACCATGGTATTCATTTGATATGAAAAAATTAAAAATATAACGCTTAAATCATCAAGAAGGTTTTTGATACTATAATACTTCATATAGTTCCCGATTTACCATACTTCCAACACTTGATTTGAGTTTGATGTGAGGCATTATATTTGCCTCTGGATTTTGATCTCTTATTTCCTAGTTTTTTATCTCATGAATTATTTTTGTCCATTTCATGAGAATGACATCTTATTTAACTAAGGAGTCCTTTGATTAGTAATCATCTACCTATTTTATGCTCATTTGATCTAATAACAACGCTTATACTACATCCTCATTTTTAAATATAGAAGTAGTACTAATCACTTTCATTACTAAATTATCTTAGGAGTAAAAGAAAGAGAAAAAATACTGCACTTGTCTTTATCTACATTTTAATATTACAAAAAAATAACTCACTTAGCACAATATTGAACTCATTCAAATGTTTAACCATAGAATCGCCATCATTTATTTTTAATGAATGTTTCTATAAAAAAATATTTTTAGAGACTTTCTCTAATATAAATTACCTAATTTATTCCATAACTCATTTTTTGTGGCTTTTATTAATAAGTTTAGATTGTCTAAATTTAGCATGCACAATTTGATTTCATTTATCACCTTCTTATCATAACTATCTAATATTCATCCTCCATACTAGATTTATTTTAGGATACAACAATCCACTAATCTTTATTAAAAAAAAAAAATCAATATTTAGATTTCATAATTTATAATTCTTTGCAATACATTATTATATTTCTATTCATGTACTTCTCATTATTTTGATTTATATCCAAATACTTGTGCACATAAACCCTACTTAGGTAAAAATATTAGGTATTTGGATGTAATGGTAGCATATTTTGAGTTGACCCTTTATTCATGCTACTTCTTTATTTTATTTTTGGAATATTTCAGGATATTCTCCTACTTATTCCTCTTTCATTTTGGTTTCCTATGGTATTGGCCATGTCTTTATCCTTTGGAAAATTTGGTTGCAAATAAATCATCAAATTTTCCATGGATATCAAATTCTCATTGAGTATGTTTGGTAGATTTTCTTAGACTCATTAAAAGAAAATTAAAAAAGAGATCTCTTTTGATCAAGATATTATCCCTTCTTATATTTTTATATTGAAGAAATCATATTTGGGACATTTGGTTGGTTTAATTTATTTTAGGTTTCAAATCAAATCTTCTCATAAGATCAATAATCTTGATAAATGTGTTAAAAATAGAGTGCAGATAAACAATTCAAAGATTGCAAAAATAAATACACATACAACATAGTTTTATGTGATTCACCAATTTGGCTACATCCATGAGAAGCAAGGGAAAACTATTTTATTTTTCTTTATTTTGATATACACATACAACAACTATCATAGTACTACAACGAGATACAATAATAATGCTTTATTCACAATGTATTTATAATTGTATATGGAATGCCAAGAGACTACGAATGGAGGGAAAAATACATAAAGGATAAGGATTCCATTGGACTTCACTTATCAAATAATCTCCCACTTGAATTCCAACTTTTGTTGCAAATCTCAAAGATATTCCCCCACTTCATCCTTAATGTCACATGTTGACAATATTGAGAGAAGTCCTACAAAAATAAACTTCTCCCTTGGTACTATCTTTGTAAATGCATCAGCTTGATTCACCTTTGTATCAATTTTCTCCATTTTCAATCTTCCCTCTTCAAGTATAGTCTAGATTCAAAGTGGCATTGTAGCTCAATATGCTTGGTTTGATTATGAAAGGACAAGTTCTTTTCCAAATGAATAACATTATTGTTATCACAAAAAGAGTGAAAATATGTTATTTCAATCCCAACTAAACCAATAATTGATTCAACCAAATCATCTCTTTTGTACCTTCAATAAGAGAAATATACTTAGACTCAGTAGTAGAAAGGGAAACCACTTGTTGTAATCTAGACACCTAGCTAATCACTGCCCTAAAAGGTGAAAACATAACCTGTTGTTAACCTTCATTTGTCCAAGTCATTAGCCATATCAAAATCAACATAACCTCATAGCTATGCATCTCTCCCTCTAAAACAAAAAGAATAATCTAAAGTATCTTTTAAATAATATAATATTCACTACAAAACATGCCAATACATTTTACCTAGATTGCTCATAAATCTTCCCACTACTCTCACTGTATGGGAAATGTTTGGTCGAGTACAAACCATGGCATACATGAGACTCCTAAAAAATTATGATTAAGGAGTATACTTCATTTTTTCTTGATCTTGAGGTTTTTTTGGACACATTTCAAATGAGAAACGAAAATGATCAGCAAGTGGAGTGCTCATAGGCTTATCACCCTTCATATTGAATTTGTCCAAGACTTTATCAATATAATTCTCTTGTGTCAATCTGATTTCTCACTTTTGTATATCCTAGATTATGGTCATACGAAGTATCCTCTTAGCTACTCCTAAATCCTTCATTGCAAACTTTTGAGCTAACTGTTTATGTTACTCATTTTTGTTACTTACTCAAGTTGATTGAGTTTAGATTGTTTGCAAACTAAAAGTGAAGTACATTTCTTATCATCTTCCCTATATTACATTCAATTATATAAACAGAAAAATCAAAGAGATTACAAGATTTTAGTAACAAATTATTGCATTTATACAAGTGCATACAATATGGAAAATATTTGCACAAATCTTTTTGAAAGGTAATCTTTATTGATACAAAAGTACATATTTGTCTCACACAAGCCATGAGACTTAACTTGTTCAATGAAAATGAAGAATAATTTATACATTGATGGATAAAGAGAAAAGAATGCACATATAGGGGAAGAGGCTAGTCATTTCTTGATGACTAGTTCGGTGTCTTTTGCCTTGTTTCCTCCTTAGATCCCTACTCCTAGTTCCTACATCTAGAAATTGCAATGATGTTAGAGCAGTGCTCTAAGTAATGAAAGTCTCTCACACTACATGTACATGCAACCATGAATTTATAAACTGCCCCTCAAGTACATTAAATAAGAATACAAACTATAAATGTCCAAGGAAACAATAGGACCATCATATACATCAACCATATGCGCATGTTTTTCTAACTGTTTGCTTCATGTGCAAATATAGGAAAAGAAATGCTACTGTTTCATCAAATTTCAGCACGTGGGATAAATGTGGCTCCCATAAGGGTTGAGCCCAGTGTGCTTTGTTATGTTTTTAAAAGGAATTAAAAGATATTCATCAAATAGTTTATCTCTTCATGATTCATACAAACAAGTACACACCATTTATGATAGTGAGTTGTTTGTCACTGTCATAAGTGGCATGTACTTGTTCTGGAAAATCATAAAGAATGAAGCAATATTTTGTATTAGGACAGTGTACAGAGGTGGCATAATGAGTTGATGTGCTAATCTATGAAAGCATAGCATAAAAAAAAAGTATGTGATAGTCATTATTTAATGAAGAAAACAACAAAGATTTTTCCGAATCTATCATAAGTTATATGATGATAAGAGCAATATGTGAGTTGAGGACTTGAATATCATATCCTAAGATGAACAATGCAGTCATCATGAAATGGCATGATAGAATGCATGACAATGACCAAACAAATGGCAGTCCCTTTCATCTATAAGTGGTTGTTGGTTGTGGAGTCACAAGGGGAAGAGTTAGGAACATTCAAAAGATGGCAGTGCTAAAGGGAAGAGACATCATAATAGTGTTTCAAAGCTTTATGGATAGTGAAAACCATTATCCATGTAAGGCAGGTAAAACTCTTTTCAAGGAGTATAGTGAATTCAAAGTCTTCACCATGGCTAAATTGTTCCTTGTAGTGGTCAAAGTTGGATAACCCTAGTGACAGGTGCAAGTAATAGTGGTTTTATATTCAAAGTCAAAAATGGACATTCATGATGTCCATTATCATCAAATGCTAAGACAATTATCAAATTCATGAATCTTGCACCTTCAAGTCAATCAAGAGAATAATTCACCATTAATAAAGCAGTGAACATGGTGATCATGATGTTTAAAACATCTATATCTATGATGTGCTACTACAACACTAGTATTGAATCATGTGACAGCAAAAAATGATGTTTTCCATAAATAAAGAAGTCATTGCTAGGAAAAAAGGTTGGATTACAAAGGCAAGAGGTCCTTGAAAGTGACAAATAACATTGTTATGGTTCAATATTAAAGAATCAATGCCATATACTACAACAATATCCAAGAAGCAATGTACTGGATAGATGATAAGAACCCTGTTATTTAAGCTATGACAACATTCAATGGAGATAACCATGTTACATGAAAGCATCATGAAGTAAGTGTTGACAATCATAATGAGCTACAAATGATGAGTGGGTAGTCATAAATGGAAATGTAAAAGACAATCATTTTTTTTTTCAGAAGTAGCATCACATAAAATCCTTGCATGGGAAGAAGTGTTAAGCAATAGTCATGATAATGGTGACAATGATTAATAACAATGGTATGATATTGTTAAAGACAGTTGATACTATGCAAAGATAACAAGGTTGGTGATCTTGTTAAATGTCATGGCTTTCAGCTTGATAGCATGTGACAGTCTAAAGTAGTGGTAGGAGTATCATCCAATCATTAAACATAGAGGCAATGCTAAGTGCCACAGTTGCAAGAAATGGTAGTGTAAGAGGAGTAAAGGAGATAATTTCAGAAGTAACATCATTGTTCAATGATATCGAGGGATCTATATCATATCAATTAAGGGATTTGAAACATATTGACGGTCTATTCTTCATTATGTATTCAATGTATGCTAATGGAAAGCTATATTAAACCCTAGCTATGTGAAGCAATGGCCATGAATGAGAGAAGCCTTTGAAAGGGGTAATGTTCATGAAGAAATGGGGATGATGCATAAAGTCTTTAACTATACCCGCACTGTGTAATGGCATTGAACCATCTTGCAAATCATAGGGAAATATTTATTATGGAGCAGTTGACTGAGATAGTTCTTGTTTAACTGGTCACTCTCTCATGAAATTTCATTCATAACATAATCTTGCACAATCTCATCACAGCAAAGGTGATTATTTCGGATAATATAAATCAACGAAGAAGATGGAGTCGCGGCTATAATTGAAGGGGGTTTCTTTTTATTTTCTACTGAGAATACAAGAAACACAAAAATCACAATGAAGTATGAAATGCATAAATAAAGAAAGGTCGTGCAATTTTGTGCCATTTATCATTCTTTTTGCCACGTTTTGATGCAGAGAAAAGTGTTATTTCTTCTCAGAGAAAGAAGGAAACATATATTTTTTTGATGGAGCAGAGCATACCACATTTTGCTGCATGAAAATTTGCATAAAATGCCAAGATCTCGCCCAATTTCACCTCCAAATGCAAGTAAAACCCTCCATGGCAGCGCAACAAGGTGAAATGAAGTTTCCAAAAAAAATTGATGTTGCAAATGAGATGCCTTGCAACTTTTGGGGTTAGCTTTGTTTTAGGGTTTCAAAACCCTAAGTATGTCGATTACTCAAAGGAAATTTTTTCCTTTTATTTTAGCATTTGCATTTAAATTAATACTTTTTATGCAAGTGTCTTAGAAAGTATAAAATGTCTTATGCATTTTTTCTTTTTCCAAAGCATTATGCATCGACTATGAAATGTAAAGGCATTATTAAGTGATACATTATAAATCACTTTATAAATGTCATATTAATGCAAAGTTGAGGTGTTGGCTTTTAGGCATGTGTTTTCTTTTGATTCAAGGAAGGGATTGGAGAAGTTATCAAACATTCAAACATGTGGAAAGAATATAGGGTGGTTAAAGTAGTTGGCAGACATATTACAAGCATATAGGGAATTTTTTTCATCATTTTGAAGGCTTTTGGAGCAACTTGGAGCATTTTTGGGGTACTTTATGGTTGGACATGGTCAAAGTTGACCTTTTTCAATATAATGGAGCTCTTTTAAAGAAAATTAGTTGCTACTTTTTAGGATTTTAGAGGTTTACGACCCAAGAAGTTTCCAAGAGCTATTTTGGTGGATGATGGAGAGTTAATGTATTTAATCTCTTTTGAACTAATTTTAGGGATAGTTATGACTTATAATGTTTTTCTTCTTTGTGACTTCTTTGAAGTCCTTTGGAGAAAATACAGAGTTTGTACTCAACTGTGCTTTGTCATTTAATCAATAAAATCAAGCTATTTTTCCTTCTTAGTACTGGAGATTGTGCAATAACATGAAATTATTGATATTTCCTTGTGATAATAATGTTTATCCTTCATTTTGTCTAGTTTCCCATTGCCTTTTTTCAGAAGTGCATGTTTGTGTAGGTCATAGTTCATGTTCTACTAGTTCTATGCATGATTCAACTATGAAGCCACACATTTGGGCTTCTAAAAGGTCATTTGCTATTCCTATTGAGTTTTTCCATAAAAATTCAAAGCCCTTCTATGAAATACTTATGCAAGACATGTCAAAACTGAGTTGTGAATGTTGTAGTGAGTTTTATTGATCACATTGTGTGTCAAAATAGTGGTACAAATCTTTAATATTTGGTGCAAGACTATAGGATTAGTTTTTAGTTTATGTGCTCCTTCTTATCCCTTTTCCCAGTAAAAGTAGTAGTTTTAGGTGACACCATAGGAAACCGGACTTCTCTGGAGGTTTGGTCCCATTTGAGGTACCCACACCTTGGGATCATTCCAATGTTTCTATGAAATGCCAAGTCCTGCAGCTTAAGATTTTTGATCCTACAACTTAGTCAGGGTACAAATTTCAGGAGATAATAGTTTCTTCAAATCACAAACAACTCTCATGCTAGTGTTGGTTACTAGCATATCATCAACATAAAGAAGCAATAAAAATATCGCCATTATCTAATGCATTGTAGTAGATGCAAGGGATCATATTTGTAGTGTTTGAAATGTTGCTCAACCATGAAAGTGTCAAAATTGAGAGATACCACTATTGTGGGGCTTGTTTGAGCCCATACAAACTTCTCCTCAACTTGCAATCAAATCTTCTTGACCTTATTTCTCAAAACCTTCAAGCTGATGCATATACAACTCTTTTATGTCATCATGAAGATATGCAGTCTTCACATCAATTTGTTCAAACTCAAGGTCATACATTTATGCCAATCCCAAAACCTCTCTAATGGTGGTCATCTTTACAACTAGTGATAAGATTTCATTGAAATCTTTTTCTTCGCTGATTGTATCCCTTCACCACCAATCTATCTTGATAAAAATTTCTACCTCCCTCTTCCTCTTCAAATTGATACACCCATCAATTTTTTTAAGGCTCGTTGATTGGGTGGAAGCTTCACCAAATCCCAAGTGTGATTGGATATAAGATAATCCATTTCTTTTTGCATTGCCTCCAACAATTTCTCGCGATTAACATAGTTGTAGGATTCTTTAAAAGTGGTTTTCTTTGATTGATCAGATATCAACAACTAATAATTATCAAATTTAGCTATAATTTGATGCTCCTAGGTAGACCTTTGGGTATGTGCAGGATCATCAGAAAAAATAGGCCCTTAAGTGGCAAAAAATTCAAAAAAATTAGAGTTAGGCAACTTGACATAAAAATTTGAATAAGTTATCTATATTATTTCAAAAATATGTAAGAATAGAATCTGTACCAAATTGACTGTAGTTTCTAAACTACTAGGTTTGTTTAAAAAAAATCTATTTGGTGAAAATTTGAAATTTCAATGCAGAGTACTTAAATTTCGGGAAAAATAAAGTAGTCTGTCTAACCACCCTAACCACAATAAAATGATAATATTTTTTAATAATAAGATTTTAGATATAATTAGAGGACTCATGTCCCAATGTGATGCATATTTTTTGTAATTTTTTTCCAAGTAAATATTTAACTATGAATTTTTTATTACAACTTTTAAAAAATATAAAAACTTGTATGTCTGACCACCTTAACTTGGTCAAAACTTTATGAAATTCAATTTTTCTTTTTTTAATCCTCTATTATGTGAAGCATAGAATGTGATGCATGTTTTGGATTAAAAAATGTGATACTCTTTAAAAGCTATAGATGTTTTTCAATCAGCTTATCAATCAGGAATTTAGTCGTAATTTGAATAGAAAATGAATAATAATTACTTATTAAATTCAAAGTAAGGCATAATTTATATTGGTGGAAAGCTGAGAATCTCCATTAAAATCCTTTTTCTTTTCATCAATTTTGGGTATGAAAAAAGTTGTCAGCCACATACCCATCATATTGCCACTTTTTGGCCCATCATGATCCTGCACATACCCCCGCTATAGTTGAGGAGTTTGACTCTGTATATTTGATTACAAATTCATCCTTGATGAATCACCAATATTATTATTATCACTGCTTTATTCTCTATCCCTAATTCGAGCATGTGAAAGACCATCATATAGTTGTGCATGAGTTTGAAAAGCCAGTGATGAATGATTAAATGGCTACAATGAGTTTGAAACTTGCATGGAATTATGAGTAAAAGTGTTATATTCAATAGCTTTTGAGGTGGCACCATCAGTCGAAGGTAAAGAAACAAAATTATTTCCAACATAGGTAGAGGATGGGAATCATGTGGTAAGGCAGATGAATTAAAAGCCTACATGGGAGTATTTGACAATAGATTTGGATTATTTTTCAAATGATTAGCCACAACCTTTAACTGCATCGTTGAATTGAAGAGAGGTCATTTGGAGGAGGTAGGGGTAGTAGAATACAAATCACATGACCTAGTAGACATGTTCCCATGGAAACTTTGCAATGACAGATTAAAAGTTTCTACTTCACGTGATGATGAGGGGGCATCAACATTATTTTCACCACAAGAAGGTATAGTTTTTCCTATTGATGACTCAAAAAGAGTAGGCTGAGAGGAGAAAGAGTCTCCTCCAACTCATATCAAATTTGGCACTAAAAATGTAGAAGATAGTGGGATAGAAAAACATGGATTGGAGCTACTAATTTATAGTGCTTGTGCAATTCTAGTGCCATGTTTTTGTTGAGGCATATTTGGTATTATTTTTGGAGGTGAAAACTGTGAGTCACTGGCATTGCCAATGTCATCAACAAGAACATATTCATTTCTTGATAGCCCTTATTATGTACACCAGGAAACACTTTCCCATTAAAAACATCTCTGCTACGAATGAGTTTCTTGGAAACCAGATCCCATAATCTAAAACCAAGTTGTTCTTCTCCATAGCCAATAAATATTTACCATTTAGACTTGGGATCCAATTTAGACCTCTTCTCCTTGGGAACATGAGAAAATTCTTCATAGCCAAATACCCAAAGGTGATTCTATGTAATTTTTCTTCCCATCCATCTCTCCTCTAGAGTGTCAAAATCCAATTGAGATGAAGGGCTTCAATTAATAAAATACACTATTGTGTTAGCTACTTTTTCCCAAAATTCCTTGCCCAAACTTGCATTAGAGAGCATACCCTGAGCCTTCTCTAGAATCATTCAATTCAACCTCTCAACTACACCATTTTCTTGAGGTGTGAATGGTACAACCTTAACGTGAATTGAATGCCATTATTTGTACAATAATTGTCAAAATCCAAAGAACAAAACTCTCCCCCATTATCTTTTTTCAAATATTTGATTTTGTTCCTTGTTTAATTTTCAATAATATCTTAAATAAAAAATTGAATTTGGTAAAAAAAATTGACTTCCTATTGAGTATATAAACCCACACCTTTTGAGTACAATCGTCAAGAAAAGTGACAAAATAATTTTCTCCTCCAAATGAGGTTACCTCTGTAGGATTGAACATGTCCAAGTGCATGAGCTCCAAAGGTCTTGTCTTTTTGTCATGTCTAGTCTTTGAAAAACTAATCTGCCTTTGTTTTCCATAGAGACAATGCTCACAAAGTTCCAAATCAATAGATTTTAACCTTAGAAGATTATCCCTTTTGAGCAATTTTTTATTCCCCTCTTGCTCATGTTCCTAATCCTTATATGTCATAGTTCCACCTCGTTGTCCACAACTACCATCATGGCTCCCAATTCAATGAGACTATCTAACACATATAAAGTACCCAAATTTCTCCCTCTTGTAACCACTAATGCCCCATTGGTTACCTTTTAAGAGTTTGAAGAAAAGGTGATGTTACATCCTTGAGTATCAATCTGTCCAAAGGAAATCAAATTCCTTTTCAATTTAGGAACATGTCTTACATCTTGTAATATCCATTTATTTCCATTCTTCAACTTCAACATCATGTCATTTGAATTTTCCAATTATATCACATGTCTTGTTATCACCAAGATAGAATTTTCCCCATTTTCCTTCTTGATAATTTTGGAAGGATTCCCAGTATGAGGTTACATAAAATGATGTATCGGAATCCAACACCCATGAATTGGCTATAGTTTCACCTATTGACAAGACTAGAACCTCTTCATCTAATTCATTTATGGTGTTAACTTCACTATCATTTGATTAATTTTTTACCTTTTTATATGGCCAACAATTCTTTTTGGTATGACCTTATTTGCCAAAAAACCAAAAACCTTCATTTCTCCATCTAGTTATTGATCTTCTTGCATATTTTTATCTCCTAGAATTGTTATTTTAGTCTCTTTGTTGATATCTACCTGTATTTCCAAAAATCAAGGCATCACCAAATGTAGTTCCTTGGTTTTTCCTTCTCGTATCTTTGCTAAGAAGAGTTCCAAAAACATCGTCAAATTTGAGTTTAGTTTTTCTAGATACTAAAGTGTTGATCACCATCACTACCCCTTCCCAACTATTTGAAAGAGAGCACAATAATAAAGATTTGATTTTTTCATCCAAATTAATATTTACTAAAATCAATTGGATAATTAGAGCATTGAATTCGTTCAAAATGATTTGACATGATACCTCCTTCATTTTTCAAATTATACAACTTATTCATAAGGTAAACTTTATTCCAAGATGAAGCCATTTTGTACATATCAATGAGTTTGTCCCATAATTCTTTTAAGGTCTTTTCTATTGCAACATTAAAAAGAATGTTGTTGGATAATGATAGGATAATTATTTCTCTCCCTTTCCTATCCAATCTCTCCCACTCTTCATCAACCATTGTAGTTGGCTTCTTGTCCTTACCTTCTAGCACGAGTGTGAGATCTCCTCTAATCAGCAACGATTCCATTTGCACCTTCCATAATCCAAAAAAAATCCCTAAAAATATCTCAATTTTCCATTTATCCACTTCCTCTATTTTCCTTGGAAATTATCACAATTTCCCACTCAACTTCTTTACCAAGCTTTGATACCAATTTTTAAAAAGAGTGCAAATAAAAAATTTGAAGATTGTAGAAATAAATACACACACAACACAATTTTTGTGTGGTTCATCAATTTGACTATGTCCACAAGAAGTAGGGAAAAAATATTTTATTTATCTATGTTTTGATATACACATACAATAACTATCATATTGCTACAACAAGATACAACAATAATTATTTATCTACAATATATTTATAAATTACATATAGAATGACAATAGACTGTGAATGGAGGAAAAAATACATAAAGGATAAGGAGTCTGTTGCACTTCACTTATCCAACAAAATGGTATCCTCTCATTTTTTGATGTTTTCAAAATAAATATTAAAATGGTTTTTCTTGTTAGCATAGCAGTTATTACATTTTTATTTTAACCATTATGTAGTTTCTAGTTATGTGGTTACACAACTTCATTTTCTCTTGTATAAATGTATCTCATGATTATCGAAACGTAGATCAAGATTTATAGCTCTTCATATGGTATCAAAGCTACATATTAGATTTTCCATGGCTATGTAGAGAGCTTGTAAAGACTAGGTATAGGCATCCATCACAAATTAAGAATAGCCTGGATGGTTTCTCAAATCCGAAGCAAGAGGTTGTGTAGCACACGTTTGGTAGAAATAAGGGTTTGTACAGACATAAGAAAATGATTCTTCTAGCACATTTGAAAGGGATTTCTAGGGTTTAGTGTTATGATAATCCAGTCTATTGAAAACCTCTAATTATTATTGTGCATAGATGTGGAAAAAAAAAGCTAGAAAGGAAAGATCATAACAAGATTTAACTGTTGCTTGGGAAGGAATGAAGAATATTGTTTTAATCCCCAAATCTAGAGCCATGGAAGATGACCTGGGAGATATTTAGTTTGAAGAGGAAGTTGATACTACCATCCAAGGCTTTGGAGTAGAGAAAGAGAACAAAAAAATCCCACCGATGATAATTTCAAAGATCAAATTAAAAAATAGGTTTGAGTTGAAAGAGTGTAAAAGAAAAGTGAAAGAAGTCTTGGTGTGAATTTTTGTGTATGGGAAGTTTTTATCAGGTGTATGTGAGAGATGTTGTGCAAGAGATTAATTTCGTTGATTATTTTTTGAAGGCCTTGAAGTTTAAACTACCAAGGATATCAATTTTATTTGATTGGTCTGTGGTTTGGAGAGTTAGAATTGATAAGTTTTCTACATGTTTATACATTGATGATAAGCATATAAATATTTTTATTTAATGATCCCCACAAAATCACTTTATATGGTATTTAATGCATAAAAGAGGTGCATATATATGTAAGGAGGAAAATGAGTATAAGGTTTAGTTTGATTTGGAATCTACTATAAGGTATTCAACAAGATTGCATATACAATTTTTTTAAGTGGGATTAGTGATTCAAATTTTTTAAAGTATTTTATTTTCTAGAGGTATAAGATTGATTACTGTATGGGTCAATCATTGGTTGAAATTGGCATTGTCTTTGTCTAATTATTTTTGTTAAGTGTCATGCATATGATAAAGTATAGCTATAAAATAGTTTTTAATGATTCAATCACTGCAAATATTCACATGGTCATTTGAAATGATAGTTGAGGGAAAATTAGTTCTTTGCAATATATGAGATCATAGTTTTGGTTGTATCTGCTTGAATGGTTAGTTTATGGTCGTTATTCATTTTGTTCATGTTCATTCATGTCATATTATGGAGATTGTGAGTGATTGGTGATTTATGGTTTAGAGATTCACATTGGTGAGTTAGTTATTTGATCATGGCCACACATTATTTTTCTTGACTAGGTTTTTGGAGAGTGTCTGCCAATGGCAGGTAAGGATATTAATAGATTTAACTACATGTATCTGTATACAACTAAAATTGGTCATCACCTTTAATTAATTAAATACTAGCTATTTAATTGATATTTTGACTACGTATAAATAAATTCTCAATTTATTTATATTGTTCATTTTCTAAATTCTCCAAATCTAAAACATATTCTTCTAAATTAATTAAATAAATAACTTTCCCTAAGCTTGTTTTATTTAATTAATCTCCACTAATCTCTATTAGGAATTAAAGCACACGTCTACAACTTTTTGTGCCACCTCACCAAGGTCACATGAAAATAAATAACTCTAATTTTTAATTAGAATTATCTTCAACTCATTTTAGAAAGCACATGGCTTATTCCTCCCACACTTCCACCAATTTTGTATCACATGGCTCATTCCTCACACACTTCCACCAATTTTGGAGCACATGGTCTTCTCTTCCCACACTTGAATCTTCCATCCAAATGGCATGTTTCCCATTGGTCAAGAGATTCTTCCATCCAAATGGCATGTTGTCTTTGGTCAAGGGGACAACATCTTGATTCTCTCCATCTTCACCATCCATTCTTCTTGTTCAAATCTGGACCGTTGATTATTGCCACCTCACTATATTCTTGGAAAATGCCATAAATACAACCCTTGGGCATTATATTTGGCATCCACATTTCAAGTAGATTTATCATGCAGGTTTATCGTTGGAGCTTGGGAGCATTTTGGAGTCCTAAAATTGCATCTAACTTCATGTTTTGCTCTGCATTTACATCTTAGCTTTAAATCTTGCTTCATAGTTGCATTTTACATCCCATCTTGCATCATAGTTGCATTTTAGATTAGTTCATTTTTAGTTTTCATTTGAGCATATGGAGTATCATCTTAGTCATGTGTTTTTAGTTTTCATTTGAGCATATGTAGAATAATATATAGATCATTCTAGTTCAATACCATAGCATCCACCTCCACTTGTTTATTTATCATAAACATCATCCTCCACTCATCATAGCATTCATCATCATTGTTTGCATATAGTTTCATGTAGGAAATAAATTGGCTTGCATGTTGAATACTAATCTCCTTTCTTAAGTGTCATTCTAATCAAATTTGAGCACATAGAAATCTGAGGGCCAAAAGGTTAAAAGAATCATTAAGAATAGAGGACAATGAGACATTCTTGAAAGATTTAGTTTGTTGCAAATTAGAATAACTTGTTTGCTTTAAATCTTTAATATAATTTGTTTCATTAAGGTTTGTGTTGATACTAACTTTACACATTTCACACACGCACAAAATGGTGCCCACCCTGGGGCCCTACCCCATTTATTTTTAACATGTTGGAAAATTTATGTTCACAAGTTCAGACGTGACACTTTTGGCACTTCTTGCACCTGTTTTGGCACCTTTTGCACCTGTTTTGGCACCTTCTGCACCTATTTTGGTGCCTTTTGCACCTATTTTGGTGCCTTTTGTATCTTTTTTGGCACCTTTTGTCTCTATTTTGGCACCTTTTTCACTTTTTGTGGCACCTTTTGTCTCTATTCTTGCACATTTTGTCTAATCTTAAAATGGTCATATCTTGGTCATACGGAGGTCTTTTTCAAAGCTTTATTTTTGAAATGGGGTAGAATTCATAAGCTATGCAATGGTGTGGGTGTTTCTCAATTTTTGTGGAGTTAAGACTTTCAATTTTACACCTAAATTCAAATCACATTGTAACTTGGTCTAAGTTTTAGGGTTTTTATGCTTAATCTTTCATCTAACCCTCATGTCTTCTTATTTATTTATCTAATCTAACATTTTGAGCATTTATTGTAGGTTTTAAGAGGAACATGGAGCATTGAAGTGAAAGAAAAATAATTTGATATCCATTGTACTAAATACGCTTGTCAAAGACTCAAACATAAACTACTGACATATTGTAGGGGTTGGAAGTGATTTATTTGTTTCCTTTTGGTTAAGTTAGGAACATAGTTTAATTAAAAGGTTAATGAACACCATGTTTTTTACGCTTGATGGATGGTAGGAATAAGCTCTCCCCTTAACTGGGTGACCAAAAATCCAAACCCATTCATGTTTATCTACGAGTGTGAGTGGAGTGTATAGCGTGTGTTCTCTCTTTATTCATGTGGAATAAAGATTGATCGAACTATGGGTATACTTTCTTGCTTTTGTTTATCTTAGAGGGCCTGCCTTATGGGAAAAATTAATCACCCAAGGGAACGACCCAACCAGTAACACGCTAAAGCCAAGTGACTTCCAGTTAGTATATAAATGTGGATACTGGAACGAAGGCCTATGTGATGAGGATAGTTCTGATGAGAAGGGAAGCAATGGTCTCTCGCCGCATGGATTATCCCCCACGAAAAAAATGCACACATTAAAACCCTTGTTATAGTTTGGCCAAAAACCTTTATCTATTCTTTGGTGTAGCAACGGTCGTTTCAAAGGCATCCACTTTCTCACAATTTTTAGTAGAGGTGAAAAATATGCCATGGGAGATTCATGGGTATTGATGCTTGGCTGCCCCGAGAAGTGAGTGTCATGGAGGGGAGCCAATGGGGTCAAGCATCTAGTCATCCGCTAAGAATAAGTGTGGTTGGGGTAAAACTTGTGTGGAATCCAAAAGAATAGTCTTTCACAACCTTAGGAGCGTGCATTGCTTGATGTGTCTTTATCAAAGTGTTTTCAAAAAAAAATTTAGACAAAATGTCACATGTCGAAAGTGAAAACCCTGATTCAAAATTGCATTTAGTGAAACAACCAAGTCTCCCATTGGAAAATCAAAAAAACCAAGAAAAATTTCAAGAAAAATTTGAAGAAACTTTAAAAAAAAATAAAAAAACCAAGTTTACACCTGTTCTAGTGCCTTATGTACTTTCTGTGGCACCTTTTGTCTCTATCTTGGCACCTTTTGTCAATTTTGTGGCACCTTTTGCACATTCTGTGGCACCTTTTTTCTCTATTTTGGCACCTTTTGCATAACACAAAGTTGTGACCTAGGTTCATCTCCTGCCTGACAGTCAGTCTCATCTTGGGAATCCTCAGCAGTGTTTAACCAATCCTTAGGTAAAATAGAGTCTAAACATGTTTGTTACCAAATGATTTCACGAAAGATTAAAATTCAGAAACCAAAGTCCAAACCTTTTAGTCCAAAAGAACATCAAAAATGTCTATCAACACTTTACGACTTTAGAGAGAGGTTGACCTTCACTTTCTACAAAAGAGCTTGCAAGAACAATCTCGAATTATACATCTTTTACTATTGTCAAAATCCAAGACTTTTCCAAAGATTTGAGTACCTTGTTTAGGAAGAAAATTTACCTCTGGTTTCACAGTTTGAACCAAAATTTTGAAACTTTCTCAAAGTCCAAAATCATTCCTTAGTTACCTTAGAAGTCTAAACTTGTTAAAATTGACCTCTACAACACTTGGAATTCTCCAAACTAAACCTAGATCTAAACATCTCAAAGTGCCTAAATCATCAAACTCATCATATCTTTGATTGCTAAGCCTAGTTTCATCATCGGGATTCGTCATCCTTTCATCACGAAACAAATGGTATACAATCAAACCAAACTTACTCCTATCAATAGAATTTTTCATTCTATTCGACTTAGTTTTAATTCTTGGCACTATTCCAAACAAAGATCAAAGTTTAGACAAAGTATAACATTTGCATGCATATTCAAACAAGGTTGCAAAAATGAAAACTTAAGGAAAAAGGACTTGAAAATCAAAACATTGAAGATTCAAATATTGAAACTCCAATCATTGAGACACAAAATCATAAACTCAAAGAATACGAAATTGAAACTCAAACCACCATGGCTGAAATAGATGAGGATCAATTGAATGCTTTAGCTCATCAAATGAAAAACCTTCAACAAAAAATCTGGGATACGCAAAGGGAAACAACCATAGAAGTATTTTTTTTGTCAGACATCTATTCTTATCCATCTGACCGAAATACAGACATGACACCTTCTCCACCAACAACTACATCATCCAAGTTTAATTTTTTTGAATTCTTGAAAATTTTAAATGAGAAACCCAAATCAAAGTCTTCAAACAAAAAGGATATGGAATAATCTTACCATGGCATGCATCTATCTTCATCTCCCATAAGTCAAAATAAATCTCAATATTCTTTCACCCAAGTTAACGATTCCATCCAACCATCTTCTTTTATCACACCTTCTGCATCTAATGATTCATGTCAATCTCTCAATCTAAACCATGATGTCTCCTCTACACCTCAAGATCAAAACATTCTTTCCACTTCATTCGACGATATTAAAATTCCACAAGTTCTTCCAATCTTTGACCAAGACCCCATCTCTCAAGAATTCTATGATGATCCCCTCCTTTCACTTTTCATCCACAAGGATTCCCTTCCATCTCAAGAGAAAATTATCCTTCCAAGTCCTCCTTCCACTCCATATGATGAATCCATACCATCTCAAGATTCCATTGCATCCCAGGAGCATGATAATTCTTTCATCCTATCTAATTATGTCCTACCATCTGATGATCAAGATATGCTTTCTACAAAATCTCATGATTCCCTTCCTCATCAAGATCAAGATATGCTTCCATCCGAGTATAGCCCTTCATTTCATGAGGATGTTCATCCTTCTCAAGATCAAGACATTCCTTTCATACCACTTCATGATGATTCCACACCTAGTAAAGATCAAGCTACTCCATCTTCTACACCTCATACTCCTTTTCCAAGTCAAGATCAAAACACCCCATCATCCCCATGTCAAGATCCTATCACACCTATACAAGCTATACATGAACCACACACCTACAAATTGGGATCCTCCACCTTTATCTGATCTGATTTAATTCCAACACCTATCCTTTCATCCATATAATATCCTTCCCAAAATGGACTTGCATCTTGTTTCACAAAGAATACATATCCCATTGGTAAACAAATGTGTCATAGTATGAATTACAAAGGAAAAGGATTAGGCATTCATTAACAAGGTATCCTGGAACCCCTTTATGTCCAACAAAATCCATATTATCATGGCCTTGGTTATATGTTGAAGTATCCTAGTCCTTCAAACCTTCCATCTATCTTAGGTCCTCATCCTAATCCACCAAACCTTCCATCTATCCTAGGTCCTCATCCTAGTTCATTGAACCTTCCATCTATCCTAGGACCATATCCTATTCCTCAAGAACAACAAATGCACACATCCTTGATGCCCTTTCAAATATCTACCTACACTCACTCATCCATAATACCTCCATACCATTCATCTCCATCCATCTCTCATATTGCTCTTGGAAGCAATTTGGGTGCCAAATATCAAAAGCTTTCGTATCAAAATCCACATGTATCAAAGGATCAACATATCTCCTCAAAGAGGCATGCAAAAATAAAATAAAATTTGGTCCAAAATCAAAAGAAAAATCAAAAAGGCCACAAAGGCCCATCAAAGAAAAAAGAAAAATTTCCAAGGCCACAAAGGCCCATAAATCAAAAAGAAAAATCTCAAAGGCCACAAAGGCCCACAAAGCAAAAATCAAATTCAAAAGTCATGTGGATTCCAAAAAATCTCATAGAAGCAATAAAATCTAAATTGGCATCCAAATTTGCTAATCCAAAAGCTTCCTCCAATCCTCCATCTAAAAACCTATCACCTTCCAAATCCATGTTTCCTCCATCACTCCACACCCTTCAAGGTGTGTGCCAATGTTGATCTTGCAATCCTTTCCATCTATCCATCAACAAGCCTTCCCACCTCCTATCCATTATCCAACATTCATCCCCCATCATTCTCCTTTAGTCCAAACCTATGGATAAGTCCTTAGTTCTTCCATCATACCTTTAATAGGCCAACATTTATGAGTCTAATCCCCATTTCCATGGTTTATTAAAGGGATATTTGCACGTGAAACTTGATGCTTAAGTACTTATTCCATCTTCCTATCATGAATATATTATCCTTCACATTTCCACCTTTGATCTTGACAAGGTTAAGGATCTTCTTGAACATCGTATATCTCATCCTATTCGCTTTGTCCATATCTTTCGTACCATATCTTTCGTATTAAATCCATGTATTCCATCATTATTACTAGATACATCCTTCTTTTCGTCCTTGGTCTTGATATGGAATAGGGGAAAAATACTTGGGCCTTGTGTTCGTATCTTATCTAGTTGATCTTGATCATCTCATTCATTATTTTTATCCTGTCTTTCTTCCATTCCATATCTCCTAGCTTATCAAAATCCATTTCATAATGTCCCTTTGCAACCTTGAATCTTATCGTGCAAACCATATTTGAGTCTAGTTGTAAAACATTATCCAATCCTCATATCTTTTGTCAATCAATCATCAACAATCAGCAATCTTATCATACTTAGAGGAAATCAGTGATCCTAAGTTCTTATCATCATCATGCCTTATGGAATCAACCATTATCATCTTTCGACAAGAGATATGTTTCTTATGTGACATGTTTTGCAGTGAATCTTTCATTTTGATCTATCATTTATCCATGGTTGCATTACCTCTATTGTGGGGAATCTTGTTCCTTCAATCAGTCAAATCATCTCATTTCATCTTAAATATCCTAAGAAAATTCAAAAAAAATAGAAAAAGATCAAAAATACAAAAAAAAGTAAAAAGGATAAAAAATCCAAAAAAATTAGAAATAGAGAAAAATACAAAAAAAGAAAAAATCAAAAAGATCAAAAAAATCATAAAATCTGAAAAAGTGTAATAAAAACAAGTAGTGAAAACCTGGCAATAGGCACTATTTGTGATAGGTTAGCTTTTTCATCTATTTGAGCATGTCGACCATTCACTTTCGCCATTCGCTTTCGCCATCCATCTGCCTATCATTTGAAAGCACCATGTACATATCCTGGTATCACGGTCATGTCTCACCCTAGATTGGGGGCAAAATCTTGAACTCACTAGGGGAAAATAAAATTTGGGCTTGAACCAACAAACAAACAGAAGTAGTACAACACAACCAAAAACAATGATTAAAATGCAACCCAGCATTGAACATCAATCACCATCAAAAATGCATCAAACATCTGTATCATATCAAAATCCAAAAATAGGTCAAAAGTCAGTCAAAAAAGTAAAAAACAGAGTCATCTTGTCGAACTACGTGGTCTCTACATATATAACGTAGGCAAGGCTAATCTTTGATCAGCCCTCGAGACCCCTAGGATAGGTCTTTAGGTTAGGTTCTTGGTCAAAATCTCAGAAAACACCTAAAAATAGGAAAATTAAAAATCCCAAAAATGTTAGAAAATCGAAAATCAAATCAAATCAAAAGGATGATGCTCTTCTGAATCATGGGTTTATCACGTTAAACACAAATGTTCAATTGTTGTACTTTTATTTTTGTTGTCATACCTCTAGAGCCTCTCGATGATGTATCGAACTAGAGGAGCCAAGAAGGAGTATGATTTTTCTTTGTCTGTTGTCTATGAGTTGATCATTATTATTGTGCAAATTGTCACGGGATGTGCTCTACAAAGTATCACTACTGACTTTCTAAATTTGCATAGGAAAAGGATTAACTCTTGTCTATTTACGCAAGCAATGCTCAATTCATCTTGATTTGATTATACTTAGATGCTTGTGTTAACTTGCACTATCAAACATCATGGAAGTAGTACTCAGGTCATCATGGTATGAATATACCATTGATGCTTGTACTCACTTTCAACATTTTAAAGGCTCAATGATGATAAAAAGCACAACAAATCAATTGATACGAATGACAACTTTTGCATACGAGATCTGCATGGTTAGAGTAGATTGCATCCATGGTAGTTTGCATCTGTATTTATGGGATTTCCAAAGCTGCAACAATGATGTTATCTCTTGCATTAAGGGATTGAATATACTTGAGATTTCCAAAAAAAAACATATCATTTTCATATAGTTACACATCACTTGCATTATCATCAATTAGAAAACATTCTCGCTTGCATCGGAAACAACAAAATGACATCCATCGCATCTCATTTACATAATCAAAATCATTTCATATAGTGGCATTAGGGAAGTGGTTCACTAAGCTTAAATGAGTGAATCTCTTCAGATTTCTAAAAGAATTGGGAAATATGTCAGGTTTTGTGAAGCTTAATCTAACAAAGAAACAACTAACGAAAACCTTCCCACAACTCTTGGAAGGTGGATAGATTCACTCATTTAATCTTAAGACCCTAGAACACAATCATCTGCATAATCATTTGCATCACATAATCATCATTCATCATTACAAAACATCACACATCATTTGCATCGCATGTATACATACTCAACATAATCATCACATGGAACATCATACATCATTTGCATAATCAAATCCATCATCCATAAAGCATATCAAATCATCATTGCATACGTCACTTATAAACATCACATAAACATCAATAGAAATATGCATCATCATGTGATCATTTCATATACACATTCATTCATTCATTCATTATATATCATTTATTTTGCATTGGAAAAGAACAAAAACATAAAATTCATCACATATCATTGGCATAATAAATCATCATAGACTCATAACACATCATTTGCATCATCATTTGCATCCATAACATAGCATAAAATTAGGGTCATCATCATGAAAATGGAAATTAAATGCATATCATCATCGTCATCATAACATGGAAATTAAATGCATCATCGACATATATCATCATATCAACACATAGATCATAATCATAGCTCCATATCATATAACCTCAAAAATCATAATGTCAAAGTGTACGAGGATATCCAAAAGTATGACGAGATACATCACTATCAAAATTGGCACTATATCAAAAAGTCTGAACACAAGAAGTACATCATCAATGTCACAACAGTGTATACATCATGTCCAACGTACATCAAAATATGCTATGTCGAGCTCCCCCTAGATGGTGTTGGCCTCACGGAACTAGTACCTCCTCCACCTAACATACCTGCACTAGGATCTCTCCTATCTGCAGGAAATGGCTGAGTAATGCCCATACTAATAGTCTGAGACTGAGATCTGCTAGATCGAGACTGTACAAATCTCTCTCGCCACTCAAGAGGAACCAGCTCATGATATTTAACCCTATAAAATTGTGCCTCCTGAGCAGTGTGTCAAATCTCTCTAAGGAACTTTGTTGTACCTATAGTCGTTGTAGCCTGTTGTAATCTCTCGGTAATGGCCTCAGCCTGCTTTGCTCGACGTCTCAAGGCATCCCTCTTTGTAGTAAGTATGACAACCTATGCCTGTACCTATTGTACATGTTGCTTGTTTGCACCTCTCTCAACTGTCAGTATATGAATTTGTGCCCGAGCCTGCACTAACTCATCCTAAAGTGTCTCAAACTGTGCCCTAGCCTACACTAACTCACCCTAAAAATTTTGAATCTGTGCTTGTAATGCCTCTATCTACATCTTATGCTGATGAGAAGGGACTCCAATCCGAATCCTAGGAATCACTGATTGAGGTACCGTAATACTCCTACATCTAGGAACTGCAAAATCTAGAAAAGGACTGCCAATTGCACCTGATGGCCCTACATCATCACCACCACCACCATCATCGTCACCACCCTCACCACCTCCCTCAGCACCCTTTTCATCCCCTCCATCCCCAATATCACTCTCCTCCACCTCTGCATCCCCCCTCTGTCTCAGTGCCTTGTCATCATCATCAACTGGAAGAATTGGCTCATCAAGACTAGATAACCTCGGAAAAGGATGTGTGTAGAAATACTCAAAATAATCCTCTGTCATTCCTACATCTTCCATCTGTGGAGCATAGTCCCACACACATGGCGCCAATGTATAATACTCGGTACAAGCAACATCATAAGATAAGCAAGGGCCCAACTCTATCACATCCTCTCATTGTTGTGCATAATGGGAAACCCCCTGGGGCATCACCTGAACTTGCCCAAACTGTTGGCAAACACACAAATACAAACATCTCTCAAGTACAGAACATGTTCGTCCAATCAAATATCGTGATAACATGTATGGCATCTCCACCTGATCCTTTGGCCACACCTCACAATCCAAGTAAGGGCACCATGTCATGGTCTCCAAATCATCTAGGACACGTCTCCAATAAGCTAATTTTCCCAACTTATGCTAGACACATGAACCATTGTAGCTGAACACATAGGGTCTACCTGCTGGTCATTGTCTATCTCCTAATGGCTGAGTGATCGCTATATTCTCCCATGCCCATGTCTAAAATAGTGTGACTCTAGAAGAGAGGCTCGTCACCCCACAATACATAACCTGGTGCAAATCATGATACAAATGGGCTAACATACACGAACCCCATGCATATCTTGTCCCATTCAACATCATACACTCCAATACTCGACCCCAACCCACCGAAAGTCCCTTTAACCTACGGTTAGGACAAAGGAATCCACCAACAAATCTAGAAAGAACACGCAATAGAGGATCATATCTCTCGACCATCTCCTGCCAGGGGACCCAATGGCCTGAAACATGATCATCTCATAAAATCCTATGCAAGGCATCGGTCCCGCCCTACTCTACTCTGTCATACACAACTATCTCACCCATCACTGGAATCTGCAAGATAAGATAAACATCCTCAAGAGTAACTATCATCTCCTAGTAGCCAGATGAAAGGTATTGTGGTCACTATGCCACCTCTTCGCTAGAGCAATCAACAAACCCATGTTAATCCTATACTGGGGTATATCTAACAAGGATGTCAACCCACAACGTGCGATAATATCTAAATCCACTTGAGTCAACTGACGAACCACATACCACATCTTCGAGAAACGCTTCTAAGACTAGATCACATCAAATTTCTCCTAATCATATTATGGAAAACAAATCAACATTGCATCAATTAATCTATCAAATTTAGTCCTAACAAAATGTTCAATCAAGATCTTCAGTCAATCAAATCATGTGCAATCAAGATCATCAGTCAATCAAATCATGTGCAATCAAGATCATCAATCAATCAAATCATGTTCAATCAAGATCCTCATTCAATCAAATCAGGTTCAATTGAGACCATCAAATCAATCAATCAAGATGATCATCAGTACATCTACCATCGATCCTCACCTATCATGAGGTCGATACATCATCAATCCTATCATTGATCCTCACCTATCATGAGGTCGATACATCAGTGAATACTACCATCGATCCTCACCTATCATGAGGTTGATACATCATCAATCCTATCATCGATCCTCACCTATCACGAGATCGATATATCAGTGAATCCTACCATTGATCCTCACCTATCATGAGGTCGATACATCAGTGAATCCTATCATCGATCCTCACCTATCATGAGGTCGATACATCATCGGTCCTATTATCGATCCTCACCTATCATGAGGTTGAAACATCATCAAGTTATCCTATCATTTTACTCTCACCTATCATGAGATCAAATCATCAACTATCTTATCAAACATCAATCAAGCAACGAACATCACACAATTAGATTGGGATCAATCAAAAGCATCACTGAACAGAACAATGCAACAACTAACATGATTCATGAACATTATACAAGCCTCAACAAACATCAACAATGCAACATTGGACATAACCAGGAGGACTTTAATCAATCAAACATCATCGAACAGGAAAAACAACAGGGAAAATCATCGGGAATCATTAAGGGAAAATCTTGTCAAAACCCCCAAAACAACAAAAGGTGTCATTTGGGACCCCAAAGGCACCACAGAATGAGCAGAAGGCATCACAAAACTAGTAAAAGCACCATTTCAAGAGTGAAAGGTTCCAAAACATAAGCAAAAGACTCCAAAATAGAAGCAAGAGGCGCCAAAACTCCCAGAAACTCCCAAAAATGACTTCAAAATAGCAAAAATACCCCCCAAAAGTGCAAAAATGACTTTAAATGGCCTACAACACCTATATACCAAGTTCAAAACATCAATAAATGGGTGGGAAAATGACTAGAGGAGGTTTCTCGTAATGTGTATCGTAAGTCCAACTACAGCAGGGTGATCATGGCGGCGAAGGCGTTCGAAACAATGCTTGTGAGAAGGGATCCCAATCTTCCTCTAGCTCTCCAATCTTCAAATTCTCCAAAATCACAATGTGAAAATGAATGAATCACTTTTCCCACTTTTTACCTTTTTAAAGGACAATGAAGGGAATTATGGTGGGATTTATTACCAAAAATGAGATTTAACTAATCAAAATTGTTCAAGGAGCGAGTGTAGAATCAAATTTCAAGAGATAAATCATGTCTGACATCAAAGTATCATTGGTTTAACATTGGATCATTATCACATCACTACAACATTATCACACAATCATTGAATCCTCGACAAAACATCAAAAATCCACATTTTACGGATTTATCTCTCGAGGGGGCATATATCTGTCAGTACCTGAAAATCAGCGTTTGGGGCATCGAAAACTTTACTGAGCATCGCTATCAAATTTTTCTTTAAAGCAATGTGTAAACACATTACTTCAAAGAGGGGAAAAATGTATACACCTAAAATCGGTCATCGCCTTTACTTAATTAAATACTAGCTATTTAATTGATATTTCAACTACGTATAAATAAATTCTCAATTTATTTATATTGTTCATTTTCTAAATTCTCCAAATCTAAAACATATTCTTCTAAATTAATTAAATAAATAACTTTCCCTAAGCTTGTTTTATTTAATTAATCTCCACTAATCTTGATTAGGAATTAAAGCACATGTCTACAACTTTTTGTGCCACCTCACCAAGATCACATGAAAACAAATAACTCTAATTTTTAATTAGAATTATCTTCAACTCATTTTAAAAAGCACATGGCTTATCCCTCCCACACTTCCACCAATTTTGGAGCACATGGTCTTCTCTTCCCACACTTGAATCTTCCATCCAAATCGCATGTTGTCCATTGGTCAAGAGATTCTTCCATCCAAATGGCATGTTGTCTTTGGTCAAGGGGACATCTTGATTCTCTCCATCTTCACCATCCATTCTTCTTGTTCGAATTTGGACCGTTGATTATTGCCACCTCACTATATGCTTGGAAAAGGCTATAAATACAACCCTTGGGCATTGTATTTGGCATCCACATTTGAAGTAGAGTTATCATGCAGGTTTGTCGTTGGAGCTTAGGAGCATTTTAGAGTCTTAAAATTGCACCTAACTTCATGTTTTTCTCTACATTTACATCTTAGCTTTAAATCTTGCTTCATAGTTGCATTTTACATCCCATCTTGCATCATAGTTGCATTTTAGATTAGTTCATTTTTAGTTTGCATTTGAGCATATGGAGTATCATCTTAGTCATTTTTAGTTTGCATTTGAGCATATGTAGAATCATATATAGATCATTCTAGTTCAATACCATAGCATCCACCTCCACTTGTTTATTTATCATAAACATCATCCTCCACTCATCATGGCATTCATCATCATTGTTTGCGTATAGTTTCATGTAGGCATTAAATTGGCTTGCATGTTGAATACTAATCTCGTTTCTTAAGTGTCATTCTAATAACCTATGCACATAGAAATATGAGGGCCAAAAGGTTAAAAGAATCATTAAGAATAGAGGACAATGAGACATTCTTGAAAGATTTAGTATGTTGAAAATTAGAATAACTTGTTTTCTTTGAATCTTTAATATAATCCGCTTCATTAAGGTTTGTGTTGATACTAACTTTACACATTTCACACACGCACAAAATGGCGCCCACTATGGGACCTGCCCCATTTATTTTTAACATGGTGGAAAATTTATGTTCACAAGTTCATACGTGAGACTTTTGGCGCTTCTTGCACCTGTTTTGGTGCCTTTTGCACCTGTTTTGGTGCCTTTTGCACCTATTTTGGCACCTTTTGTATCTATTTTGGTACCTTTTGTCTCTGTTTTGGCGCCTTTTTCACTTTCTGTGGCGCCTTTTGTCTCTGTTCTAGCGCATTTTTTCTAATCTTAAAATGGTTGTATCTTGGTCATACAAAGGTCTTTTTCAAAGATTTTTGTTTGAAATGGGGTATAATTTCATAAGCTATGCAATGGTGTAGATGTTTATCAATTTTTGTGTAGTTAAAATTTTCAATTTTACACGTAAAGTCAAATCGCATTGTAACTTGGTCTAAGTTTTAGAGTTTTTATACTTAATCATTCATCTAACCCTCATGTCTTCCTATTTCTTGATCTCATCTAACATTTTGAGCATTTATTACAGGTTTTAAGATGAACATGGAGCATTGAAGTGAAATAAAAAGCATTTGATATCCATTGTATTAAATACGCTTGTCAAAGGCTCAAACATAAACTACTAACATATTGCAGGGGTTGGAAGTGATTTATTTGTTTCCTTTTGGTTAAGTTAGGAACATAGGTTAATTAAAAGGTTAATGAACACCATGTTTTTTACACTTGATGGATGGTAGGCATATGCTCTTCCCTTAACTGGGTGACCAAAAAGCTAGACCCATTCGTGTTTATCTACGAGTGTGAGTGAAGTATATAGTGTGTGTTCTCTCTTTATTCATGTGGAATAAAGATTGATCGAACTATGAGTATACTTGCTTTCTTTTGTTTATCTTAGAGGGCCTTCCTTGTGGGAAAAAGTAATCACCCAAGGGAATGACCCAACTAGTAACACGCTAAAGCCAAACGACTTCCAACCAGTATATAAATGTGGATACTGGAACAAAGGCAAATATCATGAGCATAGTTCCAAAGAGAAGGGCAGCAATGGTCTCTTGCCACATGGATTATCCCCTACGAATTAAATGCCCGCATTAAAAACCTTGTTATAGTTTGGAAAAACCTTTATCTATTCTTTGGTGCAACAACGATCATTGCGAAGGCATTCACATTCTCACAATTTTTAGTAGAGATGAAAAATATGCCATGGGAGATTCATGGGTATTGATGCTTGGTTGCCCCGTGAAGTGAGTTCCATGGAGGGGAGATAGTGGGGTCAAGCATCTAGTCATCCACTAAGAATATGTGTGGTTGGGGTAAAACCCATGTGGAATCCAAAAGAATATAGTCTTTCACAACCTTAGGAGCGTACATTGCTTGATTTGTCTTTATCAAAGTGTTTTCAAAAAAAAATTCAAACAAAATGTCACATGTAAAAAGTGAAAACCCTAATTCAGAATTGCATTTAGTGAAACAACCAAGTCTCCCATTGGAAAATAAAGAAAACCAGGAAAACTTTCAAGAAACTTTCAAAAAAAAGAAGTATGTACCTATTATGGCACCTTCTGCACTTTCTGTGGCACCTTTTGTCTCTATTTTGGCACCTTTTGTTAATTCTGTGGTGCCTTTTACACATTTTGTGGTGCCTTTTGTCTCTGTTTTGGCACCTTTTGCAGAACACAAAACAGTGACTTAGGTTCATCTCCTGCCTAACAGTCAGTCTCATCTTGGGAATCCTCAGCAGTGTTCAACTAATCCTTAGCTGAAAAAGAGTCTAAACATGTGTGTTACCAAATGATTTCATGATAGATTAAAATTCAGAAACAAAAGTCCAAACCTCTTATTCCAAAAGAACATCAAAAACGTCTATCAACACTTTGTGTTTAAAATTTTTGTTCAAAGTATGGGTTTATCAATGGAGTGATTTATCAAGATTAGATATTTTATTTTTGACCCCTCTATAAAAGGTTGTAGTACTTCCTTTGGTGTTATTTTTAGTGGATTAGTACTTTGATCCATCACATTGGATGTTGGTGACACTAGAGGATGGAAGAATTTCCATCATCTAAAGTTATCCTCTTGCTTTGAGATGATTCTTTGTATGAGAAGTGTTTTTGCATTTAATTTATTTCTTTCCTTTCCTTGTTACTGATACATTTGAAGAATACATATAAATTGTGAAGTTTTTTTTTTGAGATAGGTAAGTGGTTTTGTGTAGAACTCAGTATGGATGGTTTCCAAAATATTTCATGAGACTATGATCGAGAATTATACCCTTACAAGGGTCAAGAGACAACTTGGTGGATAGTTGTCCAATAATTTGGTTTCTGTGATTTGGGAGTTCAAGGAAAGGAGAACTCAATAATTCAATTTGGAGCTACACCTTTACAATGATCACAAGACAACTAGGTAGAATTCCACTTTATTTAGGATTTTTTTCTTCAAAGAAATATCTTCACAAACATGTATTTTGTAATAGAAAGTTTTGTTATGTAAACCTTAAGGGGGTTCCCTTAGTAAAATGGATTCTAAAGTGTTCATGGGTACATTTGTAGGAACAATGTAATAAGGGGGAATATTAGCACAAAATTTATTGCATTGTTATTTTAACCATTATGAATTTTCTAGTTATGTGGTTACACAACTGCATTTTCTATTTTATAAATATATCTCAAGATTATCAAATAGTAGATCAAGCTTTATAGCTCTTCAATTCTATGGGTATTCCTAGGGAATTCAAGATTCATGGAATTGGGTGTGAAATTAATGAGTTAGTTCTTTTCTTTTTCTCATATAACTAAAATATTTGGTACTAATAATTGAAGGGAATAACATCCATGTGGCTTTGGAGAAAACTTGTAAATTGGATTGGAAATAAGTTATTTTTGAGATGGATTCCATGATTTTATTTTCTATTTTAGAAAAATGAAACTTTGATGACACTTCTTGGCAATTGGCTTCTTTTGTGGCACTAATTATTTATCTCTTTCAAAAAATTGATTCCATATCCTTTGTTTATATTCTATTTGAATGGAATGATGATGTAGATTCTCTTTCCAAATGGGATTCCAAGGCTAGAATTCTAGTAAAAAAAAATCAAATTGGGATTCTTTGTCCTCTAATCAATCCTCAAGTTCCTTCACCTTCTTCAAAATGATTTGGGTTGATCATTGCTACTATTTCTTTAGTAGTATCTAGAGCCTATTAAAATGGGGGTGAAATATTTAAGTGCTATCACACCTACTTTCAAGCTATTTCATTCAAGGATACCCTTAGAGATCTCAATGCAAAAGGGAAAGAGATTTTGCAATAGGGATATCCTAGGGGATGAAAGTAGACTAATAGGGGGTTCACCACCAAGTTTAGACTTGGAAAAGATAATGAAATGTAAGATGCAACACTAAACCCTAATTGAATGCAAAGTAACAATAAATTACCTACAAAAGTGAATGAAATGAAAAAAAAACTAAAGACAGGAAGGTGCACACCTAGGAAACTGGAGATGGCTAAATGGAGGTCTTAATCACTGGAAATTATGCTTTTAAAGCTAACTGGGACTCATTCACCAAGTTGGGCGAATTAGTCTAGTTTCTAGAAAACTGTGTAGGAACAAGAAATTGCAAAAAGGGTATCCAAATCCGCAAAAACCTAAAAATTTGACTGGAACTGGGACTCATTCACCAAAAGTGGCGAATCAATCCAGTTGGGATTTTTTGAAACTTTAAAGGCTTATCCTTCTCTTATTTTTTTGCTTTGTCCTTCCTGATTAGTTTCTAGATCTGAATTTTTGATTTGCAACCTGTAGGTCTTCTCTAAGGTTCTCCAAGACTTGATGACAACTTTGACAACTTTAAATGGTTTGCAACTTTTCTCCAATATTTCTCCCTAGGAAATCTATAACCTAGATCTACAGATCACACATAAAGGAGAGGGGAAAATGTTGTGGGGTTAGTGGATAGGAGTTTTCCTTGGTCAAACCATGTTTTAGAAATTAGTCCTTGAAATGAAATCAAATAAGAATGGAGAATGATGAATGAACAAATGACAATGTTGCAACTCACCAAACCCTAGCAATAAGATGTTGCAAACATGTATATAATGGCTCCAATGGATGTAGACCTTGATTCTTGCTTGAATTGGATAGATCTTGAATGAAGCACTTGCTTGAATCACAAAACTATATACCACAATTGTTAGCTCTAAAACAACATGATGCATGAAATCATTGACATGATGATTGATGATTGAATGTTGCTATAAAATTCTTGATAATCTAAACTTGAATGCACTTGAATTCTCTTGTGAATGCTTGTGAACACTTGATTTCTTGTTAGATTGTTAGGTGAAAATATGAGTGAAAGAACCTTTTATTTGTACTCAATTATTCAAGAATCCCTTAAATTACAACACTACAAGCTAACATTAGATCTAGGAGAATAAAATCCCTTCAAAAATTTGAATTAATTTTGATTTTGGGCCACATAGGACTCATTTTCCCAAGGTGGTGAATGATTCCTATCAAGCATAATGTATGGAACCAAAAATTAGAAGTCTTTAGAAATATGTGAAATTTGGTTTAGGACCAAAAAATCTAGGTGGAACTCATTTGCCCAAGGTGGCGAATGAGTCCCAAATCACTAAATTTGTGCCACTCAAACCAAAAACACTAAAATTATGATTGGCTAATGATTGGTGTCAGGATTATCCTTGAAGGGATGTAATAAATGAGGCTTGTGGATGAAAAATAGGGCCAATTAAAGCATAAGAAAGCTTTATTGTTAATGAAAATCCTAGAAAAGTGTGAAAGTGTGTTACAACACTTCAAATAAAGAAGTATTAATGTTAAAAAGAGGTTTATTAGGTGTAATTAATTAATAAAACCTTATAAAAGTGTGAAAGTGTGTTATAACACTTCACAGCACTTTAGCAAGGTACCATTTAAATCCATTAGTTCACAAGGGCCCAAGACCTAATGTGAATGTGTTTAACACATTACAACACTAAATCAAGGAAACATTAAGCCTAACTCACAAGGAGGGACCAAACAAGCTAGGAAAAGGAGAAGGGATACTTTTTTGTGACTCAATTTAGCCCCCATTTTAGTGAGAGGATGAACTTGATTCAAACTCACACTAAAGTAGACAAACACACATCAAGAGGGGTCCAATTGTACCAATGCTAGTAAGATGAGATGACAACAATCAAGAGGGACCTGATCAAGCCCCCGAGATCAAGATCCCATGACAAACACACATAGGCACAAAATAAAACACATAAGAATGATATAAAGAGAAACAACAAGGCACAATCATGTATTGTCAAAGATGAAAAAGAGAAAAGGTAAAAATATAAAAGAGTTAGATCAAGATTCGACCATTTTTCCATTGCAATGTGGATCAAATCTAGGTTGTTTTTCTGAAAAATGCATACTCACTCTGTGGTGATGGAACTTTAGGTTGTCTACCAGGTGAGAAGTCTAAAAAGGTGAGAAACATACACTCATGGTTGGTATGCACTCACACACACGCGAGTGGCTATGGGGAAAGTCATGCCTCGGTCGGGCTTCCTGCTCAAACCATACCAAAGTTATACCCCCTGATAACTTTAATAAGGTTCCACAAAAAAATAATTTATGAGCTTCATGAGGCAAGAAAAACTTCTTATTCTTGGAGCTCATGAACAAATAGGGTGGCTCCACAGGCATGCAAACTATGTTACATGCAAGGTGACCGTATAAATGCAACAATGAGGGATGTTCAAAGGAGTTTTGCTTTGTTCATGTGAGGTATTTAACTTAGGGAACATTGTTCCTAATGTTTCCAATAGAGGACCAATCAAAGAATAGAATATTCACAACTTAGGGGATGCAGTGTGTTGCATCAAGCCACTAAGAGGAATGTAATATGCTCAGAGATATCATGCTCTTGAAATACATTACACCCAATTTCACCCACAAAGTGAAAAATGCATCGTATAAAGTAATAAAAATGCACCATGAACCATTAAAAAGAAAGATGTAAAAGAATAATGCCAATGTATGCCCCAACTTTAAATAAATTGCTAAACACCATGTTGTGAGCAATTACTTTAAAGAAGAAAATCATAAATGATAACAATAAAGAAGACATGAGAACCAACTTGGAAAGCCCTATGCCAAGTCATATGATTCCAAGTAAAGCTACAACATGCAAAAGAAAAGAAAAAAGAGGGGTTTCCCCCAAAATGAAAAACATCAAACACATAATAGATCTATGGATTTGGGGTCAATATGTTCTTGCTGCAATGTTTTTAGAGAGCTTGGAACTGTCATCATTCCCCAAATACACATAGAACTAGAAGAATGACACAAAGATAGCGAGAACAAAGAAAAACCTTTTGGGTCAACATGGAAGAGACAGGAATGTCTCGATTCCTTGCGTCATCCCCAAAAGGAAAACACAAGACAAAGAAAAGATAAAAGTGAAAAGAAAAATATTTATGACATAGAGAAGAATAAAGGTACAAATAGAGGAATGTCACAAAGAGATAGAGAACATCAAACAAAATTTCAAGGAGGATCACATTATGCACATGCAATCACACAAAATAAAAAAAGAAAGAAATAATGCAAAAGACTAGTAAGGCATATGTGATTCAACCTAAAGTAGGTCATCTACATCCCAATCATGTTCTTTGTATACCAAAGGCGGACAACTAGCTAGAGGGACAATAGCAAGTGTCAAACTAGGATCAATACCAAGTTCAACACTCTTTGTAGGAGATTTTTCATTTAAGCTCATGGAAGAGGAAAACAATGTATTCAATTCATTATGTACCTCTTCATCAATTTTAACAGCCTCATCATCATCATCCAAGATAATCACAAAAGGAGGTTCAATGACAATGTCCATGGAAGAGTTCAAATCTTGTTGTGGTTGTTGTATTGGATTGTTTTGTTTCGGGGTAGGAGTAGGCTCATCATGATTTGCTTCAGTCAAGTTTGGATCTTGATTTTCTTTGTTTAATTCTTCATGTAACCTACGAGCAAGGGAACGATGTCTATGCCTATGCTCTCTAGCACCTCTATTTCTTTTATTTTTGTTTTCAAGTTGCATTCATGTAGGAGCAGGTTAATCAACCATAGGTTTATTTTCTTCCCTAAGGGGAGGAACAAAAGGAACCTCGAAGGTTGTTCAACCACTTTCTCTTTAAATTTGTACACTTGTTTTACTTTAGAAGGTGTGATGGGGTTGTTTGGATTTTTTGTAGCTTTGAGCACGGTTTAATCTATAATGGTAGGCTCTGTTGGAAGTACCAAGGTTCTGAGAGGGGGGTGAATCAGAACCTTATTAACTTATTTCAAAACTGATTACAATTCTTGCAATTAACAATCCATAACTGAATATATTCAAACTATGCTGAAAAATGTAAACATTCACCATGAACATAAAGTAATGATAAATCACAAAATGAAGAGACACCAAATTTGTGCCGAGTGGGAAACCCTCCAAAACCTCACGGTTTCGTCATAGGGAGAAAAACCACTCCATAAACCTGTATCCTTTATTGATTTCCAATCCTTTACAATCAGCAGCAACTACTGCTCAGAGAGTTTAATCCTTTTCAATTCTGTAAATACATCTCATATACATATACAAATGTGTATATGTCATTTATATATGTACACAAGTTTGTGATAAAACTTTCAAACTTCTCATCCTCAGATGAATACATATGTCTTTTTCACACACCCTTTTCTGAAGATTACAATAGATCTATATATAGAGATGAAATTCAACTTTGATAAGTTACACGAATCTAACTGAACCAGTTAGGGTTGTTCAAAACTTCTTTTAAACAGTTGTTTGAGAAACTAACTTCAAAACAGTTTCAGTTACGGATTTGTTTCGGTCTCAAAAATCTGATAATCATTATAAGCTTCCAAACTGAGCAAGAATATTTCGAGTTTGAGATCCTTAAGAATAGTTTTGCAAAATGCCATTTTGCAACCAAATATTATACAACTGAAACTGCCTGTCATCTTTTCTTTTGTTTTGTACAAAAATAGTGCATATAGTATTTTGGGTTTAATACCCACAAAAATTTATTCAGTCTTCAAGAGAAATGCTATAGTGACTGTTCATGCATATTGTCTTAAAAAAACACTTCACTTTGAAGAGATTATTTTAAGACTCTTTCCGAAAACCATAGATAAAATGATTTTCAAACAAGTTTCACTTGTGCTCTGTCGTAGGATAGAACTAGTCAAATTTCTTTTTATTTTGCAATGTCAAACAGACATACCTACACTTTTAAAGAATACATGTGATGCCCTTTTGGTTTTGAGATTCTGCCCAATTCCTCATGTTGAATGCAATGACCAAGATTTGTGTTATGAACAATCTTTGTATGCAGAGAAGGACTCCAAGGCAGCAATCAAACCCATCAAACAATCAACAAAAGAGAGGTCAGATGCCATTAAAACTAGTAGCAATAGAATCCGCATGCACTGTATATCAACATACTAAAAACCCAAAAAGAACAAACAGACACCTTGTTGAAACTGACAAAGTATTCCATGCACCAGGAGTTAATACAAAATAATTTTAGAACAATGAAATTGCTTTGGATTACAAACTGCCCACAACTTTAATTCTTTTTCATTCATTTTTGAAGTCCGCCATACAAAATGGATAGATGGCGAAATTCCTTCCAACATGCAGTCTTGTCTTTAATCCCTGCGTACCAGCAAGTGTTGCGTTGTCACGTCTTTATTTTATGTTGCCGCCAAACATTCTCTTCCCTTTTAAAACTGCCTTTAATTAATCTGTGCCGTATTCACAAATTTCAATGCATATGCCGGTTGATTTTATCTTTGTTTTTGCCACGTAGTTTGCCAATTTGCTAAATGTCATCGTGGTCAACCTGAATTTAAAATGCATTTTGCCAACACAAGAGATGGTCAAAAATCTCCCCCATTTTTGATGCAAAAATTTTCACCATCTCATATATACAAGATAATGAACAAAAATACAATGTTGATTTACCATGAAATGCTAATCATCAGACCAACTAACCAAAATCAACCAAAAGCTGATAAATCAATCTGAGAAATCAATTCTCCAATCTGTGAAATGCATGATTAACCTATGATCCAATCGGTGAAATGCATGATTAACCTATGATTGAAACCTGTGATCCAAATCTGTGAAATGCTATGATTAACCAGTGAACCAAACATGACCAATGAGACCAGTGAACCAAACCTGTGGATTAACCTGTGAAATCCCTGTTAAATGCTGATTACTCCCCCAAAATTTGTGCATCAAAAATCTAACCATTTGCTTTGCATGAATGCTTTCTGTGAAAGGAGCAGAAACCTAACACAGAATATTGAAGAGTAAAAAATCTTATTCCAGCATGGATTGAGAGAAGACTCCCAATCGATTTCTTAACTGTTCAAACAATTCCCTAGGTAGAGCTTTGGTAAAAATATCAGCAACTTGTATTTTAGAAGGTACATGAATGAGAGTGACCTCATTTGATGACACGTGTTCTCAAATAAACTGCAATTTGATGGCAACATGCTTAGTTGGAATGCATAACAGGGTTTTTAGAAATCTGGATAGCACTAGTATTGTCACAAAGGATCGTCATAGGTTTTTGAAAAATGAATACCCAAATCTGAAAGTTGATAAGACATCCAAAGTAATTGAGTACAACATGTTGTTGCAGCAATAATTTCAGATTCAGCGGTAGAAATAGTGACACATTCTTGTTTTTTACTGTGCCAAGCAACTAACCGATCACCTAAGAAGAATGTAGCACCACTAGTACTTCGTTGATCATCTTTACATCCACCCCAATCAGCATCTGTATAACCAAGTAGAGTAAAATCATCATTTTTGGGATACCACAAACCATAATGCAAAGTACCTTGTAAGTATTTAAAGATACGGTGAATAGCATTGAGATGAGATTGACGAGGAGCTGCTTGATATCTAGCAACTTGACATACATAGTGCATTATATCTGGTCTAGAAGCAGTAAGATATAAAAGACTCCCTATCATAGACCGATACTCCCTTTGATCAACAAGAGGAGATTCATCAATTTTCATCAACTTACATCCAGTTTCCATTGGTGTGCCAACTGGATTACAAGTATCCATTTGAAACCTTTTAAGCATTTCCTTAGCATATTTCAGCTGAGAGATAAACAAACCATGTTCAAGCTGAGAGACTTGAATTCCCAAGAAAAATGTCAAAGGTCCTAGCATAGACATCTCAAATTCAGATTCCATGATTCCTGAAAAAGTTTGTGCTAAATGATCATTAGTAGAACCAAAAATAATATCATCTACATATATTTCAACAGCCAATAAATTTTCATTGTCCATTTTTGTGTACAATGTGCTGTCCACATTTCCTTTAATGAATCCATTTGCAATTAGATGTTTATCCAATCTGGAATACCAAGCTCGAGGAGCTTGTTTTAAACCATACAAGGCCTTTTTGAGACGAAGAACATAATCAAGCTTGTCAGAAGATTCGAAACCTTCTGGTTGTTCCATATAAACTTCCTCCTCAAGGTACCCATTTAAGAAGGCAGTTTTGACATCCATTTGGTAAATAGTGAAATTTTTATGAGTGGCATATGCAAGAAAGATTCTGATTGATTCCATCCTTGCAACTGGTTCAAAGGTTTCACCAAAATCAATTCCTTCTTGTTGTGCATATCCTTTGCAAACAAACCTGGCTTTATTCCTGATCACTTCCCCTTCCTCATTCAGTTTATTGCGGAATATCCATTTTCCACCAATAACATTTTTATCATTAGGCCTGGGAACAAGTTCCCAAGTCTTGTTTTTCTCTGTCTGATTTATTTCATCCTGCATAGCATTTTGCCAACTGGGATTTGATAAGGCTTCAGTTACATTCTTTGGTTCAAAATCTGCTATCAAACAAAATTGTTCAGCAATATTTACTTGTTCTCCTATTTTGGCTTTCCTTCTAGTTAAAATTCCTTTATCAATATCTCCAATAACTTGAGACTCAGGATGTCTCTTAGCTATTATTCTAGAAGATGGTTTTAACTTTGATCCATCACTAGTTATTTTAGGATTGGAACAATTTCCTGCAAGTTCATCTTCATCATCAGTTTCAACTTTATCATTTTCACAATTCTCATTATGTAAACTTTCTAACTTTTGAAAGGATAAACCTTCATGTTCTTCTTTGTCATTACAGCATACAGATGTTTCATCAAACATGACATTTATAGCTTCTACAATTTTGTTCAGCCTTTTATTATAGCATTTATATGCTTTGCTATGTGTAGAGTACCCAAGAAAAATCCCTTCATCAGACCTTGAGTTAAAGTTTTCTAGAGAATCATCATTCTTTCTGATAAAACATTTGCAACCAAATATTTTAAAGTTCTTGACATTTGCTGTTTTCCCATACCATAATTCATATGGAGTATAAGCTGTTCTAATTCTGATTTGTGCTCTATTTAAGATATAGACAGCTGTATGAACATCTTCTTTCCAGAACTTGTCAGGCAACTTTGCTTCATTCAACATGGTCCTGGCCATTTCCTTGGCAGTTCTATTTTTTCTCTACAACACCATTTTGCTATGGTGTCCTAGCAGTAGAGTATTGTCTTTTTATACCTCGTTTTTCACAATACTCAATAAATTCTTGAGAAGTGAACTCTCCTCCCCTATCTGATCTTAAGCATTTCAGTTTTAAATCAGTTTCTCTTTCTACCATCTTTCTGAAAATTTTGAAATGTTCAAAGGCTTCTGATTTATGTTTTAGAAATGTTACCCAAACCATTCTTGAATAATCATCTATGAACAGCATGAAATATCTTTCATCATTTAATGAGGTTGTTTTGGTTGGACCACATAAATCAGTATGTACTAGTTCAAGTGGTCTATTTGACAAATATTCTTTTGTTTTAAAAGAAACTCTTGTTTGCTTGCCTTTAATACACTCTTCACAAATAGTTGCAGGTTTAGTTATTTGCGGTAGTCCCCTGACCTTTTTGTTCTTGCTGATTCTAGCAAGATTATCAAAGTTCAAATGTCCCAGTCTTTTGTGCCATAGCCAATTTTCTTCCACTTGACTCATAAAGCAGGTATTGACCAAAGAAGTTTCTTGAATAGTTGAATCTATCAGATTATACATATTACCATTTGTTCTTAACCCACTGGAAATGACTCTATCTTTCCCATTTTTAATATAACATTCTTTTGCATTAAAAGAGATAGAGTATCCATTATCACATATCTGACTGACACTTAAAAGGTTATGTTTCAACCCTTCAACAAAGTATACATCATGTATTGGTGTATCATTGTTTAAGATTATTGAGCCTTTTCTTGTTATATAAGCTCTTGAGTTATCACCAAAACGTACAAACCCTCCATCAAAGTTTTCTAAGGTTTTGAATTTGTTCTTGCATCCAGTCATATGGTGAGAGCAGCCACTATCCAATACCCATGTTGCAGATTTCTGAGCAAATAAGGTTGTTTCAACGATTAAGGACTTTTCATTTGTCCTTACTCGTTTCCATATTTGTTTAGGTCTCAAATTTAATTTACACTGTTTTTCATAATGACCATAGTAAAAACATTTGAAACATCTAATAACTTTTCTTTTGCCTTGACTAGTGTTGTTTTTACAAAAGATTGCTTTGTGCCCAAAAATATTACAGTTGAAACAATATCCATTGAAAAAGAACTTTGTTTTCTGACTAGTAGATTCTTCAGATGAACATTGCAAGATGTTCAGTTTTTTATCCTTTTCTTCAAGTAAGAGTTTTTGACTTTCTATAATTAAATTTGCTTTTATTAACTCATCTTGAAGTTTTTGATTTTCAATCTCATGATTTGCAACTGACCTTTTTAACCTTTTAATTTCTTGCAGGGATTTTAGAAGTTCTTCTTCAAGATCTACTTCTATATCTGAATCAGATGAGGATTCAGGCTCATTTGATTCAGATTTAGGAGTATGTATTATTTCAGCCATGAACAACTTTTCCCCTTCTTCATCTGCATCACTTAATTCTTCATTTGAATCTTCTTTTGAAAGAAGACTTTTCTTTTTGAAATCCTTAAATCTTTTATTCTGATTCCAAGGCTTCTTTCTAGAAAACTTCTCAGATTTCTCATCACAATCGTCAAATTCAATATTTGGGCATCTAGCAGCAAAGTGTCCTAATTGACCGCAGCTGAAGCATTTAGGTTTGCCTTTATATTTCTTTCTCATTCTTTTAACCAGTAATGCTTCTAAAGCATCAGTTAGATCTGAATCACTCTCATCATTCTTTTCAGCCTTAAAGGCTGATTCTTTTGATGAAGAACTAGCTTGATTGCTAATTCTCATTTCATATGCAGTTAGAGTTCCTTGAAGTTGATGTAAAGTCATTTTTGAAAAACTTTTCTTTTCTTCTAATGTAGAAATTTTTGTTTCAAATTTAGGTAGTACTGACCTAATGACCTTTGAAACAACATCATGTTCTTCTATGTCTTCACCTAGACCCTTCCTGGCATTCACAACTTCCTCAACTCTTAAAAAATATGCAGCAATGGTTTCATCCTCACTCATTTTCAGATTGTCAAACTGAGTTTTAAGAGTAATCAATTTAGACTCTTTTATTTGTCATCTCCTTGATAGATAGTTTCAAGTTTTACCCATATATCATTTGCAAATTTGCAATAAATGACTTTGGCAAAGACATCTCTAGTAAGACCACAGAGAAGAGCATATCTAGCCTTCTTATCCAACTCAAATTTTAGTTTCTCATTAGCATCAGTAGGGACTGATGCTGGAACAGTGTATTTTGTTGTTACTACATCCCACATCCTTACATCTAGGGAATGTATAAATGCTTCCATTTTAACTTTCCAGAAAACATAATCATTTCCATCAAATAAAGGTGCCCTATTAAGGAAAGCTCCTTCAGACTGAGCCATAACTTCCAATATCCCGGGATCAATTCCTAAAGAGAATCCTACGCTCTGATACCACTTGTTGGAAGTACCAAGGTTCTGAGAGGGGGGTGAATCAGAACCTTATTAACTTATTTCAAAACTGATTACAATTCTTGCAATTAACAATCCATAACTGAATATATTCAAACTATGCTGAAAAATGTAAACATTCACCATGAACATAAAGTAATGATAACTCACAAAATGAAGAGACACCAAATTTGTGCCGAGTGGGAAACCCTCCAAAACCTCACGGTTTCGTCATAGGGAGAAAAACCACTCCATAAACCTGTATCCTTTATTGATTTCCAATCCTTTACAATCAGCAGCAACTACTGCTCAGAGAGTTTAATCCTTTTCAATTCTGTAAATACATCTCATATACATATACAAATGTGTATATGTCATTTATATATGTACACAAGTTTGTGATAAAACTTTCAAACTTCTCATCCTCAGATGAATACATGTCTTTTTCACACACCCTTTTCTAAAGATTACAATAGATCTATATATAGAGATGAAATTCAACTTTGATAAGTTACATGAATCTAACTGAACCAGTTAGGGTTGTTCAAAACTTCTTTTAAACAGTTGTTTGAGAAACTAACTTCAAAACAGTTTCAGTTACGGATTTGTTTCTGTCTCAAAAATCTGATAATCATTATAAGCTTCCAAACTGAGCAAGAATATTTCGAGTTTGAGATCCTCAAGAATAGTTTTGCAAAATGCCATTTTGCAACCAAATATTATACAACTGAAACTACCTGTCATCTTTTCTTTTGTTTTGTACAAAAATAGTGCATATAGTATTCTGGGTTTAATACCCACAAAAATTTATTCAGTCTTCAAGAGAAATGCTATAGTGACTGTTCATGCATATTGTCTTAAAAAAACACTTCACTTTGAAGAGATTATTTTAAGACTCTTTCCGAAAACCATAGATAAAATGATTTTCAAACAAGTTTCACTTGTGCTCTGTCATAGGATAGAACTAGTCAAATTTCTTTTTATTTTGCAATGTCAAACAGACATACCTGCACTTTTAAAGAATACCTGTGATGCCCTTTTGGTTTTGAGATTCTGCCCAATTCCTCATGCTGAATGCAATGACCAAGATTTGTGTTATGAACAATCTTTGTATGCAGAGAAGGACTCCAAGGCAACGATCAAACCCATCAAACAATCAACAAAAGAGAGGTCAGATGCCATTAAAACTAGTAGCAATAGAATCCTCATGCATTGTATATCAACATACTAAAAACCCAAAAAGAACAAACAGACACCTTGCTGAAACTGACAAAGTATTCCATGCACCAGGAGTTAATACAAAATAATTTTAGAACAATGAAATTGCTTTGGATTACAAACTGCCCACAACCTTAAGTCTTTTTCATTCATTTTTGAAGTCCGCCATACAAAATGGACAGATGGCGAAATTCCTTCCAACATGCAGTCCCGTCTTTAATCCCTGCATACCAGCAAGTGTTGCGTTGTCACGTCTTTATTTTATGTTGCCGCCAAACATTCTCTTCCTTTTTAAAACTGCCTTTAATTAATCTGTGCCGTATTCACAAATTTCAATGCATATGCCGGTTGATTTTATCTTTGTTTTTGCCACGTAGTTTGCCAATTTGCTAAATGTCATTGTGGTCAACTTGAATTTAAAATGCATTTTGCCAACACAAGAGATGGTCAACAGGCTCGGTGGTGGATGAGGATATATTTTGGAGGGATAGCTTTGCTATCTTCTTTGCCTTGTAATTTTGATGGGACATGAAAAAGAAGTCTTCTTGTGTTTTTATAGGTTCCATAGGCTCGAGCCAAAAGGAATCTAAGGAAAATTTACCCTTAGAGTACAACAGGTTTAAACCACTATGATGGACAGTGAAAAATTCATTGTCAATGGGAAACTTTAAGCATTTATGCACAACCAAAGGGATTGCTTTCATGGAGCGAAGCCATGGATAGCCTAGCTTCACATGAAATTGGTCCGACTATGGATGATGGAGAATGAGATATCTAATTTTTTTCGGTCCTATTTGGAAAGGAAGAGTGATCAATCCCATCGTAGGGAAATAAAAACCATTGTGTTTCTTGATCCATGCTTTCAGTTTATCGTATATATCTTGATAGAGCTCATGCAAAAGTAAGAATTCCTTGGTGATCACATTCTCTCAACAAGTGGGATCTATTAGTATCCCATTAGTGGGCTTGTCATAGATACGGCCGACTATGTAAAGAGTACCATCAGGTGCATGTTTAAGTATATCCCTAGAGGAGAAAGCAATGTCAAGAGGATTCTTAGCTTGGCCCTTAGGAGGAATGACGTCTATCACTCCTACCATTTTATCCATAAGATCATGTTGAATAGAATCATTGTTATCATCATCTGTATCAACATTCATCACATCATTCTTTGTAGTTTTGTTGGCTTTGACAAATGAAATACTATGTTTTGGCATGGGGTTGGTAAAGATTTGCAAGTTTTGGTTAGGAGGGGAAACAGACTTTTTCCTTGATCACTAACACCTCCAATGGAAAGACAACCGAAATCAATGAGGTCTTGCACGAGATGTTTAAGATGCTTGCAATGTTTTGTGTCATGTCCATTTTGTTCATGGTAATGGCAATACAAATTTTATCTAAAGCTCGACGGTAAAGGCTTATTGGGATCAATTGTTTTGATGGGAGGCAAGGTAATCATTTGTGGTTCTAAAATTTGGGACATTGTGTTATGAAGGGTATCAAGTAAGGGAGTGAATTGTCTTTTCAGGTCCCCATAGCTAAAGGGTATTACGGCTTTAATAGTTCAGCTACTTGGTTATTAACATTTTGAGTTATTTTTTGAGGGGGATTGAATGAAGGAGCCCCTTTTTCTATTATCTAAAATGTTGGGAATTGTTTTGGTTTGCAGGCTCAGATTTCTCAGTTCGGCTAGAAGTGGATTTTGTATCTCGACTACTAAGGGAATTTTAATAATCACAGAGGGCAGTACACAAGTGCATGAAGGATGGGAATTTCATCAAGGTGAGCATTTCTTCAATCTTGCTTTACAAATTTTCTATGAACATCTTTTGAAGGTGAGGGTCAAGGACCTTAACATCGATTTGGGAATAAATTGATTGATAGCGTGAGATAAAGTCAGTTATCTTTTCTTCTTCTCTTTGCTTGCATATCATCAAATCAGCCAAGGTCATCTTAGGAGTCATATGCATTTGGAAATGGTTAACAAATGCCTCGACAAGTTCATTGAACGAATGGATTGAGTTGTTCGGTATTTAGAGGAGAACCATTCCAAGGTAGCATCTTTCAATGAGCTAGGAAAAAGCTTAGCTAGGAGTTTATCATCAATACCGAGTGGAACTAAAACCATATGAAGATACAAATTCCCTTAGTGCAAACGCAGGACTTTAGGACTCCAATTTTTGATAACATGTTAAACTTTGTAAAAAGAAATAAAACACTGAATCTGGGAAACAAAAGGATAAGGCAACAAAGAGGCCAAGTGAAATTGAAAGAAAGATCAGCAACCAACCGAGAGGCGAAACAACGCCAAAGCAAACAAAAGAAAAAAGGAACAAAGGAAAGGAAAAAAAAAAGGGGGTCCACATTTTTCCAAGGGACAAAATGGGGCATGTTGTGAGACCACACAACAGTACCATTCGCCTTGATGGTAAGAAGCAGAATGTGAACAAGTCAGTGGCTAAGGCAAACAATGAATTGCAAATTTATATGGACATGTTTCCATCTCAATCTACAAATTTGATTATTGATCCTTTAGGTGCTTCTCTTGAGGCCTCAGCATACATAAATTTTCTTTCATTTACTCATAGTCGTTCCCCTCAACCTACGACTAGTTCACCAAATATAACTTTTACATCACAATATTTTCCCATGAATAACAAAGCTTCTCCTTTATATATTCCCACTTGTGTCAATGGGAACACTGTGACAAGAGTCCTTGTGGATCCCGCAAGTCACGTGAATGTTATTATAGAGGAGACTCTTTTGTTGAATTCATTACATAGGGAGGAATATGAAAAGATGACGACCACTATATGTACTCATGATGGCCTATCTCTTGCTCCTTATAGTTTTATAACTCTTTCCATCCTAGTCAGACCTAGGGCTGTGAATGTTGCCTTTGAAGTCATTTCGGAATCTGACTTGTTCAGAGTGAAGATAGGAATTCCATGGCTAGTTTCCATGAACGAGGTATGTTTGAAATTCTCTCATGAAGGTGCAATGCATGTCATGCAAGACACTAGATATCAGTCGTTTGTATCATGTGGGGTATATTTGCTATATCATTTTTGGCCCTCCTCGATCGGTCCACTTCCTCCAAGAACGGACCTACTTTATCAAAATTATATATAGTATAAGACTGGGGGAAAGGTGCAACTGAAAATGGCTTACCCTGTAGCGCAACGACAAGCTACTTCTTCCTCTCAAAAGGGGAAGGGGAAGCATGCTCATGCTCAAGAGCCTTCCTCTTCTTCCTTTGTAGTTCCACCTGCTTCTACCTCTCGTCCCAGTGTCAGGCCCCCAGCTTCAGTCCCTATTCACCTCTTGGGGAGTCTGATCGTGCCTGCTTGGCGGAAGGACAAGCTTTAGGTGTTCAACCTTCTTGTCTTTCCCATGATGCCTCGTCCCATCTTGTATGGTAAGGGGAGGGGTCCCCATGGATTCACCTCTATGTCTTGGCCTTCACGGCCTCCTACTACTCCTACCCCTAAGGTAGCGAATAGGAAGAGGCCCGTTGCTAAGGCATTGGAGTTTTCTTCTCCACCAGTTACAATATATGTTCTTGCATTTCTTCCTTGTGTTTCTATCCAAGAGTCACTCCCTCTATTGGCAATGGTTGTGATGGACCCTTTAATGACAAAACAAGATCATTTCACTCCTCCTCTAGCTCTTGAAGCCAAAGAAGTCGCCTTACACGCTAGCATAAGTTCTAGAGGAAGGCTCTGGCCTCTAAGCAGGCTGCTTTGCAGAAGGAGGAAGGGGAGCCAGTGGCTCTTATCTCAGTGTCCTCTATTGTGTCCTCCTCTTGTGCCCCTTCTGCTGCAATTCCTACAGCCTCTATTTTTATTTTGGCTCCCCCTACAAGCATGGATGAACCTCACCCTAAAAGGATGCAAGTGTTCATTTCTCCTTTGATTTAGCCTCCTCTCTTGAAGTCCCTTTTGTACATCCCACCTTTTCCCCAAACTCGTGGATATGTTGAATACCTCGATGGTTTCCACTACAGTTTTCTCCTCTCCCTCCTCACCTTCTATTTTTTTGTGGGGATCTCACATCCTCCAATGAAGTGTAAGTTGGAGGATGACCCTAGTTCTAATGGGGGTCAAAAGAAGGGGTCTCCTTCTTTGAAAGTTGGCTCTGCATTGGCTTGTGTTGTCCTAGTGACAGAGGCAGCCACAACATCCTCAGAGTTTGTCACTACCCTCGAGTCTTTCGGTGAGGTTGGTAGTGGATCTTAGGTTCCTCCTTCATTTCCCACTCAATTGACACGTGGAACTCCCATCAAGTTCAGGTTAAACTCAGTGGATGATGTCCCGGCTCTATCAGCGATTTTCAAATATTAATGACATTTACCTCACAAGAGTTTAGTGAATAAGACCTCAAGGGGCCCTCTTCCTTGGCTCTTGTCATAGGAGAGTCAGAGGATGCTCCCCTTACTATCCCGCCCTTCCAAGCTCATCTTCCTTCCACTTATAATGATCTAGATTAGGAGAATAACGACCTCTTGGTTGATGAGGACTAGGAGGGCACCTCTTATTTATCTGTAGATTAGATTTGTGTGTGTGTTGTGTTTCCCCCATGCTTTTTTTACATGTTCCTGGAGGACCCTTGTCACCCTCGTAGGTTCTTGGATATAGGATTATTTTGTGTCATAAACTTCTTTTATTTTTCACACCATTCTTCCTTTGTTGTGCCTTGATTTTCGACAATTGCTCAGATGATGCAAAGTGTGTGGGGAACTTAGGCCTCCCTTCCATGTTGAACCAATTTTTTATTTTTATTTTGTCTTCACATACCTTTCTTCACATGGTCTGATATAGTAGGGTATTTATGATAGTTCATATGTGTACTATTATATTATATGTATCTATTTATATTTATGAGTAGCTCTGACCCTAAAATATTAGATTCCTTGTCTCTTGATGTCTTTGTGGTGCCTATGTGTTGTCACTCGCATGTGTGATAACATTTCCACATTTACATCTCATCATGTATCATGGGTCACAACATCACTTTCTTCTCTCTCCTTAGGATTTAATGCGCCTTTTTGTTCAGCAAGCACCATCCTAAGGGGGGGCTATCATACTACAATTTTCAAAAAGGTTTATTCGGTGGTCAATGAATACCTTGTTGAAAATCCTTTATTGTTCAAAAACTACATTCTTCAACCAAGACCCCTAGGGGAATTTTTCTTTCATCATGGATTCGTAAAGAAAGAATCTAAAAATTTTCCTTTTGGAAGGGAATACCTTTTATAATGAAGTCTGAAAAATTTCCCTTGCGAGGGAGTATTCTTCCTTTTGAATTACTTGATGAAAGAGATCTTTCGAAAGGATTCCTTGATCCTAGAATCATTTGTGAAAAATATCTTTTCCTTTCAAACAAATCGTCCCTTGAGTGGACTCTTTTTCTTTTGAAGGGTTCCCAAGGGACCCCTTTGAAATCTTCTCCTTCAAATGTTGACTGTTTGCGTGACTAATTTTCTACCTACGTGGCTTTTAACTATCTAACATATTTTTCTGTGCAAATTAACATGTTGCTTTGCAAGACCTGTGAAGCTTCTTTTTCAATCATGCTTGGAGATCTGAGGACCTCAAGCTTTCCTTGCAGGACTGAGCACCTGTAAGGGCCTATCAAACTCTATAGAGCCTTTCACATTTGACCTCCCTTAGGACCGAACACCTACAGAGCCTTTTGTTTACCTTTTGTAGGTCTGCAAACTTGCAATTCATTTGTTCAACTCTCCTTGGGTTGAGTACCTATGGAGTCATCTCCTCTTCCTGTATTTTTGGGTGGCTTAGATTGTGGTAAGCTTCCTCGACGATTCAGGTATACATTTATCAACTTTCACTCTACTTTACCGTGCATTCGTTGACACTTACGCTCACTAAAGTGGGGGCAAAATGTAATGGCATGAATTTGCACCCCCTCGCAAATTTCTCATTTACATACCTCCTACCTTAGATAAATTAAATGTGATGATGCTATTTCACATCCTTCATTCATTTCCCATGCACTTAGCAGTTATTTTAAGTGTTGGTGGAGGATATTCTATTGGGGATGCTAACACGACACGCTCTCATCCTGACAGGATTCCTACCTCTGGAATCCATAGAGGTGTTACAACTCTTAATTGGTGATGAAGTGTAATGTTCTTGCGCCCTTGACTGACCTCAAATGGCTCTTTTGCCTCCAATTTCACCTTCACATGACTATCTCCTTCATCCATTCACTCTCTCTTGTCAACTTCTTGATCTTCTTGGCATTCTACTTTCAATCATTCTCAGCACTCTCACCACCATTGAAGCTGCAAGTTGATACTCTACTAGTTTTACTCCTCTCGTTGTTGTGGAAATGTTGGCATCTCCAAGCTTGCAAGCTCATTCCTCCCATTTACCTCAAGGCATGTGGTTGAAGGTGACATTCTTCCACTTTTCATTCACTTGGCATCATTGTATTGTTTCATAGCATATCGTTGTTTAGCATAGTGCATAGTACCTTCCATTTCAATACTTTCTTTATCACATTTCTCTATTGTTGACACCAAAGCAGGGGATTGACTACAACAGTCCTCTATACACAACCCCAACATTTTTCCGTCAATAGATGTGTAGGTACTTCATTCGTGTGGAGCTTGCAGGAGGCTGGACTGGCCATCAGTTGGATTTCTAGTATCCTTTCTCGTCATTTCGTTCATAATCAATGTCTTTAAAGTTAATGTATTCCTAGCTATCTAGTTAATTTTCTACTTTCTATTATTATATATTAAACTGTACTTGTCAAGTTGTTAGTAGGTTTCTCTAAGTTCTTAGATTGTACCTTACACTTGTCCGTACAGATGCCAGCACCCAACTGAGATTTCGGTGTGTTGTGTTGTCATCCATACCTATCATTGGAGTCCTCTAGCAATGAGTTGCCTAAGTTGCAGTCTGGACTCTAGAAACCTACTCACCTGACTTCCTAAACCTCTCAAGTTGAAAAAGGGAAAGAGGCAGATCATTTTTCCTTCATTTTCACCCCTTTAACCTAACTTAAACAATCCCTTAGCATGAGGTAGATCAAGGCAGCTGATTTTTCTAGACCCTCTCGTGACCTGGGGTCCAGAGTAGTTGGTCCCACTCCTCTACAGATACATGCTATGAAATTCGAAAGAGAAATAGTATGTCAAATTGAGCAAGAATTGGGTAAAATTGGTACCCAAATAAAAGAATTCATGGGCTCTTGTGGCCATTTTGAGAGTTAACTAAGTCAAAATTTGACACCGCAAGGGAGATAAATGAGAAAATTTTGTGGTAATAGAAGTTTAAAATGCATAAAGGTTCAATTGATGACTTATCTTTGGATTACATGGAGTGAGCTACCCAGATTTTAGTAAAAACCTAAAAACAATATAACCAAAATGTTTTTTGGATGGCTCTATACCATCAATTGATTGATAACTACAACATCCAGTGTTATAAAGTTTACACTACAAATCATCCACTGAATGAAGAGATCACTCTTGAATTAACATATTTTTAATTTTTCCATCAAAGAAAAATCAAAAGGAAAAAGTGTGATCGATGATAGCTTTTTGTAATTTTGGGTGCTAACTGGCTCACTTTTTGGATGTATTCAAAAGAATATTTTTGGAAACTTGTGCCCTAGATCTCCTAGGATTTTTAAATTGTAATTTAATGGTGAGATAGCTATGTTAAAGTAATATTTTGTACTTTCACACATCCTTAGGAAGGCTTAAAACTAATTCAATTGGAGATAGATGATGAATACATAATGATATTTAATATACTCCAATTATTAAATATCGATGTAATCTTGACCCTTGGTGTTGAGATGATCTCCACCATTGATCATGCCTTAGGTGTGTTGTCCTTACCTATAAAAGGTGCTATTCTCTCATTGTTAAGGTTTTTGAAACTAAAATTGTTGTAACCATACATTTTGAAATCAATATAAGCAAAGCATTAAATTTTGATGTTTCACTTATGGTTTCTCATGTTTGCATGGTTCCATTTCTTCAAAATTAGATAAAGTTTAGTTATGATAATGATAAAGTGTGAAGATATATGATAGATCTCTAGTTCATACCATTTGTATCTTCTTGATTGTAAGCTTCTTTGCATGGTTAGTCTGAACCTTATTTAATTTATTTCAATTGTGAATATTTTTCTAAGTTATGCCAGAATTGAGTATTTACATAAATTTTCATGATTTGAAATCTTCCATTACCTTTGAAGATTACAATGTTCTTATGGAATTATGAGTTAATCTCTAATTAAGTAGGAATTGGTTTTGTGAGAGATCCATCTATATGAAGCATCAAATCATTATTGTAATTATCCTTAGGGTTTCTTAACTTAATCTCTTCTTACCCTATCTTTTGAAATTTATTTTAAAATTTGAGTTAGTTTAGAAAAGAAAACATCACCCAAATTGTAAATTCAAATGTAGACTATATTTAGATCTCACATCTAAAAATTCGGCCAGGTTTTCATATCAAATTCAAACCATTCAAAACTTTTATCGTCAAGTTTCATCTAGGTAATTGTAAGGCCCCTTGTTAAACAAAAAAACATTAAACTACCGAGTCATTTTTGTAAAGTCAAGACCTAACTATCAAAACCTTGGGGTAATCTTTCTTAGTTTTAGAAGGTTATATTTCCTTTCAAGAGAGACAAAGTACTTCATATTTTGTCTATTTTGTGATGTGCAAAAACACTCATCAATAGAACTAGCGCTAGCAGGGCCTAAATATTTTCCTCAAGCTAGAGCACATACGCACATTCTCTCTTGAGAGATCGGAGCAAATACTTAGGTCTATGCCTTAACAAGGGTAAGTTATTTAAGTTAGGTTTTTCCATAAGATCCAAGGCCATTAGAACAAGGGGAAAATCATCAATTGCACCCCAAGATCCTCTAGTTACCCCACCAATACCATCAATGGCTTGGCTACCTAACAATCCCTCCCCCATCCATTTCAATGCATACTATGATATGCCAAAAAATCCAAACAATTTTTTTTTGGAATTTCATGTCGATGATCCAAATAGGACTATAGAGGAGCATATTAAGTCTTTAAGGAGACTCTACACAATTGGAAGATTCAAAATGAGGTTGTGGATTTTCATCTATTCCCCTACTCCTTGGGAGAGAAAGCATTTTATTGGTTTGTGCATCTACCAGCTAGATCAATTACTTCATGGCCCCTCATAGAGAGTACTTTTTTGGACATATTCAAGATTCCTATAGATCTTACATATTTATATAGGCAATTTTCTGGAAGTAAAGAGGCAAGATAATGAGTTCATCACTACTTTAAACAATAGATTTCATAAAGCTTATACTCACCTCTAGGATCACTACCTACTTGATCATATGGTAGATAAAGAAGTGTATTATTCAACTTTAGATAATCTCGCATTGGTGTTTGTCAGGAGAGTCAATCCTGTACCACCTTCTCTTAATGATGTGTATGTTAAAGTTGTTAACTTTAATGCATAATTGAGGCAGTTGGGAGTCGATCTAGTGAACCATATTGGCACCCCAAGAATGCCTAATCAAGCCTATAGGATTAATCAAGTCTTGGATCATCATACACTTTTACTTAATCTGGTCTCAGTAGCCATAGGATTTATGGTTCTCCATCCAGGGGTTCCCATATTTGAGGCTCCCCCATCACATTTTCCCTATTTACAAGTCATTGAGGCTACTAAGATTAAGGAAGATACTAGGAGAGTGATGAATTTAAAGAGCTCACTGAACAAATAAAAAAGCTAATAGCAGAGGTAACTCACCTTTGCAATCATAATCACTATTTATAGAATGCTTAGAGAAGTTATTAATCAAATTATAGCTAGAATCAAGGATATCAAAGGAAAAATAAGGTCTAGAATGCTAGACCAAATAATGGAGTACCCTCTCTTTTGGATGCTCTAGGTGCCTTGGCTACTTCAGATAACAGACCTTTGGGAAGAGTTTATTTAGCCCAAGATGTTATGCGCAATTGGTGCAAATTACACAATACCAACCAACATTCAAAATTGAATTGTCACGATTTCTAGGTAGTTGCAAGCATATTCCAAAAGGAGGTGCAAATGTAGAATTTGACATGTCTAGCCCCTATGGACATGAGACTGTGCCATCTTCAATGTATGATTCTACTATGGTTTTGAATAGTTACTCTTTCCCTAGGCAGGAAGAAAACGAGCCTCACAACAAAAAGTATCTAGAAAAAATTTTTAGGTCGAAACTAGTTTCAAAGGAACAAAATGAATTCCACACTGATCAGTAGTATAAATGGTTGTATAACCTCAGAAGTAGCAAGCCTAAAGGACCTTTCATGACTTCTATTCCTCCAAACAATTTTCAGGTGCTTCTAGATCCAAATGCTAGCAATACTTCACCACCTCCCAAGGTTCCTACTCAATTCTTTGAGAAAGAGCATTCAACCAAAATAGAAATTGCATAGTTGGGATAGTACGTTGCTAATGTATTTAAGAAAATGAAGGTAAGTCTTTGACTTTGAGTTGTTGAAAGTTCCTAAAATTAGGAGTGCCTTGTTTAATTCAATTCGGGAACCTACAAAGATTGAGGTGTCGTCTAATGAGTCAATTTCAAAATATTCTCAAGTAAAAGGGAGCGACAAAACTCATATTTCTTATGAAGATACTCCAATAACAAACCAATATTGATTATGGCTTTATTTAGTGTAAGGCCTTGTGATTTGTGTATAGTGATAGCCTATGTCATGGATAGTGGTATCTGTCTACGGTCGCCAAGCGTGATATTGGTTGTATTGGTATATTTTTTGGGTGTGTTTCATCCCATGGTGGACCATTATAGTTATCGAATGTGATTGTAACATATACTGGAAATTCAGGTGGTTTAGATCCAATAGGATGCACAATATCTTTGACTTGTCCAAGTGATCCATTTACAAGTCCAACTTGGGTTCATATATTTGTTGTAAGCATGACACATTGACATTTGCTTAGTAATACCTCTTGGGAAAGTTGCTCATCATTATTATTGGCATCTGATTGAAAAAACCAGTGTTTAAAAAAATACGAAAGCCAAAACAAAAAGAAATGATTGAGAAAAACCAGTGTGTAAAAAATATATGAAAGCTCCTAATTAATGTTGAGCAATGATATGAATGATGAACAAAGAGAAAATAGTGTATCATAAAGAATGACATGTTTACAAACTAATTGCAATCCGTATCAACCAAAAAATATATCATTTTGAATGGAAAATTAATTCTGAATATGTGGTCTATGGAGATCAACTTTGGCATTTGAACTGGAACTAAAAACAATTGCTAATCTCAGACAGAGATAGAGAATTTATTTGTTATTTCAGCTTACAGTCTGCAAATACGTTTAAATAAAAAATTAAATATTGAAAACAAGCTCATCTATTTTGTTTTATCCAAGGAGAGAATGGAAGAGTATGAAATTTGAAAGAGACGTATGGAACGTGGTGTGAAGAGAAGCGGACAAATAAAGAAGACTACATATATATACACTACGAAATTAAGAGACCAAATAATCCTTGCTGAGGAAAGGTCTGCAATTTACAAATATACCATGAAAGACAAAATCAGGCTGCGGGATTTAAAATAAGATTAAGAACCATTTGAGAGTCAACACCAAGAGGGAGATGAAGGGTCGCAGTCTGACCAAAGATTTAAAATTTGTTCCAAAGGAAAAATAAGAGGAGGGGATTGCGCCATAAAAAGGAGAGATTTAACAATTAAAAATGAAAAAAACAAAGAAAAATGAATGAATGGGGAGGATAATAGGTCGCGCCAACATGGAAGAAATATAGAATGTAAAGAAAATAAAAAATAAGAGGCCGCAGCTGGGGAGAATGGGGGATTTTTGGGGAAAATAGAATGCAGTGATAATTAAGGAGAGCAAGTTGGGAAGGTCACAAGAGATTTGAGGAGTGATATGTAGTGCAGCTAGGAAGAAAAAGGTTGGAGCATGGAGAAGGTTAAGAGATAAAAATGAAAATCCAGCCACATATTAATGAATATAAGTGCAGGAAGAAATAACTGAGCTGGGGGCAGCAAAGACTATGCATAGGAGAAAATGCAGAGAAAGAAAGGACTTCGCAGGAGTGGAGAAGTTGTGAGGATAAATACAAGTGGAGTTGCATAAACATTTGATCACAGAGATGGACTGAATATATTGAATTTGGCATAGGAGGAATTAATGCAGAATGAGTTTTATTCAGCTGAAAGGCAATAAGTGGTATGACTATGTAATCGAACCATCAATGAAATAACATGGAAAACAAAGCAAAAGCAATATACATATAGCATGAAAATAAATACAGTACTGTCTCAAGCTGCGTTTGTCTCTGTAATTATTTGTACGCCCAACTCGGAAGGTAGCTAAAAGGTAATAAGTTGTATGACTACGTAATCAAACCAAGAATGAAATAACATGGAAAACAAAGCAGAAACAATATACAAAATAGCATGAAAAGAAATGGTGTACCATCTCAAGATGCGTTTGTCTCTGTAATTCTTTGTACGTCCAACTCCAAAGGTTATAAATAAATGTGGACAAAATAGCCTATTTATGCAAACTGGAGGCGGTGATGGAGGGTGCTTGAAGGGAATAGATGATGGTGGACAGAAATTCAACATAAATAGCAACATTCTTTTGAAAGGACAGAAACTATGTAGGAGGGAATGGAAGATATTTGCTCTGACAAAGATTAGACACTGCATTCAAGTCTAGTGCAATTTTTCTGAACTGCCTCGTCTAGTTGAGTGAGAATAAATCTGGTAGGTGCATCCATAATGAGATTAGACACATAGTTAGAGTTTTTTTTTCTTCTTTGCAGGTGGATTTATTAACCCATGCTCATGGCTTTCTTTTCACGCTGACACAACAGGTTGTAAATTACCCGGCATCATTGACAATTTCTGATGGACGTGAAATGGCATGGCGGGGCCGTCGAATGGTAAGCGGTTGTGAGATAGGTTTCCCTGCTACTATTGGACTGGAAAGTCCAATGTAAAAGCCTAACGACTAATTAAAAGGGTAGTGATTAACGTTAAGGAAAGGTAGCAATTATAGTTAGCAATTGCAATATTTAAGATCAGACGAAGGCAACGATCTTATATTAATTATGGGTTGTGATTATATGAGATATAAGGGAGTGATTCATTTATTATAAGCAGTGATTTATGAAAGGTTGTGATGATTAAGTTTATGAATAGGCAATGATTAAGTTTATGTAGAGGCAGCGATCAAGTTTATAAAGAGGCAACAACTAAGTTTATAAAGGCAACGATCAAGCTAAGGGATTACTAACAAAAGGTCGTTTTCATTCTAAAAGGATATCTCTTTTCAAAAGGGTGTCTCCCTTCATATAGAAGTATCAAGATATAAAATGGAATGTGAAGTGTGGTGGAAATGTGTGGTGTGTAGAATGTCTTATTATTAAAACACAAGCAGATTTGTAAATCTGAGTGTGTAGATAAAAGATATATGTGATCAAGGGTAAATTTGTGAGAAAAGTATATATATATTCAAGACAGATTTATATGAAGAAATTATAAAACAATTATTGCCATTTGATAGGAGATTTGTTTAAAGGAGAATATTCAAGGAGATTGAATTGTCCATCATTTGTTGTAGATACAACATTCATAAGGTGGAATTTTGTGTGGAAGTCGGTGCTTCCTAAAGGAGAGATTGGTGTCTCTCACAAAGTTGGTGCTTGGCAGTGGGGGTTGGTGCCTCTAGTAGGTTGGTGTCTACAAATTGTAGGGATTGGTTCCAGTGGGTTGGTGCCTACAAATCATTTAAAATGGGATGGGTACCTCCATTAGGTTTGTGCCTACGAAACTTGTACGAGAGTTTTATATAAGCAATATTTTGTCTTCATTTTCTCTCACAAGAGTTGCCACATAAATCGTGTGTTCTCCTTATTATTGATATTGTGCAATTGAAGTTATTGTGATTGTTAAGTTAAAAAATAAAAGATTGTAAATAAATTGTGTGTTATCCTTGTTATTGATATTGTGCAATTGATGTTATTGTGATTGTTAAGTTGAAAAATAAAAGATCATATTATATTGATTCTCCCCCCATTCGTCTCAATATAATTGTGTGCTCAGCTTTCATATTTATTGTAGCACCTTTTGGATCTGACATCACTCCATGTCAATGCCTAAAAAGAGGAAAAGGCTACTAAAGTTTGGGTGGAGTCATAACTTCACTAAAGTGGAAGTACAAGAGGGAAGTAATGGCATGTTTGATTTTTGGTGTAGAAGAAGGGGAGAGTAAAAGAGTAATGGGGATGTTATTAAGAGAGAACTGTGATTTTGAAAGTGGGGAGAGAGAACACATGAACAGAAGAAAATTTGGGAAAGAAGGCTAAATCATAGGTTTGGATTTCTCTTATTGCTTGTGTTGATGTTAGAACAGCTTTGAGCCTCATCCTTCCAGCCACGTCATTGAAGAATAAATTAAATACATAGCCTATCAACTATTTAATTTATTAAGACGCCTATTGGTGAAGAGGCGCTTCACCTTGGATTTAATTATAGTTAATTAATGAAAGTTGACTTCTTGAGGAGACACGATTTTTCGTTAAGGCCGACCTTCTCACATTCGCCACCTCTCTTGGAGTCACAACGATTTTATTAGAGGCCAACATGATGTTCTTCAAGGGACGTGATCTCTCTCTCTTGTATATATACAAGTCACTCTTTGTTCACTACACATTCATATTTGATACATTCACATTCATAGTGCGATTTTATAAGAGAAGTGTGAACTCAGTCAAGTGTAGATCGAAATCTATAGAAGGTTGAATTATTGTGTTCTTGGAAGGGTGATATTGTCATCAAGTTATTGGCACTATTATTTGGCCTTGTGATCGGTCTCTTTGTAAAGAACTTTGTTGTTCCATATTCAATATATAAGTGATATATTGTTGCAAGGTTTTTCTCCCTCAAGTGGAGGATTTTCCCATAGTATATGATGTGTCTATTTTTTTGAATTTGAATTAAAATATACTTATTTATATCTAATCCTAAATCTAACATGGTATTAGAGCGGGTTTAAGAAAGATCGTAATCAGATTTATATAAGCAACACTATCATCTACTCTTGATCACATCTTCTTGCATCTATCTTATCTTCGAAAATGGTGAACGGGCTCAAGATTGAAGATAGGCTCGAAGGTGCTTCAAATTTCACATCTTGGAAGTTTAGAGTAATGCTTGCATTGGAAGAAAATGAGATTGTTGAGTTCGTGGAGAGTGAAATTCTAGAACCTTCCGATGAGAACGAGAAGTCCCAATGGAAGAAGAATTGTACTAAGGCGAAGAAGATTTTGGTAGACTCCATAAAAGACCACCTTGTGTCGGTTATCTCCAAGTTGAAGATAGCAAGGGAAATGTTCAAGACCTTGGAGGAAATGTATGAGATCAACAATACAAGTAGAGTTCTTGCATTGAGGCAATAGCTTCATCATGTCAAGATGGAAAAAGGAGATTTTGTCATCTCCTTCTTCATGAAGATCATCGAGTTGAGAGATTAGCTCTCTACCATTGGGCATATGGTTGATGATAAGGATTTGGCTATGTTGGCACTTAATGGTCTTCCTCAATCCTGGGAACTATTTATCCAAGGTATTAGTGGAAGATCAAAACTACCTAAATTTGATCGCTTGAGGGTAGATTGCATACAAGAAGAATCAAGATTGGCTAAGAGAGGCAATGGGAAAAGTTCTACAAATGAAGACATTCATGTACTTTTTGCTCAATCTTCGAAAAAGAAAGGAAGAGAAGGGAAGAAAGGTGTTGATGTGTTTTTTATGCACATCTCAACACAGGTAATGCATAGGTGCATCACCTCTCTTGAAAGACAATCTTCCACAATCAAATTGCAGAACACTATCCCAAAGTCTCTAATGTCAAGTCTTGATAGTGCTTGGAATATCTCAGTTTTTCATGTGATTTGCTAGAATCACAAGGCGGACTTACGGATGAGTCACAAAGTGGGCAAGTTGGATCTACAAATAGAGTTCTTGGATGGGGGAGTTGTTGTGTGTTTGTTGCAAGTTCAAACAGCACTCTTGAACTCCATTTTATCATTGGATTTGGCTTTACAATGTGCAATAAACCTTAGCATAGGCTACTTATTAAAAAAAAAGGAAAAATACAAGGGAAGAGAGGAAGTTACTAGACCTGAAACTACGAATGAACAGTGATCATGGAGGCTACTATAGTAGACAAAATTCTTAAACTGGGTTTTGCTTGGCCAAGAGGAACCTACAATTACACAAAACTAGTTCCATCTTCAAAGGACTGCAGATTTTTAGATTACTTACACACATCATGCACATGCAATCGAACTAAGTTGCAGCAATAAAGGAAGGAAACTCAAAATAGCTTTGCAAAGTGATTCGTCATCAATGAACCACAAAAATCATGAGCTAGAAATTCATCAAATACTGAAACAACAATCACCATCACCACTTCCATTCAAGAAACTAACAACTAAATTAACAAGGAAGTTGAAACATGCATACATAAAGAGAAAACTCAAAAGGAACACCCATTAATCATGCAATGTTGTTTTTTATTGCTGCAGAATGTCTTTACATCAGTTCTCCAACCATTTACAAATGAGGGGAAGACCCCTATTTATAGTTTTCCAAAGCCCAAATGAATGGCTAGAATTGATTTACATTGTGTGGCTCAGATTTTATTTCACTAGGGCTTCACCTACCCCTCATATATATTACAATTTAAAATGCATTTCTTGTCTTTTCTCTATTTTTTCCTGTAGTGGCCAGGTGTTGTAGCAATTTTGTTCTCTTTTTTATTTCCCTTTTCATTGTAGTTGAAACTGCTTGAAAGCTGCTCTTTGCTTGATGCATTCGCAACAATGTCCATTAGATCAGATGAACCTCATTTACAGCTTTGCATCATTGTTAAATGGATCTGATGATCTGATGAGACAGCTCTTGACGAATCGTGATTGTTTGTTTGGAGGGAGGAAACAACTGCTCCCTCCCACCACCTTCGAGGTCACCCGTTGTGGTTTGTCACTAGCTTCCTTGACATAGGCCTGCTTCTAATGCCAGCTCTGTTGATGGGTACTACAAGGAAAGGTGCACATAAAATGAATGGTCAAAGGAGCAATGTGTTTTTTCCTTGTTCAACTTTCTTAATGGGCCTCCCTAATAGACCCGCGATAGGTTTTTTGAATCCTGCATACATGAAGTGTCGTAAGTGTTTTCATACACAAATCAAGGAAAACATTAGTCAAATCCTACAAACTCCTTGTTAGATTCACCCATGCATCATTAAACGATCACAATATTCATCATTGTTCCACGTTTGGAGCTCATTTGGACCATAAACATTAATGCGTACTTAGGGGTGCATGCGACACACTACGGAAGATGGCAGACAACGGACGGTGGAAGACAGACGAAAAACGACAAGTAGAGGATGACGAACGATGGGCGGAGGGACGGTGGCCCGGAATGGAAGTTTTAAAATGGCCAAGGAGGGACGGCGGATGACGGGCAGAGGGACGGCGGCCTAGAAGGGAAGTTTTGAAACGGCCACAGATGGATGGTGACCCAGAAGGGAAGTTCCGAAATGGCACCGAAGGGATGGCGACACAGAAGAGAAGTTCTGAAATGGCCAAAAAGGGAGGGTGGCTCGAAAGGGAAGTTCCCAAATGGCCATGGAGAGATGGCGGCCCAAAAGGGAAGTTCTGAAACAGCCACGAAGGGACATCGACCCGGAAGGGAAGTTCCCAAATGGCCACGGAGGAACGACAGCCCAGAAGGGAAGTTCTAAAACGGCCACATTGGGAAGGTGGCCCGGAAGGGAAGTTCCAAAATGGCCACGAAGGGATGGTGGCTTGGAAGGGAAGTTTCCAAATGGCCACGAAGGGATGACGGCCTGGAAGGGAAGTTTCGAAACAACCGCGGAGGGATGGCGGCCCTGAAGGGAAGTTCTCAAACTTCACAAAACTTAACGAAACCTTGGAAATTCACTTAGGCATCACAAAAACATTCCAAATCCATAGGAAACTTGTCCCCAAAGCATGCAAGAAGGGGCCAAGTCAATAGGAGCAAGGCAAAAGGAAGAAAAGGAAGGGGGGACTTTGTTTCTCCCTCAGATTCAAACACCCCAAGTGAAATGAAGGGCTAGGAGAAACATTTATAGTCCAATTTCCACTAATGGCATGCATTGATTCCTTTGTATGGCAAACCCAGGTTAGGTGAGATGTGTAATCTCATGCTCATTTGGATGCTTGGTCAAGGCTTAGACGGAGAAACTAAGTGTGGATCCCGCCATGCAAGCGAAAGTTAGGCATCAGTCACCACTCAATGGCAAAACATAAGCGGCGACCCACATGAGGCAACCTGCAACTACAGGTCTGCGAGGCTTGGAGGATGCTGGGGAAAAAAACTAAGGGAAACTTGCAAGCCAAGTTCCACAAAAGCAAATGACTTTGTAAAATTTAGGCGTGCAAATGAATTTGATCAAGGAGTGTTTGATCATTTCAAGGCATGTGACCAACTTAGGCTCTAAGAAAGGGGCACAAAAATCAAGGCAGAGCAAAAATGACCCAACAAGAGTAGGAACAAGCTGTCGAGAGCGAAAAAAAAGGTCCCTGCCTTCAGTGGGCGTGTGTGAAAAACATGCACAACAAATGGCGACTCGCTGGAAAAATGTTCAAGAGCATTTCAATAACAAACTAGAATCACGAACCCAGAATCTCTGGTTCCAACCTTCATGCTAGGGAAAACAAACCAGACGCTTGACCAAAGAATCAAAACCACTAGCCAACCCAACCTTCAGTATGCTAAAAATCCAAGTGTGTACAATTGAATTAATTCTCGTCCTTAAGCCATTACAAGAACCTAAGCTCCATCAAGTTAAGCTACATAGTTTATTCTAACTCCAAAAGCATCTAGGATATTGTCTCGCTACTAATCAAGCATCCATAGCCCCGACAAGATCGTCGTTGTGATTCTCCTGAACATTGCTCTACTGCCAGCCACACATCCATAGCCCCGATAGAGTTGCGCGGATCCCCCTAAAAATTGAATTTTCTTTCTTTTTATTTTCAATGTTTTTCTTTTATTTTTTTTGTTTCTTTTCTTTTCATTTTTTCTTTTCAATTCCTTTCATTTCAACCTGCAAGCAATGAAGCTCGCATTTAGGGCTGAGAATCACAGTGGTGTTGAACCAAAACTTTAGATTTTTCACTTAACTAGACCTTGCAAAGGACCTACAAAGACCTACAGATTCTTAAAGTGTGTAAGAGATATAAGATTTTAGAATACATCAGAGTCGGACTAAACCAACAACTTATCCTCTTTGAATCAAACACCTAGATCACTTGACACTAACAGAAGATCCTCACCGTCTAATCTGACAAATTGATTAGAATTTGACGAAGAAATACATAGAACAGCCCTAGGCAATAAGAATGGTTGTTGTGCATACAGATATGCCCAGCTAAAAGCAAAGGAACCCCAATCAAAGCAGCAACAAAACAAAAAGAAAATTGGAAAGCAAGCAAGAAACAAACGGAAAGAAAACATCTAAACTAACCAAAGTAGGAAAGCGGAAGGGGAACTAAACTAAAGCAAACAACCTACAACAAACCAACTAACCCGAGGAAAGCAAGAAAGCGGAGTATTTACAGGAAACCTACACTATTCAAAATTGGCTATGTACAAAGATATTTACAAAGCACTATGTTCAGGCAAGGCGAACTGACACTCACGGCCATTGGATGTTGTGATGCATGCACAAGTAATAGGGAAATCGTTACAGTTCTAAGCCATGTAGATTTTTCCTTATATTCAGAAAAAGGAAGTTTATTATCGCAGCATTCAAATTTAATTGCATAGTTAGGGAAAATCAGCAATTGAGGAAGTTCATTAAACCCATGGTTAATCCATAAACATGTTTTCCTTCCCTTGTTACCATAATCAAAATAAAACATGCAGCTATAAGTATTCATAGGATTAAGGAAGGATAGAACCTAGATTTTGTCATGCAGATGTGGCAACGTTTGACAACCAAGAGCGAGCACTGCATTGTCGATAGGTGCATTGGCAACCTCAGGCGGGCGAGGTGGAGGGTGTAGCATTTCAGACATTAAGCTTGCATAAGGCTGGGAGAACGGGGCAGCAAACACCCCTTCCAATCTTCGTGTGGGATCGGTAACCCTAGTTGGTAGTTCTTCCAAGAGAAATACAACTCCACATTGATCATTTGCAAACCTAAGATCCACCTGGTTGTTGTCCTCAAATGGCAGTATGTTGTCCCATTTCCTTTCCCAGGTGTCAACCTTATTTTTTGTGATGTTCAGTGTCATGGGACGATCACATGCAAGAATTTTTCCTATTGCAGCCATTTGAATATGAAGTAGGATCAACAATGATCATGGTGGAAGGACTCTAAGTTGCATCTTGTAGTTGGTCAATTTTGTTATACTTGTTGGCATCCATCAAAACACCCCCACCTTTGTCTTCTTCTCTTTGTTGGTCATGCATCTCCTCGTGGCATTCAATCATTTCTTCTTGATCGTTGTCGTTGTAGATCGAACAGGAGTTCCTCTCCCAATCTAGAAACTCTAATGCTTCGCTATCTAGAGGTTCGCATACTAATCCTTCATCACCCCCATCTTCTGAGATGTATTCTTCTTTAGTGTTGGCATACCTCCACAATATAGCTCCCAACGGAAAGAATTCATCAATGGATGGCACCTCATCAAGGGGACCAAAATCTACTACACAATTTCCTTCCAAAGACTCGCTAAAAATCCTATTGTCCATGGTGCAAAAATGCTCTTCAAGAGAAAGAAATTATTAATGACTGGTGGACAACATTCATGTTTGATCTACTTCATCACTCGTAATCTCAGGACTGTATTGTTGTCATTCTTCTATTGTTGTCCCAACATCCTCTTGAGGCTTGCCTTCAGCTGAGTCATCACTTGATTCAGGATTTTGGTTTTTTTCTTCGATCTACATAGCAAGTAGAGGAGATCGGGCACTTGGTTGCTCCGCTTGTCCTCTAACTTGTTTGATAGCTTCTTGGCATAGCTCATATGTAAACTCAGAATGTAATGAATCATGGAGCCTACACCAATTCGGGAGTAACAACACTTCCAAATCCACTTGATATCTCAACTCAGACCAATCCTTTGCTAATTTGGAGACAAGTTGGTCATATCTTTCCACTATTGGGTCCTCATCATCATTTGGGAAGGAAGGTGGATAGTAGACAGTCGCAGCGAGTGGTTGCTCCCACTCCTCCAAATCTTCATTTTCGTATGCTTGATTATTGTCATCGTAGATGGAGACGTCCTCTAATCTGATCTTGCTTATTTCTTTGTCATCATTCTCTGATGTCCCAAGGCTGTCAACCTTTTCCTCTTTCTGATTTTCAACATCTTCATTGGCTGCTCCAGCATACACTATTGCAGACTTTGTTGACCCATCCTCAACTGCCAATGGCTCCTCTTCTAGATTAGAGGATTGCTCTTTGTTGATAGAGGAAATTCTTTCTAACCTCTTTCCGACTGAACTTTCATCAAAGCTTGTTGTTGTCCTACAGAAATCAGCTCCTTCCTTTTCATTTTCAGCTTCAATGTTCGATGTCCCAGTACTAGTTTGTGTTTAATCCCTTAGTTCCTCTTCAATGTGTTGTCCTTCAGATGTTGATAGCTCTTTGGCCTCATGGGATGACTCGTCCTCCTTGACAGTTGGCTGCTCCAACTTGTCTGAACAACCCTTGACTTGAGTGATGATGTTGTCACATGATGGACATGTAAATTCTGAATGTGGTGCATTGTGAAATCTGCACCAACTTATCATTAGTACCTCCTCCAATCTTGGTCCGACTTTGCTGCCCAAACATTCTCGGATCAACTCCTTGAATGCCTTGGCTGCCATGGTTGTCAACTCTTCTTCTAGGTTTGCAAGGGCTAAAGATTGATATAATTCTCAAAAGGGAATTTCTCCTTGTAAGACTCTAAATTTTGTTTAAGAAAGTCAAACACCCCAATTCATTGTGCCTGTGTGTGCCATGGATCCGCCATCTATCTGCCAATGAAAATTGTTGCAGTGGTCTCGTCAATCTTCTATTCAAATTTGCATGCCATTGAGTGATGTAAATTTGCACGTGTTGCCCCATTTCAACTCAACTTTTCCTTGCCTTCAAAATTTTTAGATTTTAAAATTCTAGCATGTAGGTAGATCTTCCTATCTATGATTTCTTCTTGAAAGTACTCTTTTCAACTTCCAACTTTAAACTTTGTAGCTTCAACATGTCGCTCTCCTTCTAGCGTCAGTTTTGTTGATGTATTTTTTATGCACTTCTCAACATAGGTAATGCATAGGTGTATCACCTCTCCTGAAAGACAATTTTCTACAATCAAATTACAGAACACTATCCCAAGGTCTCTAATGTCAGGTCTTGACAGTGCTTGGAATATCTCAGTTGTTTCATGTGATTTGTTGGAATCAAAAGGCGGACTTATAGATGAGTCACAAAGTGGGGAAGTTGGATTTGCAAATGGAGTTATTAGGATGGGGGAGTTGTTGTGTGTTTGCTGTAGGTTCAAACAGTTGTTTTGAACTCTATTTTATCATTGGATTTGGCTTTACAATGTGCAATGAACCTTAGTATAGGCTACTTATTAAAAAAAAAAAAAAAGGAAAAAGGGCAGGGAAGAGAGGAAGTTACTAGACCTGAAACTATGAACGAACAGTGATCATGGAGGCTACGACAGTAGACAAACTTCTTAAACTAGGTTTTGCTTGGCCAAGAGGAACCTACAGTTACACAAAACCAATGCCATCTTCAAAGGACTACAGATTTTCAGATTACATACACACATCATGCACATGCAATCGAACTAAATAAAAGCAATAAAGGAAGGAAGTTCAAACTAGCTTTTCAAAGTGATTCGCCATCAATGAACCACAAAAAGCATGAGCTAGAAATTCATCAAATACTGAAACAGCAATCACCATCACCACTTCCATTCAAGAAACTAACAACTAAACTAACAGGGAAGTTGAACCATGTATACATAAAGGAAAAATTCAAAAAGAACACCCATCAATCATGCAATTTTGCTTTCTATTGCTATAGAATGTCTTTACATCAGTTATCCAACCATTTACAAATGACGAGAAGACCCCTATTTATAGTTTTCCAAAGCCCAAATGAATAACTAGGATTGATTTACATTATGTGGCTTAGATTTGATTGCACTATGGCTTCACCTACCCCTCATATATATTACAATTTAAAATGTATTTCTTTTTTTTTCTCTATTTTGTCTTGTAGTGGCCGGGTGTTGTAGCAGTTTTGTTCTTTTGTTGATTTCCCTTTTCACTGTAGCTGAAACTGCTTGAAAGCTGCTCTTTGCTTGATGCATTCGCAACATTGTCCATTAGATCAAATGAACCTCATTTACAGCTTTGCATCGTTGTTAAATGAATCAGATGATCTGATGAGACAGCTCCTGACGGATCGTGGTCATTTGTTTGGAGGGAGGAAACAGCTGCTCCCTTCCACCACTGTCGAGGCCACCCGTTGTGGTTTGTCACTAACTTCCTTGACATAGGCTTGCTTCTAATGCTAGCTCTGTTGATGAGTACTATGAGGAAAGGTGGGCATAAAATGAATGGTGAAAAGAGCAATGTGTATTTTCCTTGTTCAGCTTTCTCATTGGGCCTACATGATAGACCCGTGGTAGGTTTCTTTAATCCTACATACATGAAGTGTCAAGCATTTTCATACAAAAATCAAGGCAAACGTTAGTCAAATCCTGCAAAGTCCTTGTTAGATTCACCCATGCATCATTAAACGATCACAACATTCATCAATGTTCCATGTTTGGAGCTCATTTGGACCATAAACATTAATGTGTGCTTAAGAATGTGGGTGACACATGGTGGACGGATGGCGGATAGCGGACGGTGAACGACGGGCGAAGGGACGATGGACTAGAAGGGAAGTTCTGAAATGGCCATGGAGGGACAGCAGACGATGGGTAGAGGGATGGCGGCCCAAAAGGGAAGTTTTGAATCAGCCACGGAGGGACGCCGTCCTGGAAAGGAAGACGTCGTCCTGGAAAGGAAGTTCTAAAATGACCAAGGAGGGACGGCCGCCCAAAAGGGAAGTTCAGAAATGGCCATGGAGGGAGGGCGGCCCAGAAGGGAAGTTTCCAAACGGCCACGGAGGGATGGCAGCCTAGAAAGGAAGTTCTAACACGGCCACGGAGGGACGGCGTCCTATAAGGGAATTTCCCAAACGACCACAGAGGGATGGTGGCCCGGAAGGGAATTTCCGAAACGGCCACAGAGGGAAGGCAGCCATGAAGGGAAGTTCTGAAACGGCCACGAAGGGACAGTGGCCTGCAAGGGAAGTTCCCAAACGGTCACAGAGGGACAACGACTTGGAAGGGAAGTTCCAAAATGGCCACGGAGGGGCAACGGCCCGGAAGGGAAGTTCTCAAACTTCACAAAACTTAACAAAACCTTGGCAGTTCATTTAGGCATCACAAAAACATTCCAAATGCATAGGAAACTTGTCCCCAAAGTCCAAAAGTGACAGAAAACGTGAAGCATGCAAGAAGGGGCCAAGTCAACAGGAGCAAGGCAAAAGGCAGAAAAGGAAGGGGGACTTTGTTTCTCCCTCAGCTTCAAACACCCCAGGTAAAATGAAGGGCCAGGAGCAACATTTATAGGCCAATTTACACTATTGGCATGCATTGATTCCTTTGTATGGCAAACCCAGGTTAGGTGAGATGTGTAATATCACGCTCGTTTGGATGCTTGGCCAAGGCTCAAACGGAGAAACTAAGTGCAAATCCCGCCATGCGGGTGAAAGTTGGGCATCAATCGACACTCAATGGAAAAACATGAGCGGCGACTTGCATTAGGAGACCCGCAACTGTGGGTCCGCAAGGCTTGGAGGATGCTAGGAAAAAGACCAAGGGAAATCCACAAGCTAAGTTCCGCAAAAGCAAAAGATTTGGTGAAATTTAGGTACGCAAATGAATTTGATCAAGGAGTTTTTGATCGTTTCAAGGCGTGTGACCAACTTAGGCTCTAGGAAAGGGGCACACAAATCGACGCAGGAGAAAAAATGACCCAACAGGAGTAGGAACAAGCCGTCGAGAGCAAAAAAAAGGGGGTCCCTGCCTTTGGCGAGGCCTATGTGCAAAACATGCACAACAAATGGCAACTCGTTGGGGAAATGCTCAAGAGCATTTCAATTACAAATTGGAATCACGAACCCAAAATCTTTGGTTCCGACCTTCACGCTAAGGCAAACAAACCAGATGCTCGACCAAAGGATCAAAACCACTAGCCAACCCAACCTTCAGTATGCTGAAAATCCAAATGTGTGCAATTGCGTTAATTCCCATCCTTAAGCCATTGCAAGAACCTAAGCTCCGTCAAGTTAAGCTACATAGTTTATTCTAACTCCAAAAGCATCTGGGACATTGCCTCGCTACTAGTCAGGCATCCATAGCCCCGACAAGGTTGTCATTGTGATTCTCCTGAACATTTCTCTACTGCCATCCAAGCGTCCATAGCCCCAATAAAGTTGCTTGAATCCCCCTGAAAATTGAATTTTTTTTCTTTTGATTTTCAATGTTTTTCTTTTCTTTTGATTTTTTTTCTTTTAAATTCCTTTCATTTCAACCTGCAAGCAATGAAGCTCGCATTCAGGGCTGAGAATTACAGTGGCGTTGAAGCAAAATTTTAGATTTTTCACTTAACTAGACCTTGAAAAGGACCTACAGTGACCTCCAGATTCTTAAAGTGTGTAAAAGATATAAGATTTCAGAATACATCAGAGTTAGACTAAACCAACAACTTATCCTCTTTGACTCAAACACCCGGATCACTTGACACTAACAGAAGATCCTCACCACCTACTCTGACAACTTGATTAGAATTTGATGAAGAAATACATAGAACAGCCTCAGGCAATAACAATGGTTCTTGTGCGCATAGATATGCCCAGCTAAAAGTAGAGGAACCCCAACTAAAACAGCAACAAAACAAAAAGAAAAATAGAAAGCAAGCAGGAAACAAATGGAAAGCAAACACCTAAACTAACCAAAGCAGGAAAGAAAAAGACGAACTAAACTAAAGCAAACAACCTACAACAAACCATCTAACTTGAGGAAAGCAAGATAGCAAAGTACTTACAGGAAACCTACACTACTAAAAATTGGCTATGTACAAAGATATTTACAAAGCACTTTTTTATCAGGCAAGGCGAACTGACCCTCATGCCCATTGGATGTCGTGATGCATGCACAAGTAATAGGGAAATCGTTACAATTCTAAGCCATGCAGATTTATCCTTATATTCAAAAAAAGGAAGTTTATTATCGCAACATTCAAATTTAATCGCATAGTTAGGGAAAATCAGCAATTGAGGAGGTTTGTTAAACCCATGGTTAATCCATAAACATATTTTCCTTCCCTTGTTATCATAATCAAAATGAAACATGCAGCTATAAGTATTCATAGGATTAAGGAAGGATAGAACCTGGATGTCGTCTGCAGATCTGGCAATGTTTGACAGCCAAGAGTGAGCACTGCATCATTGATAGGTGCATTGGCAGCCTCGGGTGGGCGTGGTGGAGGGTGTAGCACTTCAGACATTAAGCTTGCATAAGTCTAGGAGAATAGGGCAGTAAACACCCCTTCCAATCTTCATATGGGATCGGAAACCCTTGTTGGTAGTTCTTCCAAGAGAAATACTTCTCCACGTTGATCATATGCAAACCTGAGATCCACCCGGTTGTCCTCAGATGGCAGTATGTTGTCCCATTTCTTTTCCCAGGTATCGACCTTATTTTCATTATGTTCAGTGTCATGGGATGATGACATGTGGGAATCTGTCATATTGTAGCCATTTGAATATGAAGTGAGAGAAATAATGAACATGGTGGAAGGACTCCAAGTTGCATCTTGTAGTTGGTCAATTCTGTCATACTTGTTGGCAGCCATTAGAACACCCCCACCTTTCTCTTCTTCTCTTTGCTGGTCATACATCTCCTCATGGAATTCAGTCATTTCTTCTTGATCACTATCACTGTAGATGGAATAAGAGTTCCTCTCCCAATCTGGAAACTCTAATGCTTTGTTATCTAGAGGTTCGAGTAGTAGGCCTTCATCACCCCCATCTTATGAGATGTATTCTTCTTCAATGTTGGCATACCTCCACAATACAACTCCCAACGGAAAGAAGTCATCAATGAATGACACCTCATTAAGGGGACCAAAATCTACTACACAATTTCCTTCCAAAGACTCGCTAAAAAGCCAATTGTCCATGGTGCACAAATGCTCTTCAAGAGAAAGAAATTTTTGATGACTGGTGGACAGCATTCATGTTTGATCTACTTCATCACTCGTAAGCTCGGGACTGTATTGTTGTCCTTCTTCTATTGTTGTCCCAACATCCTCTTGAGGCCTTCCTTCAGCTGAGTCATCACTTGATTCAGGCTTTTGGTCTTCTTCGATTTAGGCAGCAAGTAGAGGAGGTTGAGCACTTAGCTGCTCCGCTTGTCCTCTAACTTGTTTGGCAGCTTCTTGGCATAGCTCATATGGAAACTTAGAATGTGATGAATTATGGAGCCTACACCAATTCAGGAGTAACAACACTTCCAAATCCACTTGATATCTCAACTTAGACCAATCCTTTACTAATTTGGAGACAAGCTGATCATATCTTTCCACTATCGGGTCCTGATCATCATTTGGGAAGGAAGGTGGATAGTAGACAGTCGCGGTGATTGGTTACTCCCACTCCTCCAAATCTTCATTTTTGTATGCTTGATCATTGTCATTGTAGATGGAGAGGTCCTCTAATCTGATCTCGCTTATTTCTTTGTCATCATTCTCTGTTGTCCCAAGGCTGTCAACCTTTTCCTCTTTCTGGTTTTCAACATCTTCATTGGCTGCCCCAGCATACACTGTTGCAGAATTTGTTGGCCCATCCTCAACTGCCAATGGCTCCTCTTCTAGATTGGAGGACTGATCTTTGCTGATAGAGGAAATTCTTTCCAACCTCTTTCCAACTCAACTTTCATCAAAGCTTGTTGTTGTCCTACAGAAAACAACTCTTTCCTTTTCATTTTCAACTCAACATTCGCTATCCTAACACTAGTTTGTGTCGAATCCCTTGGTTCCTCTTCGATGTGCTATCCTTCAGATGTTGATAGCTCTTTCATCTCATGGGATGAATCGTCCTCCTTGACAGTTGGTTGCTCCAACTTGTCTGAACAACCCTTGACTTGAGTGATGATGTTGTCACATGATGGACACATAAATTCTGAATGTGGTGCATTGTGAAATCTGCACCAACTTATCATTAATACCTCCTCCAATCTTGGTCTGCCTTTGCTACCCAAACATTCCTGGATCAGCTCCTTGAATTCCTTAGCTGCCATGATTGTCAACTCTTCTTTTGGGTCTACAAGGGCTAAAGGTTGATATAATTCCCAAAAGGGAATTTCTCCTTGCAAAACTCTCTCAATTCATTATGTTTGTGTGTGCCATGGATCCACCATCTATCTTCCAATGCAAATTGTTGTAGTGGTCTCCTCAATCTTCTATTCAAATATGCATGCCACTAAATGATGTTAATTTGCACGTGATGCCCCATTTCAATTTAGCTTTTGTTTACCTTCAAAATTTTCTAATTTTAAAATTCCAGCATGTAGGTAGATCTACCTATCTATGATTTCTTCTTGAAAGTACTCTTTTCAACTTCCAGCTTTCAGCTTTCTAGCCTCAACATGCCGCCCTCCTTCGTGCGCCAGTTTTGTTGATGTGTCTTGTTGGAATCCCAAGGTCTCTAATGTCAAGTCTTGAAAGTGCTTGAAATATTTCAGTTGTTTCATGTGATTTGTTGGAATCACAAGACAAACTTATGGATGAGTCACAAAGTGGGGAAGTTGGATCTGCAAATGGAGTTCTTAGGATGGGAGAGTTGTGAATTTGCTATAGGTTCAAACAGTTGTCTTGAACTCCATTTTATCATTGGATTTGGCTTTACAATGTGCAATGAACCTTAGCATAGGCTACTTATTAAAAGAAAAGGAAAAAGGGCAGGGAAGAGAGGAAGTTCCTAGACCTGAAACTATGAATAAACAATGATCATGGAGGCTGCTATAGTAGACAAACTTCCTAAATTGGGTTTTTTTTGGCCAAGAGGAACCTATAGTTACACAAAACCAGTGCCATCTTCAAAGGACTATAGATTTTCAGATTACATACACACATCATGCACATGCAATCGAACTAAGTTGCAGCAATAAAGGAAGGAAGTTCAAACTACTTTGCAAAGTGATTCGTCATCAATGAACCACAAAAAGCATGAGCTGGAAATTCATCAAATATTGAAACAACAATAACCGTCACCACTTCCATTGAAGAAACTAATTAAACTCACAGGGAAGTTGAACCATGCATACATAAAGAGAAAACTCAAAAGGAACACCCATAAATCATGCAATGTTGCTTTCTATTATTGTAGAATGTTTTTACATCAGTTCTCCAACCATTTACAAATGAGGGGAAGACCCCTATTTATAGTTTTTCAAAGCTCAAATGAATGGCTAGGATTGATTTACATTGTGTGGCTTAGATTTGATTGCACTAAGGCTTCACCTACCCCTCATATATATTACAATTTAAAATGCATTTCTTATCTTTTCTCAAATTTTTCTTGTAGTGGCCAGGTGTTGTAGCAGTTTTGTCCTCTTGTTGATTTCCCTTTTCACTGTAGCTGAAACTGCTTGAAGGTTGCTCTTTGATTGATGCGTTCGCAACATTGTCCATTGGATTAGATGAACCTCGTTTACAGCTTTGCATCATTGTTAAATGGATCTGATGATCTGATGAGACAGCTCCTGACAGATCGTGATCATTTTTTTTGAGGGAGGAAACAGCCGCTACCTCCTACCACCTTCAAGGCCACCCATTGTGGTTTGTCATTGACTTCCTTGACATAGGCCTGCTTCTTATGCCAGCTCTGTTAATGGGTTCTATGAGGAAAGGTGGGGATAAAATGAATGGTGAAAGGAGCAATGTGCTTTTTCCTTGTTCAGCTTTCTCAATGGGCCTCCCCGATAGACCCGTGGTAGGTTTCTCGAATCCTGCATACATGAAGTGTCGTAAGTGCTTTCATACACAAATCAAGGCAAACGTTAGTCAAATCCTGCAAACTCCTTGTTATATTCACCCATGCATCATTAAAAGATCATAATATTCATCATTGTTCCACGTTTGGAGCTCATTTGGACCATAAACTTTAATGTGTGCTCAAGGGTGTGGGCGACACACAACGGACAAACGGCATATGACAGATGGACAGCGGAAAATGGACGACAAATGACAGATGATGGACGACAAGTGGAGGGAAGGCAGACGACGGGCGGAGGGACAGCGGCCTGAAAGGGAAGTTTCGAAATGGCCACGGAAGGATGGCGGCCGGAAGGGAAGTTCTAAAACGGCCACGAAGGGACGGCGGCCTAGAAGGGAAGTTCTGAAATGGCCACAGAGGGACAGCAGCTTGAAAGGGAAGTTCTGAAATGGCCACAGAGGGACGGCACCTCGAAAGGGAAGTTTTGAAATGGCCACAGAGGGACAGCGGCCGAGAAGGGAAGTTTTGAAACGGCCACAGAGGGACGGCAGCCCGGAAGGGAAGTTCTAAAACGGCCATGGAGGGACGACGGCCCAAAAGGGATGTTTTGAAACGACCATGGAGGAACAACGGCCCAGAAGGGAAGTTACCAAACGGCCATGGAGGGATGGCAGCCCAAAAGGGAAGTTCTGAAACGACCATAGAGGAACAGCAGGCCGGAAGGGAAGTTCCCAAACTTCACAAAACTTAACAAAACCTTGGTAGTTCACTTAGGCATCACAAAACATCCCAAATCCATATGAAACTTGTCCCCAAAGTCCAAAAATGATGGAAAACGTGAAGCATGCAAGAAGGGGCCAAGTCATCAGGAGCAAGGCAAAAGGCAGAAAAGGAAGGGGGGACTTTGTTTCTCCCTCATATTCGAACACCCCAGGTAAAATGAAGGGTTGGGAGCAACGTTTATAGGCCAATTTCCACTAATGGAATGTATTGATTCCTTTGTATGGAAGACCCAGATTAGTTGAGATGTGTAATCTCACACTCGTTTGGATGCTTGGTCAAGTTTCAGACAGAGAAACTAAGTGTGGATCCTGCCATGCGATTGAAAGTTGGGCATCAGTCACCACTCAGTGGCGAAACATGTACGGTGACCCACAGCTGTGGGTCTGCAAGGCTTGGAGGATGCCAAGGTAAAAGATCAAGGAAAACCTGCAATCCAAGTTCTCTAAAAGCAAGACTTAGCGAAATTTAGGTGCGCAAATGAATTTGGTCAAGGAGTGTTTGATCATTTCAAGTCATGTGACCAACTTAGGCTCTAGGAAAGCGACACATAAATCAAGGAAAGAGCAAAAATGACCCAATAGAAGTAGGAACGAGCCATCAAGAGCAAAAAAAAAGGGGTCCTTACCTTCGACGGGGCATGTGTGCAAAACATGCACAACATAAGGCAACTTCAAGAGGAATAGAGATAAAAGATTAGATGGTGCCCCTGCATCTAAGAAGAAGGATGTCTCCCACATACAATATGTCAGATGTGACAAGTTTGGTCATATGCAAAAGATTGTCCATCCAGACCTAAGCAACATGCTTCAGTTGCAGATGTGGGCGAGATCTCTCCTCAGAAGGATTCAAGTGGATTTATTTTCTATTCTGCCTTGTCAAGCAATGTTCCAATGGATAGCAACACCTGGTTGATTGATAGTGGTGTCTCTCATCACATTACTGGATTTAGAGAACATCTTTCAGATTTGGTGGAGAGATATACAAGTGTTCAAGTCATAATTGGAGATGATGCATGTTATTCTATGAAAGGTGTTGGGACCTCCTCTCTTCACTTATATTTTGGCATCTCCTTGCAGTTGTGTGATGTGCTATTTGTACCAGGCATCAAGCGGAACCTTGTCTCTATCTCATCCTTGGAGGACAAGGGATATCAAGTTGCATGCTCTGAAGGTAAATTCCTTGCATGGCCAAAGAACTCAAGCATCAAGACTTCCCGAGTGATTAGAGTTCAACATGAGAGTCTCTACAGACTTTCCACTCGTCCATTTAAGGCCTTGTTATATGATACATCAAGTTCGTGTGAGCTTTGGCATAGAAGACTTCCTCACCTTCACTTCAGAGCACTTCCGACCATGGAGAAGATGGTCAAGGCCTTCCTAAACTCAGCCAGGAGCATGAAGGTACCTTTTGAGGATGCGCTTTGGGTAAGAATACTAAAGGACCCTTTCATAGTAGTGAAAGTAGATCTAAATGCATTCTAGATCTTGTTGATTCTGATTTGTGTGGTCCAATGTCTATTGCTTCTTTGAGTGGTTTCCTGTATTATGTAATTTTCATTGATGACTACTCTAGAAAGACTTGGATTTATTTCTTAAAGACTAACAAATCTAAGGAAGTACTTGAGAGATTCAAGGAATTTAAAGCTCAAGTAGAGAACTTGTCTAGGAAGAGGATCAAAGTTCTGAGATCTGACAATGGAGGGGAATACATCTCTGGAAGCTTTCGTAACTTTTGTGTTGAGATAGGAATTAAGAGGGAGTTTTGTGTTCCCTACAATCCTCAACAAAACAGCGTAGCAAAAAGGAAGAGCAGATCTATTGTAGAAGCAGCTAAATCCATGATTCATGATCAAGATCTGCAAACCTTCCTTTAGGTTGAGGCATCTAGGACAGCTATGTATGTTCAGAATCGGAGCCCTCATCGTATCTTGGAGAACATGACTCCTGAAGAAGCTTTCGTGGGTGTGAAACCAAAAGTAAGTCATTTGAGAATCTTTGCTTGTCCTATGTATGTTCATGTGCCTAAAGATAAAAGGACAAAATTGGAACCATCTGGCAAGAAGGGAATATTTGTGGGCTACAGTGAGTCTTCAAAAGCCTACAGAGTTTACATTCCATATCAGAAACTGATAGAGATCAGCAAGGATGTTACATTTGAAGAGGATGTTGCATCTAAGAAATCTAAGGGCACTCACATGGAGATAGACAATGAAGACCAAAAGTCTCCTCAAGACATGGAAGTTGACCATACTCATGAGATTCAGAGGGAGGCTATTGATCCTAAAGAAGATGATGATCCAATTGAGCCTTTGGAACCTACTGATGGGCCTACAAACATTGTTATTGGTTGAAAGAGACCTATATGGGCTAGGAAAATAATGCAGGAGCAGAAAAGTTTGCAGCCCCTAGAGGAACATTCAGAGAGAGCAAAAGACCTCACAGTTTTTCAAACTATGTTGCATTGATGAGTCAAATGATTGAATCTGAGCCTTCCAGTGTTGAGGAAGTTTCAAGTCAGCAAGTATGGAGAGATGCTATGGTTGAAGAGTATCAATTTATTCTCAAGAACGATGTTTGGGATATAGTACCTAGACCAGAAGGAAAATTTGTTGTATCTTCTAAGTGGTTGTTCAAGATCAAGCATGCCGCTGATGGAAACATCGAGAAGTACAAGGCTGTTTTTGTTGCTAGGGGGTTCTCTCATAAAGAGGGAATAGACTATGAGGAAACATTTGCTCCAGTTGCTCGTTATACCTCCATCAGGACCATCATTGCTATTGCAATGGCTAAAGGATGGAAGTTACACCAGATGGATGTGAAGACAACATTTCTAAATGGTGTAATTGAAGAAGAGGTATACATTAAGCAACCTGATGGCTTTCAGGTTCATGGGAAGGAGTCTCATGTTTACAGACTAAAGAAGGCTTTGTATGGCCTTAAGCAGGCTCCTCGTGCTTGGTATGAGAGAATTGATAGATCCCTGCTGAGCTTGGGTTTCTCCAAGAATGATGTTGATTCAAACCTGTATTTCAAGGTAATTAATGGTGAGGCTTTGATTTTGGTTCTCTATGTTGATGATCTATTTCTTACTGGAGAAGAACACCTTGTTATCAAATGCAAGAAGGATTTGGCTTCTGAATTTGAAATGAAGGATCTTAAGTACATGCATTACTTCCTTCGTTTAGAAGTTTGGTAGAGGCCTAATGAGATCATTCTAAGTTGAGGGAAGTATAAAATAGACATCTTGAAGAGATTTGGTATGATGGATTACAAATCTATGTCTACACCTATGGAAACCAATTTTCAGAAGCTTAAAGAGGTTGCAGCTAGTTTAGATCTGGTGGATCCTACTATGTACAGGCAGTTGATTGGATTGTTGATATATCTAGTTAATACTAGACCAGATATTTCCTATGCAGTGAGTGCACTTAGTCAGTTCATGTGTGAACCAAGGCAAATACATATAGTTACAGTGAAGCATATCCTGAGATACTTGAGTGGCACAATTGGGTATGGCTTGAGATATTCTTCTAGTGTGGACTTGGAGTTGCATGGATATTCTAATTTTGATTGGGTAGGGTGTGTTTCTGATCGGAAGAGCACCTCTAGATGTTGTTTCAGTTTGGGGTATGTGATGATCTCCTGGTGTAGCAGGAAGCGGTCTTCAATGGCACTGAGCACCGCAGAGGTCGAGTATATTGCAGCTTGTCTGGCAGCTTGAGAAGCAGTGTGGCTTCGGAAGCTCCTTACAGGATTGTTTGGACAATCATTGGAACCAACTATCATTCATTGTGATAATCAAAGTTTTGTGAAGCTTTCTGTCAATCCAGTGTTTCATGACAGAACCAAACATGTTGAGATCAAATACCACTATATTCGAGATATGGTATTGAGGAAAGCTATCCAGTTGAAGTATATTAGCACTGATGAGCAGACGACCGACATTGTCACCAAGCCTCTCTCCAAAGTAAAGTTTGTGTACTTTCAAGACAAGCTTGGTATTGTGGAGAATGAAGCCCTAGCTGAGAGGGAGACTCAGCTTCAGTGATCTGTGATTTTCTTTAATGCATTTTTCTCTGTGAGAGAAATTTGAGGTGCAAGCCCTTGTCTAATGCATTTTTCTTTGTAAGAGAAATTTGAGGTGTAAGCCCTTGTTTAATGCATCTTTCTCTGTGAGAGAAATTTGAGGTGAAAGCCCTTGTTTCCACCCTCTAGGAGTAGCCATGGTGGATGTCATGTTGAGTGACTCCATGACAACATCACGAGAGAGAGTCGGTGATGATTTTCTTGTACTTGTGTTTATTCACCCTCTAGGAGTAGCCATGGTGAACGTCATGATGAGATGACAACATCATGTTGAGTGATTCTATGATGGGCGCTTGTGCTCATATGCTTTACCATACATGGGAGTAGCCATGATGGTTGATATCACGTTGAGTGACTCTGTGATGAGCTTCTTTCCACATTTGGGTGTAGCCATTGTGTATGTCATTCCATGGCATTGGTTAGTTGGAAGTATTCCTTCCTAATTGAGAGGGAGTGTTGATGTTAGAATAGCTTTGGGCCTCATCCGTTCAACCACGTCATTGAAGAATAAATTAAATGCATAGCCTATTGGCTATTTAATTTATTAAGATGCCTATTGGTGAAGAGGCGCTTCACCTTGAATTTAATTATGGTTAATTAATGAAAGCCGACTTCTTGAGGAGACACGATTTTTCATTAAGGCCGACCTCTCATCTGCCACCTCTCTTGGAGTCACAACCATTTTATTGGAGGCCGACATGATGTTCTTCAAGGGACACGATCTCTCTCTCTTGTATATATACAAGTCACTCTTTGTTCACTACACATTCATATTTGATACATTCACATTCATAGTGCGATTTCATAAGAGAAGTGTGAACTCAGTCAAGTGCAGATCGAAGTCTATAGAAGTCTGAATTATTGTGTTCTTGGAAGGGCGATATTGTCATCAAGTTATTGGCACTATTATTTGGCCTTGTGATCGACCTCTTTGTAAAGAACTTTGTTGTTCCATATTCAATATATAAGTGATATATTGTTGTTGGGTTTTTCTCCCTCAAGTGGAAGGTTTTCCCATGGTATATGATGTGTCTATTTGTTTCAATTTGAATTAAAATCTGCTTATTTATATCTGATCCTAAATCTAACAGTTTGGCTAGAATATGTTTCATGCATAGGGTTGTTTAAAGCTCCTATAAAAATGGAAAAAGAGAACATAAAAAAAAAGTTGCTTTATAAAATTGTTGTGGTATGTAATGTTGTACGAGCCATTAACCAAGCTCTATGAAATCTCTTGCAGTAAATATTGCATGTAGTACCATTTTCTTGGGTGCATATTTAATATCTCTCATAGGTTATTCTTTATGAAACTTGTATTATGTTTGAATATGAACATATTGTATGAATATATGTATATATGTATATGAATATATATACATATAAACACATTCATATAAATGCAATATGTGCAAAATATACCTAGAATTCAATTTAACTATCTATAAACAATGAATTAAAATGTCATATTGCATTTTGGTTGTTGAAAGAAATAGCAAGTCGCAGAGGAAAATACAGGTCATAAAATCATTATTTCTTGAAGTCCTTAAGACTTCCATGAAAGAATTTATTTGCTAATGAAAATATCAATGACATGGTTGCTTTTATTTTCCATAAGAATGCAAGAGTAATTGTTTTATTTTTGGAGATGTCCCTATTGCAAGCTAGCCTTATAATACGTTGATTTTTTAAGCCAATCAATTTAGCCAATAACTTCTTATTTTTTTGTTCAAATTTTATTTATTTAGTCACTACAATGAAGTATAGTATATTGATTTCATATAGTATAAACAGATAGCCTAATAAATTTTTAAGAAAACAAAAGTCTTGTTCTTTCTTGCCCTAGGCGCCATAAAGTGTAGCATTGAATATCCCTACCTGCTATAATAATTTTGAGTATAAACCCTTCTATCAAATATACTTTATAGAAACATTCAATGGAGCGAAGAGTGCATATTATGTCAAATATATTTTATATCAACATTTCAATGCAACTAAGAGAACATATTATGTCTTATACATTTTATATTAACACTATAGTGTAGTTAAGAGTATATTATGTCTTATTTATCTTATATTAGTCTCAATTAAATACCTATCTATTGTAGTGCAGCAGAGTACTCATACTTTGTTATATCTATTTAAATCTATCACTAGTTTATTGTAACACTATTAAATACTTATGTGTAGAGGAGGGGGACTGACTACTCTAGGACCCCAGGTCATAAGAGGGTCCTAAGCAATAGGTTTCCCTGATGTACCTCAAGCTTGCTAAAAGATTTTGAAAGGTTAAGCGGTTAAGGTTGAAAAGGAAGAGCAATCTAGTTGCTACTATCCTTTTGCTAAGCCAAATGTTTCAGGTGGTCAAAAGAGTTAATTCCCAAAGTTCAATCTACAACTCAAACAGCTCACTTCCTGAGGACGGCAGTGTAGGACATGGACTCCAATGCGGTGTGCTTTTGTCTCAGTGGGGTGCTAGCGTCTATACAGACAAAGAGTATGAGAAACAAATAAAAACATTAGAAAGCAAGTTGATAGATTGACTAAGAGGTTTTATGCTATAACAGAATGTAAAGAAAGTATAGAAATGAAGTACAACAAGAAGAGTACTTTAACTAGTCTATCCCCAAATTGACAAAGAAGGATAAGAATGTGATACCAAACTTCATGCAACTTGATCCTTCGAATAACTCCAACTGAAAAGTACCTACACACATGACCAAGGAAAATTTTGGGGTTGTGTTTAGAGGACTACCTTAGTCAGTCCCCCGCTTTGGTGTTTCCACCTCCATGGACAGCCAAATAGCAACAATATGGAAAATGATAAAGAAAGTGTATTGGAAATGGAAGCACCAAGCAATACACTGAACACAATACACTGCTATGCAAGTATGATGATACAAAAGTAAATGCTAATGGTGGATATCACCTTCACACCCACGTGCTCTCAAGGCAAGTATAGGAAGGTGTGACCTTGCAAGTTCCCCAATAACATTGTCGCAACGAACGGAGTGGAGAAGCCAAGAGATCAGCAACTTGCAACTACAATGGAAGTGGTGGTGAAGCTTGAAAGAGCTAAAACTGAGTTTGTAGATTGAAGCCAAGAGTGAACTCATCCAAGAAGCTAGAGTGAATGCATGTTTTAGTAATTTGAAGGAAAAATGGAGGCAAAGGAGTCATTTTGCGTTGGTCAAGGAGGCAAGACACATTACAGTTTGCATCCAATGGAGGAATGTAATGCCTTTGTAGATTCCAGAGGCAAGAATCCTATTAGGACAGCAGTGCGGTGTGTGGGTGTTCACGCGATGCGCGGACATCCCTCACAAAATTCTTGCACTGACACACAAACATGCTACCAGATGGACAAGGAAAGGTGGCAGATGTTGGGTTTGCATCATCAAAATTATATTTTCTAAGGTTAAGGGTATGAAAATGGGGAATTTGCAAGGGATGCAAATTCACGCCATTACATTTTTCCCCCACTTTAGTGAGCATATGTGTTAGTGTATGTGAGGTAAAGTAGAGAAAAAGTTGAAAAACATATACATGAACCATCGAGGAAGTAGACCGCCATTTGACACACTCGAACGTGCAAGAGAGAGAGAGAGAGAGAGAGAGAGATCCACAGGTACTCAATCCTATGGAAATTTGAACAAAAGCTCTATAGGTGCTCGGTCCTACAAAATTGGCTCCACGAGTGCTCAGTCCCACAGAAGGTGAACAAAGGTTTTGCAGGTGTTCGGTCCTGCAAAATGAAAGCGCTTCACAGGTGCTCATTCCTTGGGGGGCGAAAAATGAAAGGCTTCACAGAGTCTAATTGACCTTTACAGGTGCTCAGTTCTGCAAAGCAACGTGTTAATCCGCAAACAAAACATGTTAGGCAAGAAAAATTCATGCAGACAGACAGTCATATCTTAGAACAAACAATTGAAAGAGAAGCTTTCAAAGGGGTCCCTCGAGAACCCTTCAAAATTGCAAGGGGCCCACGCGAGGGGACACTCGGTTTGAAAAGCGATGACATTTTCGCAAACGGTCCTGTCATCAAGGAATCCTTTTCAAAGATTTTCTTTCGTTAAGGAATCTGGAAAAAAAAAAAATGGCCTCCTTAAAGGCAAATTTTCAATTCTTTTTGCTACGAATTTGATTTCGAAAGAAAATCTTGTTAAGGGATCCTTGTTGAAGGATGCAATTTTTGAAAAGTGCAAATATTTTCAGTGAGGGATTTGTTGGCCACCGAATACGTCTTATTGAAAATCAAAGAAGTAGGAACCCCCCCTTAGGATGGTGCTTGTGAATCCAAAGAGCATGTGGCATCCTAAGGAAAGGAAGAAGAGATGTAGAGATGTCATGGCCCACGATACATGACGAGATGTAGACATGCAAATGTTTTCATGCATGCGAGGGTCAACACATAGGCACCACAACATCAAGAAGTAAGCAAAGAAGAGAGAAAGATAAATAAAGAAAAATAAGCAAAGACGAAGAAATCAAGAGATAGGGGGATCTGGGAGTTCGAAGTCGGATCAGTTCTTATAGGTAACCCGCAATATATATATGTGTGAACGAAAGATCATCAGCCCCTGAATTTCCCAAATTTGAAGAAGAGCACGTGAAAACAAAATAAAAATAACAAATTGGGTCAACATGGAAAAGAATCCTATATGCCCCCAACACTTTGCATAGTCCCCAATTGTCGAAAATCAAGATACAACATATAGAAGAATGATGCAACATATAGAGGAAGTTCACAACACAATTTCACTCGTGTATCCAACGCCTACAAGGGTGACAAGTGTCCTCTAGGAAGACACAAAAACAAGCATGAGGGAAACACAACACACACACAAATCTAATCTACGGATAAAGAAGAGGCACTCTCCTAGTCCTCATCAACCAAAAGGTCGTTGTTCTCCCAATCTAGATCATCATTAGGGGAGGGAGGACAAGCCTGCAAGGGCAGGATAGCAAGAGGAGCACCCTCTGACTTTGCTATGACAAGAGCTAAGGAAGAGGGCCCCTCAAGGTCTTCTTCACTCAACTCCTATGAGATAAAAGTCATCGATCTTGCAAAGATCAATTGACAAAATCGAGACATCATCAACCAAGTTAAACATACACTTGATAGGAGTTCCTTGTGTTAATTGAGAGGGAGATGAAGGAGGTGCATGAGATCCACCATCAATCTCATCAAAAGAGACGGTGACAAACTCGAGAGATGTCGGGGCTACCTTTATCACCAAGACAACACAAGCCAAAGCAGAGCCCTCTCCCAAAGGAGGTGATCCCTTCTTCCAACCTCCATTGGAAGTGAGGTCATACTCCAACTTACGCTTCAGCAAAGGATGCAGAATCCTCATAGAGGAAGCAGAAGCTAAGGAGGAAGAGGACAATGCCGCAACGGACACCATTGTGGTGTTCGGCATGTCCACGGGCTAGGAAAATGGAGGGATGTTCAGAAGGGACATCAAAACAGGAGGCTCTGTCGAGGGAGCAATGAACACCTGCACCCTTTTGGAGTGAGGGTCACCAGCATTTGCGGGAGGAGCCAAAAGCAAAAATGAGGCAACGGGAATTGAAGCAGAAGGAACAAAAGAGGGAGGCACAACAGGAGATATTGAAATAGGAGTTGTTGGCTCCTCCTCTGCCTTCTACAAGGTAGCTTGCTCAGTAAACAGATACTTACTCCAACGCTTACATTCACATGCAAGCTGATTTTGTCGGCTCTGAGAACTAGAACTCGTCACATGAGAAGGAACGAGAGGCTCCTATTTCGCCATAAGCGTGTCCTCCACAACCGTTGCCAACGGAAGGGAAGCCTCCTAGATGGGAGGAGCAGGAAGCACATGAGTGGAAACCGCAACAAGTGGAGAAGAAGACTTAGGCACCTCGACAACAAGCCTCTTCCCATTCACTACCTTAGGGCAGGAGTAGTAGGAGGCCACGGAGACCGAGATGTGGGGGAAAATCCACAAGGATCCTTCCACTTACCATAGACAACGGACCTCAAAACCGTGGGTAAGACAAGAAGTTTGAATACTTGACGTTTAGCTTCTGCTAAGCAAGCACCATCGGGCTCCCCATGCAAGGCATGGGAGCGAAGGCCAAAGGCACCATAGCAAAGAGAGAGGCAAAAGCAAATGAGACAGCAAAGAAGAGGAAGGCTCCTGGGCACGAGAAGACTTCCCCTTCCCCTTTTGAGAGGAGGCAGCCTATTGTTACGCGATCATAGAGGCTTTGATTGAAATGGTGTAAGAGGAGACAGGGTAGGTCACCTTTGGCGTTATGCCCCCATTCTTATATTTGACATAGGTATGGTACAACAAGTTCATCCTTGGAGGAAGCGGACCAACCAAGGCAGGCCAAAAGTGATCTAACGAATAGCCCCCAGGCGACACTAGAGGTTTATATCCAATGTCGTGCACAGAGCCTTAATGAGAAAACTTTAAACACTTATCAATTACCGAAGTGACTGCGTTCATGGAAACTAGCCACGGGATGCCTAGTTTCACTCTGAACAAGTCTGACTACATGATGATATCAAAAGAATCATTTACAGTCCTAGGTCCTACCAGGACTGAGAGGGTGATGGAACCAATTGGAGGGATCGAGAGTGTGTTGTGCGTACATATTGTGCTCTTTGATTCATCATACCCATCCTTATGCAAGAAATTTATCAACAGTCTCTTTATAACTTTCACACGGCATGTGGGATCAACCAGAACACCAGTCACGATGTTCTCGTTGATGCGAGTAGGAATGTACAGAGAAGGCTCTTTATTCATGTTCATAGGCAAGTCTTGCAATGTAAAAGTTATAGCAGGTGATCCATTCGTAGGCTAAGCAAGAGGAATAAGGAGATGCATCAAAGAGGTCATGTTTATGTACTTCAAAAGGACTTCCTCAGGATACCCCAAAGGTTTAGCAATCAGACGGTGACCTATCTAGATTTCGCTTCACAATGCCTAGGGATCCTTCTAACTATGCCACTAGGGGTCGTAGGTTGTGTTGCAAGGTTATGCGCCCTGCAACACACAAACCTACAACATGCCTAGAATACGAGAGAAGGTTTCTTCAACACTATTAAAAAGAACCAAAATAGTTCACGTCGAGTTCGCCAAATGTAGAGGAGGGGGACCGACTGCTCCAGGACCCTAGGTCACAAGAGGGTCCTAAGCAATAGGGTGCTCTGATCTACCTCAAGCTTGCTAAGAGATTTGGAAAGGTTAAGTAGTTAAGGTCGAAAAGGAAGAGCAATTTGGTTGCTACTTTCCTCCTAACCTAAATGTTTCAGGGGGTCAAATGAGCCGATTTCTAGAGTTCATTCTACGACTTAGACAGCTCACTACCTGAGGATGGCAACGCAAGACACAGACTCCAACATGGTGTGTTGGTGTTTCAGTGGGGCAGTGGCATCTGTACAGACAAGGAGTGAGGAACAAATAAAAACATTAGAAAGCACGCTGACAGATTGACTAAGAGGTTTTATGCTATAACAGAATGTAAAGGAAGTACAAAAATGAAGTACAACAAGAAGAATACTCTAACTAGTCTATCTCCGAATTGACAAAGGACAAGAATGCGATACCGAACTTCATGCAACTCAATCCTTCGAATAGCTCCAATCAAAAAGTACCTACACACACAAGACCAAGGAAAATGTTGGGGATGTGTTTAGAGGACTACCTCAGTTAGTCCCTCACTTCGGTGTTTCCACCTCCACGAACAACCAAATAGCAACGATATAGAAAATGATAAAGAAAGTGTTGCAAATGGAAGCACCAAGCAATACACAAAACACAATATGTTGCTATGCAAGTATGATGATACAAAATTAAATGCTAATGGTGGATCACCTTCACAGCCATGTGCTCTCAAGGAAAGTAGAGGAAGGTGTGAGATTGCAAGTTCTCCAACAACGCTATCGCAACAAAGTGGAGAAGTCGAGATCAGCAGCTTGTAGCTACAATGGAGGTGGTGGTGAAGCTTGAAGGAGCTAAAAGTGAGTGTGTAGATTGAAGCCTAGAGTGAACTCGTCCCAAAAGCTAGAGTGAATGCATGTTTTAGCAATTTGAAGGAAAAATAGAGGCAAAGGAGTCATTTTGTGTCGGCCAAGGGGGCAAAAGGAATTACGGTTTGCGTCCAATGGAGGAATGTGATGCCTTTGCAGATTCCAGAGGCAAGAATCTTGTCAAGATAGCAGCGCAACGCACAAATGTCCACGCGGCATGTGCATGTCCCTGACAAATTCCCTCCACCGACACACAAATAAGCTGTAGGGTAGACAAGGAAAGGTGGCAGATGTCGAGTTTGCATCATCAAAATTATGTTTTCTAAGGTGAAGGGTATAAAAATGGGGAATTTGCAAGGGGTGTAAATTCATGCCACTACATTATGTACTTTGTTTTATTGTTGTCACTAAAGGGATAACTACAATATAGAATCATTGGACAGAAGTGCATAGAAAACATTGAGTAACAATGTGTAAATTAGGCATGAATTTTGTGAGCATGTGTAGATGTATATGAGTACATGTATGCATATACACAGACATATTCACATGGCATGTAATAGAAGTTATAAATCTTGGTTTTCACCTGCAAACAAAAGAATAATGGGTTAACCAGTTGAGCAAGTGTAAGAATATGGGAAACTATCTTGTAAAGTAAAAAGAGAACATAAGAAAAATTATATGAGATTTGTTAAGAGATTTCATTTTATTATAGTTAAGATTAATATATGTATGAATTTATGTGTTTATACATACATACATACATACACATACATATACATACATATATATGCATACTATATATGTATGTATACGTATGTATACATATGTACATAAATATATACATATATACGTATGTGTGTGTACATACATACTTACATATGTATGTATATCTATCTATGCATAAATGTGTGTGTATGTGTGTATTTATATATGTATATGTATGTATGCATTTATATATGTATATATGTATGTGTATGCGTGTGTATGTATGTATGTATGTATGTATGTATGTATGTGTGTGTGTATGTATAAACACATAAATTAATCTTAACTATAATAAAATGAAATCTCTTAACAAATCTCATACAATTTTTCTTATGTTCTCTCTTCACTTTACAAGATAGTTTCTCGTATTCTTAACTTTTTCAGCTAGTTAATCCATTGTTCTTTTGTTTGCAAGTAAAAACCAAGATTTATAACTTCTATTACATGTCATGTGAATATGTCTATGTGTATATTCATACATGTACTCATATACATCTACACATGCTCACATAATTCATGCCTAATTTACACAATGTTACTCAATGTTTTATATGCACTTGGTCCAATGATTCTACACTGTAGTTATCCCTTTTAGTGCATAGCAAAAAAACAAAGTATATAAGTATTTAGTAGTGTTACAATAAAATAGTGATAAATTCAAATAGATATAACAAAGTATGAGTACTCTACTGCACTACAATACATAGGTATTTAATTGAGACATGTATGACAAAGTTTATGCACTCAACTACATTGGAGTGCTAATATAAAATAAGCAAAACATATACATGTATGTATGTATACACACATATACATACATGTATGTATATATAGATATATGTATATATAGATACATATATATACATCTATACATACATATACATATTTACATATGAAACAAATTTCATGAGCCAAAAAGATACATGGGAATGTATCGGTCCTAACATATGAAGGATTTACGATTAGTTTTAGGATTTTCTCCAAATTAGTGAAATTGTCTTTTTGTCTATTGCAATTGTCTAGTATAACGTGTTCATGTGAAAACACTGAGGCCTTTTGATGACAAGTTTGAAAAAGAAGCGTGTAAACTATGACACACAATATGTCAAATTTTGGCCAAAGTAATATAAATGACATTTGCATTGTCAGTTCACTATGTTTAATAGATTGCATCCAATCAAACTTGTCGTACTTAGCTAGAGGATATCTTCAATTGAATGGAAAATTGTATGTGGTGGAGTCAATACACTACACTAGTTCTCAGATGGCATGATATGCTTATAGACACTTTTACCTACTACTCTTGTGAAGGGTAAGGTCACTTGCAGTTAGAAAGAGTGTCGGGGACCACCAGTTTGTGGTTGGAAACAAAGCACTCTGATGATGCTCCCTCATGCAACTAAAGATTGTTGAAGATGAAAAAAAATGCATTAATTTTGATGATTTTGTTCTAATGAACAGTTGTTTGTTACAGTTTTAAACCAACCCCATTTTAAACAGTGAGTCTAAGATTAGTTAACGCTCAACAATGTAAACAAACGGATTCTAAACTTAGGATTGCTATGTGGTAACAAGGTTTTTTTAGTTGAGTTGCCCATTTTAGGAGACATCATAACACACTACTACATTTGTAAAGACAAGCCCAAGTTTGTAACACATAAATGAATCTAGCATAACATTAGAATGATCAAGTGCCAGTTATTATTAAACATGAAATTCAACAAAAAATGATATCAAATTAAAGCTTTAGGGCTCATTTCCTCTTTCATGAAAGATACTTCTAATTAATAATACATTTAGAAAATACTACGGTTCCTAATCCTCCTCTGACTTAGCCACAAGGTTTGCTTTTCAATTTGCGGAGTTTATTTCTTTAAAACTACTTCACTATAAGCTTTCAATAAGCCCATACATATAATATTTGCAAACAATATATTATCATTAGCTAGAGACTATAGAAGCTCATCTAGTTCAACATTTGAAAAAAAAAAAAATCATTCACACTAATTTGAACTAATTTCACACTACGTCATACCCTTCTGCTAGTGTCGCCAACATTCCAAATTAAGAATCAAACGACATGTTTTACAAATATATTTATTTAAAATCCACTTCAAACGCAATCATCATCAAACAACTTCCTCACATCAAAGATAAGTTTAAAAGAATGTCACTCAAGATCCAAACACTCTTGACCGCTGCTTCCTTGGCTAAATGAAGGTACTGGCCCTGTTGTTTCACCCAACCACCCTCGCAATGAGTACCATGATCCATAGGGCATATAGAGTATTCTTTGACTATAATCAAATGTTTCATCCATCTTATTGCCATCCAAAATTATGTCCTCTCCACTAACCTCCAAATGCCAAACCATGACCTCTACACCAACATCCATATCCATTCATGGACTCCACCCCATCCTTTTACTCCAATCATGGGCAGCAACCCATTATTGAATACCAGCTTTGAGCCAACCCAGTTTCAATTATCAATAACACAAACAAACACAAGAATCAGCATAGCTCTTATACACAGTGACATTCATGTCACTTTACATTGTCGACAGAAAAATTAAGGTGCATTATGTCCACAACTAAGCATTTTTGTACATGCATTTCAAAGCTACAACCCCAAAATAAATGGGTTAAAATACAGGAGACCAAGATTATCAGTGGGAAACGACCTAATATCCACTGAACAACAACCTAGAGTGGTTTCATCAATCAAACAACAACCAGGGGACAAAATACAAGTAGCAACACAATCCTGAACAATAACCATTGTAAAATTAAGCTAACGCAACAACCTTTCTTAAATAGATTCACATAAAAAATTCATATTTGGAAGAACTTCCCATGCCACCAGTGCCTTGGGTTGATAAAATATTCGATGTATTAAACAGAGGAACAAAAGTTCCTTATATAGATTTACAAGAGACGATGTTTCTAAAAGAAACGATCGTAGACTGAAGACAAATTTAGAAACTATCTAAACTAACTAAAGACGACTAAGATGACCATTAATATTACATTATTTAATATATTTAATACCCTCCCTTAATGGTCATCGTTCTAACTACCCACAGAAACAAAGAACGTTCTGCCACAAAAGACAAGACCCTGCCACTGACTCTACCACTTGAGATGAGTCTGCCACTAACTCTCTCAGAAACTGCATAACTGCTAAAAACAACCAGAACTGATCACAAAACATCCAACCTGATGTTGGGTAACAAAGTTGTCCCTCCCTGTAGCCAGAGACACACTAGGGACACACCGAGAACAACACGATTTTGAGGAAAAATCAACAAACCCTCCAAACTTTTGCAGATGAGCACGACGCCCCAGAACAAATTGCAAGAAACCACGATTTTTTAGGACAAAATCGCAAAACCCTAAAGCTGAAGTTTACAAAGCATCGTTTTTTCGGAAAAAACGGTAAAAACCCACAAAGGAATCCAAGTAGCTGGCACGAAATCCGAAACACGGATCAACATACAAAACATCGTTTTTAAGGAAAAACGGTAAAACCCTTTCATGATTTTTCAGGCAAAAATCAAAAAACCTCACAAAATTTTTTCAGGAAAAAATATTAAAAAACCCTCCAAATAATTTTTAAGGAAAAATTATAAACCCAACAAATAATTTTTAAGGCTAAAAATTAAAAACCCACCAAATAAAAAAAATTTAAGGGCAAAATTAAAAAACCCCAAAATAATTTTTATGGACAATTATTAAAACCCGCCAAAATAATTATAAACTCGGAAATAATTTTTTTTTCAGGGACAAAATTATAAACCCATCAAATTTTTTGAAAACCTAGTCACTGAACAAACCAGAGGAAAATCCACCAAAAATTCACAGGATTACGCATCCATCACAACTTCTGTAGAGGGAGATCACTGTAGTTTCCAGAAAAAGTCCACGAACTCAACAGGAAGTCTAAGAAAACCCGTGCCCAAAAAAAAAAAGATGCAAAACAGATGCAGCCTCGAAAATTTTCAGATTTGCGTGCAAAAAAAAACCTTGATTTGTAGAAAAGTCGTGTCCATTAAGATGAAGACACGCGCAGGAAAAATGCCACAAAGAATGCGTGCAGAGAATGGTCGCTCAAAATGCGTGTAGAAAACGCGACCTTAGAAACTCCCACACTCGCCCAGAATAAAGCAACAAAATGTGTCCACCAAGAGCTGAAATCCGCGGCCAGACAAGAGACGAAAACGCGTCCAAATACAAGTCAAAAAACGCGTCACAAGGTTTGCAGAACAAATGAAGGTCGGGCGGGTTGAAATTGCGCCCAACTGAGAACAAAGGCTGACGCAGAGATCCAGGCTGTGATGGTGCCGACTGGAAAGTTAATCATGCCAGCAAGAGAACCTCAGGCGGAATGTGATGCCTCTGCCAATGAATAGTACCCGCGGATAGAGACCAATGATAGCAAATGGTAGGCAGGAGATGAAGCGTCGATCACAGAATGTCGTCGCAAGCTACAAGAAGGGTGATGCAAACCCACGCGTTTCAGAAACAGAAGCCCACGAACCCTAAACGACGCGATTTCACAAAAAATCCCATGTTGGTTTCAAAAACCAACACACATATCCTTCAAACTGAAGAAACACGCGTATACCCTTGACTCACAAATTACAGAAGTCCTCACGCAAATTTCAAATGCAAATTACAGGAACAAAAATGCACACAGAAACCCTTGCGGCCAGAAGAAGGCCAAATCCTCCACAAATAGTCTCACACGATTAAAAAATCGCGAATTACAAACACTCTAAAAAATTCCTCAAAATCCCTGAGCCCTCCCATGAGGGAGTCAGACCCAGACCGGCTCCTGCTCTGATACCATGATAAAATATTCGATGTATTAAACAGAGGAACGAAAGTTCCTTATATAGATTTACAAGAGACGATGTTTCTAAAAGAAACGATCGTAGACTGAAGACAAATTTAGAAACTATCTAAACTAACTAAAGACGACTAAGATGACCATTAATATTGCATTATTTAATATATTTAATATGGGTAAGTCACCATACATATAGAAGCACAAGCAACCACTAAGATATTCATAAAACAAACATTTGTCAGAAAATGTAACTATAGCACAATGGCAACAATTAGAGGACACTTTGCTTTCAAAAAACACCAGTACCACAGAATTCCTTCCTCATAAATTCCAACACTTCGTTTTCCTTTGCAAGTCAACAGACTTAAGTTAACATCTAACTACTACTTTTTAGCTAAACCCTTTTTCCTCTATTTCTCTTTGTTTTATAACATTGTCTTAGTTGTCTTTCATAGATTCTTAGCAGTCCCATAGGCTAATCCATTAATAAATTAATCCCCTGGTGTAATTCCCTTTGAATAGCTTCATGGTTCTACAATCTTTCCTTTTCTTGGTTTATTCAATTTTCATCAGTCTGAAATCAATTTTTTGTTTCCTGATTGCCACTCTTGGGTATGCTATACAAATGTCCACCTTAGTTCCATTCACAATTTTCTTCTGGCTTCCACCTAAATTCCATCATTGTTCACTCAATTCTTCTCAATTAGGATATCTTAATTACCTGCTCATCGTGGTGCCTAGTGCCTTCGAGGCACTTCTTTCCCTTGGGTGTTGATTCGCAAACCACACTAGTGCTAGGTGCTCTAAGTCAATCTCCCAAGTCTATTTTATGGCTTTGGTGTCTACAGTTCCCAATCATCAATCCAGTGTGCTCTCCGCCACTAATTATCTGTGTTTTTTTGCCTCTTGAGCCACTCCCACTGACTCAGATACCACCCCATGAACATTGTACTCATTTTGGCTTCCCTCTGTGACCAATGTGTTCACATCTTATGTAACATGCTCAATCACAATACAGAGTCAGACTGATATAATTCATAAACTATGTTACACGAGGACGCGTCCCCTGCCCCAAAAACCCCATGTGTCCCGGGGATGGGGGGACACAAATGGGATGTCCCCCTACCGTCCCCGAAAATGCAAAATCCATTGGAAACGCCAGGAAACATTTCCTTCACTTTGGGGACGTTTCCCTATCCCCAATACGGATTGGGGACGCATTGGGGACGTTTACCCGTCCCCGATACAAATTGGGGACGGATTGGGGACGGCTAGCCATCCCCTATAGGCTGCAAGTCAAAATATATTAAAAAACAATTAAAAAATGATTTTTTAAAGGTTTAGTTCCTTCACGCGGGGCCCACCAACTGTTTAATGTTTTAATTGTTTGGGCTAAACTCTGATAAAGACTAAATATTAAATGTTTTAGTTCCACTCTTGCCAGAGGATGATAGTGACTCAGATAGTTCTGAGTCTTTGGATATTCATAGCCTGAATGAGGCTTAATTTCATAGACTGTTGTATTTAATATTTTGATTTTCATGTTTGAACTTTGAGACTTTTGGATACATGTTTGAGACATTTCGATATTTCATATTGATAGACCATGGTTTTATTGATGTTTGATACTGCTGTGATAAATTTCATAATGCTTTAATGACATTTCTTATGCTGTTATAGTACTACTCTCACGATTTACTTACATATTGATATTGTTGTTATCAATTATTAATTTATTGACATATCTATCTCTCTTTCCCTCTCTCTCTCTAATATATTAATAAATTTTGAAAAAATCATATATATATATATATATATATGTATTTTGTATGTCGCCGTCCCCTAAAAATTGCCCCTGAGGAAACGTCCCCAAAATGCGTCCCCCCGTCCCCATCCCTGACAGGCCGTGGAACATAGTTCATAAACATAGTTTGCCTGATCAATGTCATTTATGAGCCTTATTCAGAAATCCATCTGTTAGACCATAATCAGAATTTAGCAACATAATTCACAATCAGAATTCCCGTACTCAGCCATGACAATGCAATTCCTTAACCAGAGATTCATGCATTCTTTATGAATTATATTAACCAGTCAATATAGCTTAAGTCATTTATCATCTAGCCTTTACAAAAAGTGAATAAAACATATTTTCATATTTAAGGTTTACCATTTCTTAAATAGTTTTGTTATCCTTAATATCCACTCAAAAGTAACTTCCCCATGGGTCGCTTTCCCACTGCTTTCCTGAAGTGGCTAGGATGAGGGTATACAAACCAATTTAGCCTAAAAGCGAGGACTGCGGCTTAGCTAATAAGTAGAGTTCATACATGTTGGCATGTCACCAAGCCACATGCTGCAATAGCAACTAGCACTTGAAAGAGGAACAGGCCTGTGTCTATAATGACACAACAACAAATACAATATCCAAATTTTGTGGGAAGAGCAGCCAATTCAGAAATCAAATTTACTGATGAGATCCTCAAGACAGTCATATCTCTATATTCGTATGTTCTCATATCATCGACAAATCTGAGATTATGAGGCTAATGTTTAGACTACATGAATGCTTCTCAAGAAATGGAGAAGTAGAGTTCTTTTGGAATGGTCTAAGAAAAAAAATTGATTGATATTTCCATGCAAAATCATGTAATGCTCTCCAGATTCTCCTTGTGTGGGACACCATGTTCGGAATACGGCCAAATAGTTTGTCAAGCCTAGTTATCTTTTAGAATGCAGAGGAAATATCAGCACGCTGTTAAAAGTTGTAAAAAAGCTATTTGTCCCTAAAAGCTTCACTGATCTTATCATTATATTTACTTGAGAATTAACCTAGTAATTATATGTCAATATAAACAAAAGCACCACCTGACAGTGTACAAAACATGAGCTTACTTATGGATAATTAATTTTCTGATGTTTGGTATCCCAGACATCAAAATAACTGCAAGCATATTTCTCCTTCACTAAAGATGCTTATTATGTTCTGAATTTTGAAAATTAAATATTAAATTTATCCAGCTTATTTCAACAAAAAAATTCTCATTAGCAGTGACAATGAGCTATACCTTTTACTGGAATACCAATTTTACAAGTTTTCATCAACACACGCATAAATTTTTCTATGTCATCTAGTCTATTTCATTCAGCTTAGACTTTGGATTCAGGTTATTCACATAAAAAAATTTAGATGCAACCTCCAATCTCCGAAAGTTTTGGAGGGTCTACTTGTTGATATGTTTGCTAATAATTAACTCTATAAAACTGGTAATACCAAGCATCAATATCAACAGAAGAATTAGAAGAATTCCATTTCCTAAGGATCTTGGTCATCCTTAAGGAATAAGCACATTGCTTCATAAGCTTGACACGAGAATTAATCAAAAGAACTTGAGCATAGTTGCTGATAATACCAAATATTATTACAGAAATCTAGAGAATTTGCATTAGTAGTTTGAATTTCCTCCAAAGTAAATGACAGATGTCAGAGCCATGACAATCTCAATTCTGAATTCAAAGGGAAATATGTTTCACCAGCTATGATTCTCAGTCATCAATAATACATGGTCAATAAACCCATTTCTATTGAGTATTGTAATATCAAATTTAATTCCACCAGTTTAACTTGACAAAATTATTGTTTCAGAACCAGGTCAAGCTGTTCTGAAATCATGAAAACATTAATTGCATAAGAGTTTTACTCAAGTCTTTTATATTTCTAGTTTTTTTTTTTTTAAATATTGAGGTATGAATGGCAACATTCTACCCTGGGGTTCCCAAAGATGTTTTGGCTGCAACATGAATCAGCATCCTTCTATGATACAAAACCCTCTGCTTTTTGTATCTCTGAATGAACTCAATGAGATCAATACCCCCCGATAAAAGCTTTTCATGCAAAATCTCTGATTCATCATCCACTTTTGTGGCAGCTTCTGCATGTGATCATAAGACCCTTTTTATATAAGCTCTATTTAATAATCCATCTTAAATGTTCAACATGATGTAATGTTTTCTTTAAATTGTAGCTTAGAGAGTTTCACCACTATCATGATCTTGTAGTAACATCCACATGCAGCTAAGACACAAATCTATTCAAGTACATATTCAACATCCCGTTTGTTGTATGGTGTGTGCTTATGCTTTCATTTTCTAAAAATATTCCCCTGGTCGAGTTCTTTTAAATCATGTCTGATATAGTTTTTAAACATACACGATTGAAACAGTTTACACCCTTGAAATTTCAAACTGAAACCTAATTAGAATTTATCTAATAATCCTCATAAGAGTCTGCACCTAAACACAGATTGCTAGCACTTTGTACAGATTTTACCTTGAAGTCTATCAAGAAGCGCTGATGAAGAACAAGTTGTAGTTATCTCTTTCTCGTGTTTCTGAACCTCCTCAAACCTCTCTGTAGCTGTTGCAAGCTCTGTTGTCCTTATAATAGTACACTGCATTCAAATACAATATCATTAATATTGCATTCATCAATATGCAAAAGATACGAAGAGTTGATCATATTTAGGATTATAAAATGTATGTATAACTGAAACATGTATAAAGGTATAAGTCAGGGAAAATGAGAGACTAAAAGGCCTTAAATAATTGCCCATTATGAATGATCCCAAGTTGATGATCAAAATCCAACTTCAAATGAAATAGAAAGGCAGAGATAAAGATCCTTATGCTAACCCTTATTCTCAGATAACCAACCAACTTACATTTTTGTAAAAATTGTAGGTATAAGAGAATGAGATGTTCTTGACATGCCAGAGAAAATCATAATTATGTTCATTATAATCAATTATACTCTCTCTCATTATAACACTATGCTGTGGCTCATTCCAAGAAACCGAATGCCCTCTGTGTTGATGTTCTAGCAGCGATGGGCTGCTTCTTCCAGATACGCATATGAAGATAATTTGAAATATAGCCTAACGGCTATTTAAATTATATTTATATTCCTTCTCTTGGGCCAACTTAAGACACCTTGAAGGGTCACGTCTTTTATTAAGAGAGATTTAATATTGTTTATTGGAAATTCGTCACTTTATCAAAGGCCGACATCTCTTCAAGATAAGGCACGAATTCAAGAGGCACGTCATTCCAAAAGGAGGCCGACATGTGCACTTGAGGAGATGTGTTGCTCTTCACTTTGTATATATACACATCCACTCTTTGTATTGTATTCATTCAGTTCAGTTCGATATTAACCTTTGAAGTGAAGTGTGAATCATCTAGAAGAGGCAGCGATTTCTGTAGAAGTGTATCTTGCTAGTGGCAGATATTATTCAGTGAATTGCTTCATTTTATTGCTGTGTTTGCATCAGCTTGTGGCGCTTCTTATTGGCCTTCATATCGGCCTTTGTAAAGGAGATTTTTTGTGTTTACATATCAATATATAAGTGATATATTGTTGCTGGGTTTTTCTCCCTCAAGAGGAGGGTTTTCCAAGGGTATCTGCTGTGTTCTTATTGTCTGTTTTTTGAAATTAAATTCTGTGCATTAATCTGATCACTAAATTAACATGGTATCAAAGCCAGGTTTTGTGAGGATCCGATCAGATTTGTGGAAGAATTGAAGTGTTCAATTTTGTTACTCTGTCTGATGGTCGTATTCTTTACTTCTGGTCCTTATTATTGCCGTTATTGGAAGCATGCTCAAATGCAGATAGGGTCGGGTATCTCTAACCTTGATTGAGATCTGAAGGATCGACATTGTGTTCATCGCATTTGGGAGCAACCACGAAGGCACATCTCAGGGGCTCACATCTGAAGGTATTGGGACCTGAGGTAGAGTCAAGTTTATTTGCCAGCATCGGAAGCCTTAGTCAGAAACGGATATGTTTTGACTTGCATATCTTAGTGTGCTTTAAAGACTCCAATATCGGGTCTATGTGTGGTGTTGCATGAAGCCTAAGAGGCACAATATGTTACAATCGAGCTCTCATATTGATCAGAAATTACCAGTAAAAGTCAAAACTCCAATAAGGTTGAAGAACTGATATTACTTCCTGTAGTAATTGCAGACTTCTATATTTTCTGAAGGAAAAGTCAAGTGGCTTGGAGGTTATTATCAAAGTGTTAGAAGTCGCCAAGGAAAATATTCGATTTTGATATTAGAATTCAAGCTAATTTGGAAGGGAGTCGCAGTTCTTTAAAAGGATCGAAATCCTTATCTTCAACAAACATTTTCCAGGTTCTTCTGTTGCATTACTGCATTTTGTAGATAGCTCTGTACATTGCATTTGGTCTGTTTATTGCTACAGTAGCACTCGCATCAGTTGAACATCATTGTGTCAGAGTTTGGGCTTAAGAGTTGCGAAAATTCCTGTGTACTATAATGGCTCAATTATGTCAGTAAGGCTTACATCTGTAATAGAAGTTTTGGTTGAGTCAATGTTTGGGAAGATTGAACTTAATTGTCCAATTGTAAGCCTCTGTCCTGAATTATCATATTTACTGAAACGGTCTTATATGAGTAAATAGAAGTGTGGCTGAATAGAAACCTGGAGAAATCGTTTTATTGGAGGCTGGAAATTATCTCAGTTGACAACATGCATAGCATTGTCAACTTATCAAGATTGAACCCAAAAGACCACCTATCTGGAGTGAGGTCTTTACACTTCAGTTGTGCAGAAGTTGCTGAATGATGGAAAAGGCTATGAGAAACCTATTTTTGGAGAGTACATCTGAGATCTGTAAAGCTTTGGTGCCTTGGTCTTAATCTGTGTTTGGAGATGATCTGTGGGTTATTGCAAACCCCGAAATGTGACTCCTATGATAGGTGTAAATTGAAGGATGGCATCTCTGAAGGTGGCAAAGATGAGTCACAGCCTCAGACCCAACTCTATGGTGTACCATCGAAATTTAAAGAGATAAGTAATCTTTATTTGTTAAGTTATATCTTTTATTTGGATCTTGTAATTAGTAAAGAGGGATAGTGGTTTCTCTTGAACTGTGTTCTCTAGCATAAGATACTTTGAAGATTTCATTTATTGCAAGTTATTCCATGCTGGTTGTGTAGATTTTTGAGTGTGACTCTGAAATAAAAAGAGAATTGAAATTTCAATGGTGATTAATGGTGATTAGTTGGTCACATCGATATCATTCTCTAATGCATGAACTGTGATAGAGCCTTGAACTCTTGGAGAGAGTTGGTTCTACATGCTAACTACATAATGCATTCAAGAAATTTGTAGTTGTGTAGATTATCTTTTGTTGTGCTGAGTTAGCACTCTCGAGAGGAGTAAAAGATGGAAGAAAGAGTTTTATCATAATTCAATAAAGATGAGTCCTTTATCCCTTTATTCTGATCTTTTGATATATTTCTTATAGGTTGATTTATTTATTCATGTTTTAATATTGTTCATAAATTCTTATGTATTCATGCTATAACCTAAGATAGTAAATCTTGTATGATTCTAGTCTTGATATTTCTTTGGATAGTTATAAATTGTTAGTAATCTCTCTCTATAATGCTTCCAGGATGATTCGAGAAGCAAGAGGGTAATGAGAGTTAGCACAAAGAGGAAGAGCTTGAGGCATCTTATGAGGAAGTCATGCCGACCAAAGAAATGAACAAGCATGAAGTCTCAACTTGCAGCCATTGGACTGAGTTGGTGGCCAGAGGGAGTTCACTTCTAGAAGTCTTCTTTGCAAGCTCTGAAGCAGGGATCAAGAGGGAGTTTTGTAACTCACTGAGAAGAAGTGAAGATTACTGCATTGCAAAGCTAGGTGCTAAGCCCTTAGACGATCCCTTCAGACTGTCATTTGGATTTGACATTCGTAGCTCCGCAAACCTATTCAGAATAGAGTGATCTAGAATGAGGTCGAGGAGGACAATCCTGAACTCTCTACAGTACCAGAGGTGTGCACTGGAAAATATTTCTCTAAGGCAAGTGTTGCAAGCAATCTTGGACGAAGAGGTCAGAAGGTTGACACAAGCACTTGAAGATTCAAAGGGAGCCTACTGAACTTGAAAGAAGATATTTGGCAGTTGTTTGGATCGTTGATACGAGACCGGATATTTGTTGTGCAGTGAATGCACTTAGTCAGTTCATGTGTAAACCCAAAGCAAATACATCTAGTTGCAACGAAACATGTCCTAAGATACTTGCGTGGGACAGTTGGATATGGGCTGAGATATTCTTCAGGTGTGATCTTGGAGCTGCATGGTTATACAGATTCTGTTTCGGCAGGTTGTGTTGTCGATCAGAAGAGTACCTCTGGATGTTGCTTCAGTTTGGGTTCTGCTATGATATCCTGGTGCAGCAGGAAGCAGTCATCTGTGGCATTGAGTACAACAGAGGCAGAGTATATGGCAGCTTGTATGGCAGCTCGGGAAGCAATGTGGCTTCGTAAGCTCCTTGCAGGATTGTTTGGACAATCAATGGAGCCTACCATCATTCATTGTGATAATCAGAGTTGCGTGAAGCTTTCTGTCAATCCTGTGTTTCATGACAGAACCAAGCATGTTGAGATTAAATACCACTATATCAAAGATATGGTATTGAGGAAGGCTATACAATTGAAGTATATCAGCACTGATGAGCAAACGGCAGATATTCTCACCAAGCCTCTCTCCAGAATAAAGTTTGTGTACTTTCGAGATAAGCTTGGTATGGTGGAGAATCCAGCCTTAACTGAGAAAGAGACTCAATATCAATGATAGCCTATAATGAGTTCTTCTCTGTGGAGAGAAGTTCGAGGTGAAATCCCTTGTTTAATGAGTTCTTCTCTGTGAGAGAAGTTCGAGGTGAAATCCCTTGTTAATGCATTTCTCTTTGAGATTTGAGGTGAAAGCCCTTGTTTCCACCCTCTAAGAGAGTCATGGTGGATGTCATGTGTGCGACTCCATGACACATCTTGTACTTGTGAAAGTCATGTTAAGGTGACAACATCGCGCAAGTGATGAACACTTGTACACACCATAGTATGGTTGTAGCTATTATGGTTGATATCATGTTGAGGTGATATCTAATATCACGATGAGGTGATATTCTTCTTTTCACATTTGGTTGTAGCCAATGTGGTAGACATCACATTGAGGTGATATGTCTTGTGCAGCTGGAAGTACTCTCCCTAGCTGAGAGGGAGTGTTGATGATAATAAGCAACATCGTGCAATTCCTTCCAGCCTATCTATTTTTTGATTGAGTAAATTAAATAATAGCTTAAAGCTATTTAATTTATAGAGACTTCTATTCTTGAAGAGGCACGAGTATTTAGAGGTGCTATCTATTTGTTAAAGCCGACATTGTGAAGAGGTGCGCTTCATCTGAATGGCACGAGTTCTTATATGTGCCGACCTATTCCTTATTGGATGCGATCCTTCTCTAGACATCCATTATTATTGTTGGAGGCCAACTTGGAGTTTCATGAAGAGGCGCGTCTCTTCTCCACACATGTATTTATATTCATTGAGTTTCATCCATTCAGAATTCAGCTCATTCCATTATCATTTTGTCTCAAGTGCGAATTCATTATAGGAGCAGTGCGAGTTCATCATATGTGCAGTGCGATTTTGATAAGGACTTCAGTTCTGTGTTAGCAGATTATATGTGATAAGATCTGAGATTGCATCACCTGTTGGTGCATTATTTTGGCCCCTCTTATTGGCCTCATTTGTACAAGTGTTTCTCTTCAAGAATTAATATATAAGAGATATATTAGTGCTGGGTTTTTCTCCCTCAAGAGGAGGGTTTTCCCAGGGTATCTGCTGTGTTATTGTGTCTGATTTTGAATTAATTTTCTGTGCATTTAATCTGATCACATAAAAACAACACTCTGACATAAACTCCTATGAATTTGGAATGATATCCATTGGCTCCTTGCCGATTTCTGCTAGACAAGAGAATATTAGAGGAGGCTGGTTTTGACATCCTTTGAGTTACATTTCTTATTTTTTCATTTAAAATAAGTAAATTCTGTGCCACAGATAGTTGAAACTTTGAAAGGTTATCATTGAACAGAGAGCTTTAACAACAAAAACTGACCCTATTACTCGTCAAAGCATAAATAGTAATACAGACTTTATATTACAAATGAAATCACAGTTAGAGAAAAAACTAGACGAGATTTAAGAACTTTGTAAAACATTAAAGACTTAAAGAAATAGAACAATCTTCTTGAATTCGTGCAATTTAACTATTCATGCTTGAATATTGTAATGTTCCATGCTGGCACTTCCCCAACCCTCATACTCCCATCCTCATCCCAATGCTATTGTCCTATTCAAATATAATTTTTAGGATTTTAGGAATACTTCTGGTTATTCCTTTTTGCATCCCAGTACTTTCCTGACCCGACAGGACACAGTAAAACATAGGAAGAAAGGAAAAACTGTCCCTTGAAAATGTTCTATTTGTGATATGTGTGGAAGAAATAAATTACTGCCCGAGACCTATCAGTTTAGGTTGTACTGTCAAAGTCTAAATTTCCACAATAATTCAGGATTGATGAGGAATTAACTTGCAAAAAATATAACACTTTTTCTGAAAATGGCATAAAAAATAATGAAGAATCAAGTTCTTTTATAAGACATTAAATGGATTGGTTTATATAAGATTTGATGGAAAAAATCTCTGGCTATATTTAGGAGTTAGACAATGAATCTCATAACTAGATGATGGAAAGTGGTTGGCAGTAGATTGGTCTGAGATTATTGTCTGCTACATTGCATTTCCTGCCTCATTCGTTCTTATAGAATATGAGGAACTAATTTTTATGGGACAAGTGAAGGTAAACTCAATACATAGTATAATAACTACTTCCTCTTACCACATTTAACGTGTGTCTTGATTGGGCAGAGTTTCCAACAACTTAGGTTAAACTTTATGCTATGCCTCCTATAGACTTCTCTCTGACATTTTGATCTTGGCTGATCTAAATAGAATTTTAGTAGGAATAAATCTGAGTCCTTCTTCGTAAGTGTTGTTCTGCTAATTAGTCATCCTCTCTTGACCCTAAAGAAGCTGTTTAGTCTTTTAGACTAAGTTACCAGTTCAGGTTTGGGTTTGGGTTTGGGTTTGACGGTTCAGTTTGTGGGTTCGAGCAAAAAATTATTTGGGGTTGGGTTCGTTTTGGGTTCATTAATACAAAACATATAAAAATCAGAAATATATACATATTTGCAGCAGTAATTAAGTTCTAAATACGCCACCATATTAATAGTCAAATAACATAGCAAAAATACACCACCACTTTCATGGTCAAATCATAAAATATTAGTGAAACTTGAGTGTCATGATATAGATTAAAATTCAAACATAATAATGTCAAGTGTTTACAATCAGCCATCATTGATCATTGATCAAGTATCATAGGTGTCATCAAAAATATCATCATAACCATCCATATTAGATGATGCATGTAGTGGTAAATTAGAAGAACCACAAATAGCGTCAGTGGTACTCGCACAAGCACTACCACTAGCACTAGCACAAACACTAGCACTCTCATGCTCACTAGCTGCCTCATAGTCAAGTCATCATCAACATCAAGTGCAGCAAAGTGGCTTGTGAAAGCATCCAAGTCAAGACGCTCTATCTCGATATCCCACTTCCTTGTGTCTCCTTTGTAGGAACTTTCTTTGTGTATAATGAGGCGCAAGTTTGAATGCACATACACCAAGTCCCCTACCTTTTTTGAAAGTAGTCTATTGCGCTCTATTGAGTGGATGAAGGAGTATGTGCTCCAATTCCTCTCAGATGAAGCTGAACTAGCAACCTATTAAGACCAAATTAAATAGTTAAGAGTTACAAAATTTAACTAATTAAAATATAAATAAAAAATTATAATAATAAAATATAAAACTTAAATTTAAAAGATAAAAGATGTTGACTATAAAACTTACTTGGGATAAAAATATTTATTGCAAGAGGTTGTAGGTACATGTATTCCTGGCCATGGAAGTACACCAACTATGAGAATCCACCCTGTACTTGTCTCGAAGAGCATCAAGACCACAATCACTGGAGCATGCAAAACCCATGAACTCAGCCCTCATTAGATCACGTTGGTCATGATCAATGAAGAGTCTACGAAGTGTTGCCTTGTACCCTTGAGCCACTTCAACATCTCTATATGGGGCAACTCTTGATGACACAGAAAGTAGCTCAGCATTGTAGTATTTGGGAGTCAATACAAAAGCAAGAAGATATAGTGGAGTGGTCACTTTGTTCTATCTCTCTACAATGATTTTGTGAAGCTCTTTGAAGAACTTTTCTTCAAGATCTTTCACTTTTGCATTAATGATGGTTTTCATCTTCTCAATCATTGAGTTGATGCCATCATATACTTCACCCAAACAAGATCTCTCCATGTCAGTATAACGGATCATGCTCAATATGGGCTTGGTGAAACTAAGATACTCAACATGATCCCACCAACTGTCATCATGATCCCACCAACATGATCCCACCATCTTAGTTGCCCTTGCAATGCTAGATTGCCTCCATACAGACCAATTAGGGTTGATGACCATATTAGAGAGTGTCTCATGAACCTTCACAAGTTGTCTCAACACTATTGTGTTGGAGGCAAAAAAGGGTCTTAGCAACCTGTTTGAAAATCAAAATAAAATAAAATTTAAGTTTACAAAAATTAAAATTTAAAATTTAAAATATTACTAAAGTGAAACATGTTTATTATTTAACTTACCTTCAACAGCTCCAATTTTGAGAAGGTTATAAATATGCCTTGTGATATATAGTGGTTGGTGATGAACATTTGGATGTCTTCGGCCTTAGCATACACTTGTTTGATCCACTCAATTTTGTTTCCAATTTTTTGGAGCATTAGGTTGAGGGAGTGGACAGCACAAGGTGTCCAAAAAATGTGTGAATACCTCTCCTCAACCAATAACCCAACAGCCCTACAATTTTTTGCATTGTCTATTACAACTTGCACAACATTTAAAGGGCCCACTTCATCAATAGCTTGACAAAGGATGTTAGCAATAAATGCACCATCCTTCACCTCTTCTTCACAATCCACTGCTCTTTAAAACATTGCCCCTTTAGGGGACACTACAATAACATTGATCAATGGGCAATTTTTTGCATCTTTCCATCCATTAGAAACAATGGTCACCCCTGTTTCGATCCACAAATCCCTTCTCAAAACCTGGGCCCTTATACCCCCTTTGGAGCCTCATTAATAGATTTCACCATTTTTTGCCAATATGGTGAGTGAACAACGTTGAATGCCAATCCATTCGCATAGACACATCTCGCTATGTCTTGACGACAATCTCTCTAGCCTCATTCTAAAATGAAGTTTCCAACGGTCCCTTTGATCTCTTATGTGTAGAGGGCACAGTTTGCTCTTGAGGCATGGACACAAATGGATGGCTCTCTATAGGTGGAAAATGAGAAGGTGGTGTAGGGGGCTTCATCTCTTGAGATCCTTTCTTTATCAAAGGATGACTTGATTTACGGCTTACTGCTTGGTCTGCTTTTTCTTGCTCTTCAATATATGCTAATACTTGGGTTTCTAGAATGCCATTATTATCTACACCTGGACAAAATTTGATGCCTAGTCCAAGGATCTTGCACAAGTGCCCTTTCACTCGACTGTATGAACTCGAATATCTAACTTTGCAATGACTACAAATCCAATCATAACCTCCACCACTTGGAAGTTGTTGAACCATTTCAACATATTTCCAAAGGGGGGAATTTGGATTTGTTTTAAAGCAAGATTGGTTCATGGAGCTAGAACCGGTTACCATTGTAATACCTAAGGCACAACACATTCCATTTATTCAAAATTTCAAAGTATTGAAACTAAATAACTTAATTCATTTCAAAAAATTAAAAGTGTTATTGATACCTAGAAGAATGAAAACAAAACAAAAACTTAAAAACAAAAAAGTTCATTTGTAACAAAAAATGTAGAAAAAAAAACCAAAAAACTTCAAAAAACCTACCTCTTTTGAAGAAATCTTCCTCTACGATCATCTTGGCAACAAATGAACACTTGCGAGTGCTTAGGAATAGCACAACAACCAACTTGAAATGTTCAACGATCAATCTTCAACTCTATTCGTGCTTGTGCAAGAAAGAAAAAATGTTCAGCAATGGAGGTAAAAAGTTTTTTTTTTCATTCACAAATTGATAAATGAGTACATTTTTGCCTTTTAGATGTTTTAGGAGGCATGAATTAGGGTTGTGTCGATGCGTGTTTTATAACACAACAAACATTCTAGAATAAAGTGTCAAAGACGCTCTATCCCCTCTTGAAAAACTACCTCGTATGCTAAGATTGCAAGTAAGATCATACGGTAATTCCAATGTTTAAGATGAGTGCGGATAAGCTCTGTGGTTTGATGTGATTTGCTAGTTATGACAAGGGGACTTATGCTAGGCTTGTTCAAGTCACAATGAAGGTCTAGACAATGAAGCTCTATTGCTTGGGTCATGGATCAAACAAACTGAAAAAAGGAGATAAAGGTTTAGAATTTCTAGTCTACTTCCTAAGAATTCAAGAGACGGTATTGACTTGGTGGAACCAATAACCACGCCTTGCTTCGCCACGCTCAATGACAACTACACAAAGGGGGTGCAATCTTCAAGGGAATGTGCTTATGATTTTCACGTCATGAATAACTACCATCAAATCGAACAATAATTATCCAAACAGAAGTTAAGCATCCACAAAATAAGCTCAGGCTAACTTTACGCATTGAATGGAAATCATCCATTCAAAGAAAGTATGAACAAAAAGTTTCACCATAAATCAATACTTATCAGATCTTGCATTCATCGAACATACATGAAATGAAATCTAAACTATGATGAGGGATAAGAACCATAACAACTCCAAAATAAGAGAAGTAATCACCATCAGAACAATGCATGCATTACTTATTATTTTGGCAGTCTTACAACAATTGCTTATCTCAACATGTTTTGCAACATGCTCCCATGCTTTACAAATGAGGGGGTGAGCTCAATTTATAGGCTCCCTGATTACAGTTCAATGGCCAAGATTAATTCAGGATTAACGGTCAAGATTACAAATAAAACCCTAATTAGGGTTTGCTACCCTTTGACCAATAAGAAAATTACATTCGAGGACACTTGTCCTTTTTACCAAATATGAACCAACAGATAAAATAGAAAGTTGTTGCATGTTGATTTGGAACAATTTGATTGGTTGGAAGATGACGAGGCGCCACCTCAACGTGCTGGATGTCTTCCTTGGTCGCTTTGTTCTTTTTCCATGTTCTTGCCTTAGAATATTTTTTCTGCCAATGATTCTGTCCTTTGTGCACTTTGATCTTGGATTACTTTGGCTTCTTCTCACCTCGCCTTGGAGCACCTATTTAGAATTGAAGCCATTAAATCTTTCTTTCCGGATTGCTTTGGAATTTCTTAAAGTACCTTGAATTTGGAGAGGAACTCCCTTGTGCCTTCGCCGCACTGAAGGAAAATTGGAGCCTTTTCTGTAGAGAATTTCCCATACTTAGCCAAATTTTGTCTATTTTGTAATACCTTCAAGATTTTGGCCATTTTTGTGCTCAAATAAACTTTTCCGGTCGATTTGTCTTCAATTTTGAATTTGGCTTGCGTAAGTTGGATGTACTTGACGGTGTACCTACCGCTGTCTTCATGATGCCAAACTCTTGACGGACTTCCTATATGTCTTGCAATGTGCAATGGTGGACTCCTCAAGTCCTTCCAGTCGGACTTTACACTTTCTTTGCCATTTTCCTCGCCTTGTGTAGTCATCCACCTACAATAAAACAAAACAAATTTATTTTAGATAACTTTTCAAGGTAAGCTTTGAAAGATTTTTATAAATTTCATTTTCAAGCTTTTAATTTTCTTTCCGTCCAATTTATTTGGCCATAATTTTCTTGCCGTAATTTTTTTTTGTCTTCCAATTTTATTTTGCCATAACTCTTTTCGTCCAAAATTATTTGGCCATAATTTTCTTGCCGTCCGATTTTACTTGGCCATAATTTTTAGTCATTAGCAAAATTTTCTCTAGACATTTTGATGTTTGGACTTAGGCGAATTTCCAAAATGCCAAACATAGATTTTTTTTATTTGCCAATGTTCATACTTAGGCAAAATTTCCAGTTTTCTATCTTCTCTTTGATGTGGCGGACTCCATTTGTTGTTAGGCCATGCCTTTTATCTATAGGCGGATTTTCCAATTGTTTAGGCCATTCAAATTTTTTCTTGGCAAATGTTTAGCCACTTCAATTCTTTCATATGGCAGACTTGCCTCTTATTCATGCCATACTTTACTTCTCATGGCGGACTTCATCATTTTCTAGCCATTTACCAATTGACTAAGGGCAGACTTCAGCTTGCAACCTGCCATTTAGCCTTCTTGCTAAAGCAGACTCCCTTCATTTCATTGCCACACAAGGGCGGATTTGAGTCTATCTCTTGGCTAAGGGCGGACTTCACCCAATGTTGAGCCATTGCTTTATGCTGCTGGGCGGAGTTACCAAGTGTTCATACCATTCTTTACTGGCTGAGGGCGAACTTTACATATTTTCATGCCATTCATCCTTTTAACCAAGGCGGACTTCACTAGTTTCTTGGCCATTTACCATTTGACTAAGGCATACTTCATTACTTGGCTTGCCATTTCTCCATTTTGTCTATGGTGGACTTCCTTCTTGGCCTTGCCATTGGAGGGCGGACTTTGGCTTGTGGCTTGCCATTGGACACTTGAACATGGGCGGACTTGCCTCTTTGGCTTGCCATTTAACATGGCCGACTTGCTTCATGGCCTTGCCATTCCTCAATTCTGTCCAAGGCGAACTTAGCATTGACCTTGTGTCATCCTCATTGTGCAGGTCGGACTTCATTGAATTCCTCGCCATTGCCTTTCTAGCTCAAGGCGGACTTGGCCACTTTTGATGCCATTGGAGGGCGGACTTTGATCTGTGGCTAGCCATTGCATTGTCTGGCTGAAGCTTTTTGACACTAACTTCTGCCTTTCTCAGTACTGGTTGGACTCCATGAATCCAAACTTAGGCGAATTCACCATGATTACTCCATGATTCCTTCAGATTTTTTTATGAATTTTCCAGATTTCTTGACTGGTTTTTCAGATTTCCCACCATTTTTCTGTGATTTATGAACAATTTTTCCAGATTTTTTAACTTTTTCAGAATTTCACCATGATTTCAAAAAATTTCAAATCCATTTTCTGAGAGTTTCGTTGATCTTTTCGAACTTCTGAGTGGATTTTCGAAACTCGAGCCCTTTCCAAATATAGAAACTTTCTAAAAATAGAAATTTTCCAAAAATAGCAACTTTCTAAAAATAGACCCTAAAAAATAGGGATCTCAGAATTGCCCAAAAGTGCCAAAAAAGTAGGTCCTAAAAAATAGGGGCCAAAGTGAAAAACCCTAAAAACTGGGAGGTGTCGGAATTGACTGAAATGACTGTCGATCTTCGTCTCCCGGGCCTCCTAAGCATGATGATAACGCTTGCACAGTGATCTAGGCTCAATTTCTCCAACTGACTCGGGTGACCGTTCAAAACTCAAACTCCTCATTGCAAAAAGACTGGTGATAAGCAGTTGCGACGCCAAGGCAAAACCAAAAAGCAAAAAAAAAAACGAAGGGTCCCCATTTGCAATGGGGCGATGTGTGAAAAGGTCACAACAAGTTGGAGGCATTTTTTAATGTCCAAAAGTAAAAAAAAACATTAAAAAATTGTAAAATTTGTTTCAATTTTGCAGCTGGGCATGAAAATGGTCTGGGTTCGGGCCGAGTCTGTAGGCTATGGGTCGGACCCTGTCTAGACTTGTAGGGAACCAGACCCAAACCCTATGCGTGTAGGCTATGAACCAATAACATAGCTTTTAGATATACCGCTTTTCAGCAGAAATCACCTCTTGCCTCTCTTCTTGAAAAACATGGCAAATTTTCCTTTCTAAGTTGATGATTATGAAACTATCAAGTGCATCTTTTATAATATATGTTTGCTTTTCAAGTTTGCAAGTATGCATTATATGCTTTTGAAAAACAAATTCAAGAAGTCTCTTTTGGGTGGATATTTGGACTGCCACTTTACATAATGTTGAATCTGAATTATTATCAAAGCAATTGTTTGTTTTGGAAAATAAATTTCGTGAAGATGATTTTGCAAGATGAGGCAAAGAGCCTTATCAGCTTCCTACACAAAACCACACAAGAAGGATCATGTCCCCTTTTAAAACTAAATTAATTGGAGACCTAAATCTTCATTTGCCATAGGCTAAGGGATAAGTTAGAGAAATGATTAATAATAATTTAAGTTGGGTCCAACAATTTTATTTTATATGTCAACTTAAATATTATTATTTTAATAAAGTGGTCGTCTAAATGGGACATCATAAGGCCTCATGTAAAATAAATTAAAAGTGTTTCAAACACTTTTGAAGGGAATTTTAAGAGGGAAAAGGAAATTCAAATTAAGGGGCCCAAAAAGAATTTATAAAAGAGGGGTGGATTGATCAAAGAAGATCATCTATTGTTGTTGCAATCAAATCTTTTTCTAGAGCTTAAGCCCTTGTGTTCACCTTCTCATCCAAGGATGAAAACCCTTGGCGTGTAGAAATTTGGAGGACAAAAACCCTCTTGTTTCTAGTTGTGATTGGAGGATGAAAACTCTCATGTCCAAGTGAGGCCTGCAAAACAATAATAATCACTAAAAACTGATATTAGTAATAACAAGTATCAACTTTACAGTTATATTCAAATTAATATAAAATATTGTAATATCAAGAGCAATACATCATAGCTCAGACATCGTAATATTTAGATCTATAGTTCATAATATTATCAATTTTGAATTCAAAATATCTTATCATTAATGATTATTCCAAGGCATATCCCTATAGCCAATCATATTAGGAATTCACTTGAAATGCTTGCAAACCGCAATCTCAAGGATAGTTGTCCTTGTATTGCGAGAGCATGGGTGGATCCTCGTCCATCCATCTTTGGGTGGCATACTTGATAAGACCTTCAAGCCTAGGAGTACTCATCCACCTCCTGGCCCACGAACATGGTAGGATCTCAAGTCCACTCCATCCCTCAATCCACCTTGGAGGCGCACCATCCTCCTTGATCAAGCCTAGAAGCACTCATTCGCCTCCCAGCCCACGAGCATGGCAAGATCTCCAATCCATCCATCTCAGGGTGGTGTGCTTGATTAGATGCATGAAGACTGCCTTCCTCAACAAGCCCAAGAGCACTCATACGCCTCCTGAACCACAAGCCTGCATCTCGAGGTGGCGTGCTCGATGAAGGAAGGGCCGGTACTTCACCTCTCGTAAACTCAAAAGGTTGATTGGCCTCCCTATTTGCAAAAACACTTCTATAAATTCAAAATAGATTGCTAAAGGAATTTACTATATTAATCAGTTATAGAATATCATTATGCAATTACAATATATATATATATATATATGGCTATTCCTAATTTATATATTTCCTTGCAAAGAGTCATACCTCAACGAAGCGCTGTTTGAAAATTCCCATCACTAGTTAATGATATTTTGCTTAACCTTAATTGACCCACCCTTAGAGTCGGCGGGATTATTTATTTCTTGTGCCTATATTAAAATTGCTATGTTGTCCTTATTCGCTGGCTGGGCATGACACCTCCAGCAATTCTCCCACTAACAGATGAGTTCTGATTTGAAAAACAAATGCAACAAGTTTTTAAAATAATTTACAGTACCCAAATATTTTGCTGACTATTTTTATATAGTACATCCATAACCTTATTCATTTGCTCACATACCCTGATTTGAAATGGCCATAACCTTCTATATGTAGTATGAAGGTCACAACATCAAAGGTAAAAAGATATACACATTTCAATCCTGAAGACTCCACAGTAATTAGACAACCTGCAAAAGACAACCTCAGAAATCAAGTCCCTACACAATCCATTACCCTTGTGCCTCCTAAGTCACCATACTATTTTATCTTTCTAGAATCTAAACACGCGATCTTTCCTAGAATCAGGAGTTATGAAAAACTTACTCAGTATTCCAAATTTGTTGAGTTTGACCAAGTTTGAGTTAAGCATCAACTTTCTGCTAATTTTCTCAGCAAGACAATTCAAAAAATCATAGAAAAAATCATTTCCAGGAATAAATCAGCAAACCAAAAGATAAAGATTTTTCAAAAAACCAGCTTTTCAAAAACTGCAAAAAAAAAAAGAAAAGAAAAGAAAAAACTGTTAGTTTTTTAAATTTAAAGGTACTTTAATTGCATAGAGATGTAGAGAACAAATAATAATCAGATTTTACCCCATTAATTTTGGAATATAGATTATTTCATTTATGTTCAATGCATACTGCATAGTGCATAACTACATAGTAATAATTTCAAAAAATCAAAGTAACCTGCAAATTAAATACAACATTTCAAAAAATTGAATGTAATCAATGACTCCTGCTATGAACACAGTTACATTAGAGGGCTATGGGTCCTAATGATGACACATCATTTGGGGAGGGCCATCTATGCATCCTGATGGTTGGATAGATGGGTGCCATTTTGAAGATGGTTGTCTCTATCTAGCCATCATGAAATATTGATGGCTATATTTAGAGACAATAGCTATCGAGCATTCACGATGCATTGTGAGCATGCCAAATAGCTAATGCATGAATCCACTCCCATCTCCCAATGTTCGCCTATCAAATAGCACTACACAAATCATTTGGGTATGGCCATTGATGGCTGAATAGGCATTGTGCAATTGAAGAGTGTTACAAGCATATAATATTAAAAAAAAAATGGTCAATTAATACAGAGGTACATGAAAAAACGAATAATTTATATTTCTCAATTAAAAGGACTTATTATGTTGTGTTGTGTAACTACATTGGTAACAAGGAGTAGATTGTAATAGTGTGAATATGTTTACAAAAACCTTTTACCATAAACTTGGCAATCATTTACATGTCAAATTAATAATCAATTAATTACGCCGAGACATGTAACTACAATGCTAGCAAGGGGTGAATTATAACGATGTGAGTGTGTTCACAAAAAACACAACTTAAATTTGAGGGCCATGTCAATTAATAATTAATAATTAATTGTAATATGTATATACAAAGTATTTAAATACATAAATTATATCTTTTAATATTACATAATATATACAATTTTAAAACTAATAATTAAAATACAAAATAATGTAAAAGGCATTATTTAAGTATAATATTTATATATTAATTATAAATAATAAAATTAATTTAATTATAATTATTTAATATAATAAAATAACTAATAATCCCCTATTAATGGGGTTGGGGGTGTTGAGGCCCTCAAGAAATGGGCCAAAGCTAAATAGAGCCCTCCACAATTTGGTTGGGTTAGATTGAATTTTGATGGCACCTCCAAAGGCAAACCAAGTCCTTTGGATGCTAGATGCATCATTCACGATTGGATAGGAGCCACAATTTGCAAAGCGTCTAAACGACTCATGGATGGCACAAACAATGAAGCAGAATTACAAGCTCTACTCCTTGGCTTACAAATATGCTCAAATCTAAATAAAACGAAAAATTGAAATTCAGGGGGGCTCATCCCTGACAATCAAATCTAAAAGACTTGATTGGTGGAAATTAAACAAATTTCTATTGGCAATTCAAAGTGAATTATTGAAATTGGAGGATTATATCGCCAATCACGTCTATAGGGAAGTGAATTTTGAGGCTGATATATTGGCTAACAAGGCAATAAATGAGGATGGTGACATGGAGATCAAAATACTACCCCACGATTAACTTGAATTCGGTGAAGGATGATGGGAGATCAAGTAATAATTGATAATCACTTCACTGCATGGTAAAGTGGTGTATCTAGTGCCTTCGAGATGTATTGTCATAATTAAACATTAATGGCTACTTTCTCCTCCCATTCCGTGCATGTGTTTCCCATCTTTAGAGGCTTTAAATTAATCGAATTAGCATATCTATGCATTGTTTTTGTTCCAAATGATTGGTGTCTCCTAGAGATGGATACACCTACATGTTTGGTTTCCTATCAACAACAGACTGCTTTCCTGGGCCATTTCACGGAGAAGTGCTTGCAAAGTGTCTTTAAGACATGCAACAGCCTCATTTTGTATGTTGTGTTGTGAACTTGTGGGTGTTAGGTGATGACTTTGTGCATGCTAATTACAAGTATCAAGTAAACTCAAACATTGCTTCAATGTTTGTGGCCCCTCTTATTGATCTGGGCGAAATGAAAGATGTTATCAAGCACTTGGCCACGGCCCTAGTGAAACAACAATTTTTGGGAAGCTTGAACGTAGTTCTAGCAGTGGCAAGATACGACAATGGTGTCCCAATGCCTTCAGACTTCGACAAGTTAGTGTCCTATGGAGAAATTGCTGAATGGTTTCCTTTTGTTTTCTCATATGGTGCTTCCTCTGTTCTAGAACATCATTGCAAAGCCTTAAAGGATGCTAAGTTCTTAAAGAAAGTCTTGGGCTTAATGGATTCAGGGGGTTTGGGTTGTCTAGTTGTCCATATTAAAGAATGCTAGGATGATTCTCTAGCAATTCCAATGTAATGCCATATACAGTGTCTGTGTGGTGTGTCAAAGTCTAAAACAGAAGAGGTAAGAATTGTGGTTAATCGCCAAGTTTTGTCATTTCCCCTGGTTGTAGATAGTAAGCAAGGTTAACAGTGCCAAAGTTTTTAATTGATACTGACACTAGGTAGTTCTCAATGCTAATAGAATGGTGATGTAATCACATGGGCTATGCTATCTAATGTTGGCCAACATTGTAAAAAATTTGTCTAATTAATATAATGGGTACACCCCCCTAGGTTGTTTTTACCGAGCAAAAATAAAATAAAATAAAACAATTAATAATGATATAGATAAATGAATAGTTTATTTATAATTATAAAAATAGCATATTATATGAACTATATTATATTGATATTTCTCGATGCTTTTTATATAAACATATTAAAAATATCTTGTTTACCAATTCATCACATTTTACCCCCAAATTCGGATTTGGTATCAATTCACAATTGGACCCCAACAGAGAATATTTTTTTGCTTGAATCCAACTGCATACACTTTTTTGCCTATGTGTTCATCCTAGATGAATTCAGGAGGATCCCATCAAACCAATAATAAAACTATCTACTCCCCGAGGTCTTGGGTTCAATTCTCTCTGGCCTGGATATTACCCCGCCTCAGACATTGGGCGGCGACGTTGGTTATCCGGAGGCCGTAGGGACTAGTCTCGCCTCAAGCTCGCCCTGTAAAGGGAACCCACTAGGCTTGAGTTGCGGGGATAACCTTCGAGACCAAAAAAAACAATAAAACTATCTAACTTTTGGAGAAAAAAAATTACTTTTTAAAAATCCTTTCAACTTTCAACTTTGACTAAGACAAACCAAAATAATCATAAATTTCACGAAAATCTCATTTGGCACAAATTTTACTAAGAAAATCCAATCAAAAATAGGCACCTCAAGAATGATACCTCTCAGCATCTTTTACTATCAACTATAGAAACAGGTGGGGGGTTTCGTATTTTTAATACCTCAATCAAGATATCGGTTGATCTTCGATCGAGACCAGGCCGGTTGTTCGGTTCAAAGTACATCTCTTACTTCAAGCACCTATGTGAACTACTATAGTATAGCGCCCCATTTGGCACAAATTTTACTAAGAAAATCCAATAAAAAAAAAGGCACCTCAAGAATGATACCTCGCGGCATCTTTTACATAGATTTATCTTAGATAGGTATGCTACTAGCATTTATAGTTATAGCATGTAAAAATTTAATTCAATGCCCAACATTATTTTAATGAATCAATCATTTTCATTTCACTAATAAAGAGCAATAACTTTACAAAAGATATCTTAGATATGTATTGGTAGTTTATATGTTATAGTTTTAAAACACAAATAATTGTGGCAACAATGATTCAAATGTTTAAATTTTTTTTTTCAATTTAGAAGTGTTAACCTTGAACCTTAACAAGCCTAATAATGGCCACAACTTTGTACCACTACTTGCAATCATGCACAATATAGGAGAAGCTCCCTATATCGTCACAAATCCCTAGACCAAGACCTATGCCTCGAGGTTTCATTCAAAATGGATTTGCACCACTACTTGCAATCATGTACTATATAGGAGAAGCTCCCTTATCCTAAAAAACCCCTAGACCTAGACCTGTGCCTCAAGGGTTCATTTCAAATGGCTCTGCCTATGCATCTCTTCAAGGGAATAAAAGGCTCTGTAGTTTGCACATAGGTTTACAACACATATAAACAATGTCCCATTAAACCTACATTGGTGAAAGTTCAATTCAAATGAATTTACATCACCATTGAAGGATACCAAAACAAGAGTTTGCATTCTATATAATATAAGCCTTCATACAAAGCTAGTTGTACAATGGAAGCTTATTTCCATACTCATAGCATCCATTTACTCATTATCCAAGTTATAATTATTAAAAACAGAAACAATGTCTAGCAAAATCAAAAAATGCAAAATATGGATTAATGTCAAAGGTCTACATTCTGACCTGATTCCGGAGCTCTGCAATCTGTGCATCCTTGGCAAGGTTATTTCCTGCAGAAAATAAAATAGAACACATTTAATAAAGAAAAGAAAATCATTCAAGGAAACATTTCAAGTGAAGGAGATAAAAGACTGACCACAAAGCAATCAAGGAGTAAAGCAGAAAACTTACTTGCCAGGTCTGCATGCCCTTTCATAAGTTCTCCACGCAACTAAAGGCATGATGACATGGTTAAGGTAAGAGATTTGTTGCAGATCCAGTAAACACTACTGAGGTAAACAGTGATTAAGAAATAAACTTAGTTATGCTACTTACTGAATCAAGATGTCTCACAGGTTCCAAAGAATGCAGAAACAAATTGTATGCTTTCTTGTCCATCAAAAGCTGATTAAGTTCATCCGGACTGTTGCAACCAAAAACAATGTGATGAATGAAATCAATAAAAAATAAAATAAAAATCTAAGTGCTCCTGTTCTCTTGAGATGCATGTGTTAAGATCATAAACATAAAGACTAGCTAGTTTTCAGAAAAATATTTTTTTCACAAGACCTTTATGAATATAGAGAATGTTTGTAGCAGAAAATATGTCCTGGCCAAATGTTTATGGTTTAATCATATCTATAAGTCTAGTTTAAACAGTAACATCATTCTGTTTTCCTGTTTCCACATTGTTCGTGTTTTTCTATATCCTGCATTTTTTCCCAAGCTGACAATAGGGAAGGGGGCATTGATGGACATGAATGGCATGTTAATGCCAAAACGAAAATCAAGGATTTCCATGCCCTAGAAAGAACTCACCATACCAAGTTAAGCAGAAAGGAATAAGATGGCAGAAAAAATTACATATACACAAGTGCATCCCTATTTGTTTATAAATTGTTCATCATCTCTCAATTATTAAGAACTTTCTCTACCACTTTTAAAGGGAAGCTTCAGGACTCCCATTCACATTTTTGTTTCCATATCATGTGATTCCAGAGCAGACTAGATAGAATTTTAATTATTTGTAGCCTTCAAAAAAATACTGAAGTATTTTCACAACTTACAATTGACCATCGTATGATTTAAAAGAATTGCAAAAATAAAGGTAAAGGTAAGACTTTGGGTCACTGTCAAATGAGACATCAATTTCGTGTGGAAGACCTACCTTGTTGAAATCCAAAGCTTTTTTATCTTCATTTTCCTTATTAATTTCATAGTGGCATTCATGCCATACACTGTTCTAGATTCAAACCCATGTTGCCTCTATTGAGTCCACAACCTTCACTTAGGCCCACTCAAGGTGTACTAGTATCAGTGCTACAAGACTCACTAGGACTTGCCCAAACCTATGGTGAGCAGGTCAAAACAAAGCCCAGGGACTTGAGGAGTCCTCGGGGGTAGTCTTGGCCAAGTCTATGAAAAAGCATTAAAATTTGAAAATGCTTAAACATAAAAGCATGAAATTCAAGCGTTTTTCGAAGGGTATGGAGGACTTTTGGAGGACACTTAGTGATTAAATTATGAAAAATAGCATGCACCATGACAGTTTGTGTGGTGTCAAAGGCTTTAATTTGGGCTTGGCGGTGGATGCTCCTTCCCTCGACCCTACCTTGTATCACAAGAAGGAGCGTGTCTGGGGTACTGCACCTCAACCTCATTGGGGGCATGCCTCCAAACCCCCACAAGAGGTGCTGTCCCTTGACCCCAGACCCCCACAAGGGGTGTTGCCCCTTGACCCGTCGGGGGCATTCCTCCCAAAATCTCACAAAGGCACTGCCCCTTGACCCCATTATGGGTGCTACTCCCAAATCCCTACTCTAGTTTTAAAAAACAGAAAGAAAAAAATATCTTTTTAAGCCATGTTGGATGGAAGAGCAACATGTTTTTATTTAGTTGACTTTTTTCCAGTTATATTCCTAGTAATTCAATTACATTTATACTTCTAGTTTGCTAAATCAAACCCTATCCTAAGTAATGCTCCTAAGGTTGTGGCAATAATTGCAAACTTGTCTAAGATACAAGCGGATGACTCCACGTAGAGCTAGTAATGCTGGATTAAGTGATACAAGCTCCGTTCTACCATAGTTCATGACTCCATTGTGAATTTTATTTTTGATGACATGGATATCATAATTCATGAGTTTTGTACACCTTAAACACTTGACAATATTTTTATAACCAAAAATGTTGTTTCCTTCAACTGAAATTCACTTTTATACTCATGTGATTGATGTATACTTGTGTATGTGATCAAAGTAGCTTCAATTTGATTAGTTTATTGTATCTTTAAATTTTATTTATTGAAGGGTGCATTATACAAGTTCTAAATCCTTAAAAATCTCTATATTTCATTTTTTTTCAATTTGCCAAGTCTGCATTGAGTCTGGGCACCAAGTCCAAGTCCAAGTTAAAAATCAGCTTGCCAAGTCTGCACCGAGTCTGAGTTTTGTAACTATGACTAGTATACCATGCAATATCATGGTAGCATAAAATGCAGGGATGGCAACAAAACCTCATGCTACATGGCAATTAGTAATACAATTAAACAATTAGTAGCCAAGTACATAATCTGAGTGTTGCTTTTCTTGAAAAGAATTAAGAATCGTTTGGCAAATATGAAAAGGTTAAAAGTACAACCCTTATAACCCAAGGACAACAATTGTCAAAGCTAACTTATTTTCAACATTACATCAAAGTATAATTGGCAGAGCAGATTTAACAATCATAAATATAATAACAACTTTTGATGAATAAACATATAGTGAAACTAAAAAGGCACCAAAAGATAAATCTCTGCAAAAGGGGTGTAGACTTCAAGTTTTTCTACAGAACCTGACAATCTTTATCACAGCTATAGCTGACATTTCAAATTTCTATGGTCTGATGTGATGCCAAGAATTGAACAAATATATTTGCTATGAGATGAAAAACGATGCTAAATATTCAAGAAATATTGAACAAATCAACGGCTGCCAATGAAATAAAATAAAAGGCATTAGAACAAAGAAATGAAGTTGTGTTGATTACATGTGATGTTTAGCACCATTTTAAATTTCTGCTGTATTTTTGTCTTGATGAAATCATAAACGTTTCCTACTTTTGCAGCAGCATTTTCTAAATCAAGGGCCAGGAAGAACTTTCATAAATCCATTCTTACCAACATTTTCAATTACAAGATCAGAAATGCAAGTGGACATAATTTTTTAACAAAAATGAATGAGAAAGAAGAAAGAAATTATATTAATTTACAGAGACAATCAAAAATAGGTCAGCAGGAATCAAAGAGTACAGTTAGACACAATATAGAGGTCAATAGATTATATTCAAATTCAAAATAGAAGAGCATGTTATTCGGGAAAAAAGCACACATCAGTTCATGGGATGATTTAAGAGGACAAAAACATGCATGACAGTCAAATTTCAGGTAACAAGATGATTTAAGTAAATGTTTCATACCTAGATATGCATGTCCTTGGCATGAGGAACTTATTTGATGTTGCATGCACGAGTGATAAAGACCATGCAAAATAAACTTGTTGATATGGCTACACAGGAATAGCAGAAAATAAGAGCATACCAGTTAATAACACACACGAATAGCCACCAAAGGTAGATGTTGTACACTTGTCATAAGCATAGGTTAAATAGATTTACAATAATGAGGATAAGAACTGTTTGGATAAGGCCAAGCACATGCAGGCTGCACAGAATTTGGCATGTGGAATCTGCCTAGTATAACTTGCAATCAAGAAGGCCCCAGTGAACTAGGCTAAGCGTACATGCAAGATATTTACAATGACGGAGATTAATAGAAGGGAGGAAATGATCACAATAATGGTTCTCATCATTTTCAGGGGACTGATTTTTATTGATAACTTTTGTTTCAAATATTTACCATGGGAAAAAGCTTAAGAGGGAAGAGAAACCTAACCCCATGCCCTCTGGGTAATCATGCTGCAAATGTAATGCATGTTGGTCTGAAGCATTCATGGTTGTTTATAGCCAAAGACTTAAGAGCCTCAAACAATAAAGACAATTCTGATAGAGAGGATATCATAAGCAACCTACATAGTGGCCATAAAGCAAAAGTAACTAGCTCACAAACAAAAATTTATAAAGACAACTCTGATAGACAGGATATCATAAGCAACCGTAGTGATCATAAAGAAAAAGTTACTAGCTCACAACGAGGAACTCTTAATCCCTCTTGCTATTATGACAAGATTAGATATGCTGGACATATCCAAGGCTTTAGAGCAACGTAGAAGATAAAAGATCTTTTGATTCTAGAATCTAGATGCAGACAGCAACTTAAATATTGTTGACAAGAAATGACCCAATTGGCTTTGAGGAAAGATGGAGCCTCAAACAATAAAATCAATTCTAATAGAGAGGATATTATAAGAAACCTACATAGCAACCATAAAAAAAATTAATTAATTCACAAGGATAAGGTTGATATAAGGAACTCTTAGTTCCTCTTGCTATTATGACAAGATTACATTTGATGGATATATCCAAGGCTTTACGGAAGTCTAGAAGACAAAGGATCTTTTAATTGTAGATTCTACATCCAAACAGCAACTTAAATATTGTTGGCAAGAAATGACCCAATTGGCTTTGAGGAAAGATGCACCCTTCTGGTTGCATGTAAAATAGGGTTACACAGAAATCCCCACTGTTTTTGGCGTAGCAAAGTGTTACAACATCACTGGTCAGGTTTGGCAATGCTCTCCTTGGTGTTTCAAGTGCTCTATTTCATTCTTCCTACATTTTCAAATTGTACTTTTTAATGTAGTTATCCTGGGTCTTACCCATGGTTACCAGGAAATGCTATTAAAGGAACATGGACTGCATCTCTGTCATAACCCCGCCAAAAAGATCCAGTTCGTAGCCTCTAAACTAGGCGTATGAAATATGGAGGGCAGCGATCTTGTAAGGAGATCAATTTAGGCAAAGAAGTTAGTAATAGCGATTTGTTAAGATGGCTGATTAAGGATTTATGAGTATATGTCTTTAGCAGTGATTCCAAACAAGTTTGAAATTAAATTAAGATTGTTAAGTCAGCGCCCACCATGAAGAGTTGTGTCTCCCTCAAAAGAGGCAGCAGTTTGGAAAGATTAAGGTGAATGGGTATATCTTTTAGTATGACTCTTCAACGATTTGGAGGGACTATAAATAGAATGCTCCTACTCATTTGGAGGGCATCGAAGGGGTCAGATCTGAACTGGCATTTTAAGAAATCAGTAAATTGATTAAGAAAGTATTTGGTATGCATTTGGTTGTATATGCATTTAATGTATAATATTTGATAGGCATATAAATATATATGTAGCTGATTTCATAATGACTAATATGCAAATAAGAGAGATATGTTGTGTCTAAATTAGTAAATAAGGGAAATAGTGAATCTATTTATGTTCCTATAATCTACATCTTTTTCTTTAAGCAATCATGTGTAGGGTTGGCAAGGAAACATGCTAGGGAAGGGCGGTATAGGTTCTCACAATGTAAGTACACCACCCTAAGTTGGATGGAATTGTCTTGGTTGGATGCTCCTACCACTTGGGGCCAAGGGGGTATGAGCACATCCTTGGGCTTAATTGTGATGAATAGTTTTTTTGGCGCCCTATCATGCATTTCTCTCCAATCCCTACCATGATTGGTTAATGGAAAAAGAGTCTATAGATTGGATTCAAGTTTAAGTTGTTATTCATTATTTCATAAATGTTAATAGTTCATTTATTTCAATTTTTCTGTTTCTGGATTTTGATTGTGTGTAAGTTTTTGCATCAACGTTTCTGGATGATAGAGAGCTCAAGGAGTGTGATCCAAAACATTGATGCAAAAACTTACACACAATCAAAATCCAGAAACAACAAAATTGAAAGCATTATGGATTGTGGAAACCTCACAGCATTATTTCATTTATTCTTAAGTTCAATATCTATTATATAATTTACTATGGAACATTATTTGTAAAACAATTTCATGTTGTGTAATTGTCACTTAAGGCAAATTCAGGCATACTCCAAGTAGGGGACATTACAATTGGTATCAGAGCCTTGATCCTGCCAATCTAAGGATCAAGAGGAAAAGTATATGCAAGCAAGCCGAAGAACTCAAAGGGCATTGGAGAGAGAAAAGAGGAAACTTGCAACAAGCAACAACTCTACTCCAAACAATACAATGAGTACACAAATGGGAAATGAATTGAGGGCTTTCATGGAGCACAACGAACAAACCCCTCAAGCTCTCATGGAGCAAATGAGAAGTCAACACAACTTCTCTTACAAACCCTTCAAAACATGAACAACATGATCAGGACTCTTAGACCTACCCAAACTAATGGGAGGGAAGTTACTTCTACTCATTCTGAAAATAACAATAGAACTCCGCTAAGGTCAACACCTAGGATAACTAGACCTTCCTTTCTACCTAGGGAGGGACCGCCCAGAGAAGAAGAAGAAATCAATACACCAAACCGAAATTTAAATGACTTGGCTATAGCCTATTCAAGACTAGACCCTGACTAGGACCTCCCAAACCTCCAAGGCATATCTTAAATTTTGCAAGGCAACTCACTAGCAACAATGTTTTGGCAACAAACAAGTTATAATACTGTTGCTCATACATATAATACAAGGAATAATAGGCAACCACAAACCATTCCTACAGATACCACTTTCACAACCGATTTTACCTAGTGCCCCTCGTTTACCTTTGCAAAGTGGAAAGGAGTATGATCTTGCGGAACAACTTTGCAACACTCCTGCTAAGATATCCTTGTGGGATTTGATTCAAGCCTCGCCCGTTTACCATAATATGCTTCAAAATGCTTTACAACAAGTTGTTATCCCTCCTAGTGCCCAACCAAATGATGTGGCAGCTATGATTGAGAATATGAATTCATCTAATTTGGACATTGTCTTTCATCAAAGTGAATTACCTCCTTTAGAAACGAAAAAACAAAATGATGCTTTGATGATAGTGGCTAGTATTAAGAATGATAGTAACAAGTTTGGCATTAAATGTGTTGGAACACAATTATCTACTGAGAGGGGGGGGCGGTGAATCAGTAGATCAATTAAAACTTTTTCTTTTAATGTAGATTAAGCAAATATGCAGAGATCACACACACCAATACTCATAACACTAGATATACGTGGAAAACCCAATATGGGAAAAACCACAGTGAGAAATGTTGCTAGGATCTACTGTCCTAATCTAGCCTCACAATAGAACCTCACTGGTTATAATGTTTAAGAGCACCAACCCTAAGAAGACACCAATCCCCTAATTTAAGAGCACCAACTCTAAGGAAGCACCCACTCCCTAATCTGAGTACCAACCCAACTATCTGATCGCACCAACCAATCAAATTTGCAATGAAAGTATGTGGAGCAACAACTCCAGTTACATATGATTCAAATGAATCCAATTCTGTGTTACAGACTCAATCTACAACTGCTCAATATTTGCTTTGCTCTACAAGCATTTCCTCTCCTCTCTTCACTCTTCTTCTAACACACTATGTGCTCATTGAATGCATACGCACTCCTTCATTCTTCAACACACACCAACCTTATACATTGGCATAAATCAATCCTAGGGTTTCCTATCATTTGATGCCATTCATGCTTGATCGACCTCTACCAGATTTCGTGACTGTCTATGCATGAAGTCATCCACTTCTCCTAATCAATCTACAAACATATCATTGGAATAGTTACAGCAATCAATTTCATTTTTTGTGCCACAATCACATTCACCTAACTGGAAGTTTCACTATTTTGCCAAATAGCCATTGTCAAAAACAAATCTTTAAATGTTGGCCTTTGATCATGCCATGATCCGTCAGTTAACATTTAAATGCCTTGAGTTACTTCAACCAATCACCAATCGCCACGTGCCACTTGAGGACACTTGTCATCTACCATACTTGTCGGGGGTCGGGGATCGCTAATCCCTCTTACCGCTTACTTGCAATGCATTGCAGGACTTAAAAAACAAGACCGAACACCTAAGTTCGAAGCCTTTATTCATCTATCTGGGTTCAGCCATCAACCTTACCCTTTACCTTCTACCTTCCTTCACACCATTGCAAATCAACACACAAACCTTTGAACCACTAAAGTTGTCCAATGTCGAGGTTTACTCTTCCACCTTACTGCTTTCCATTCTTTCAATAAGTCGCAAGCCATCTGACCAAGCTGAGATGCCCGAACTAATCCTTCGCAAGACTTAAACCTTTCGGGAGTCGGCCCCCAAGCTTTTCTCTTACCGCTTACCTACCTTTTGGTAAGGCATAAGCCAACCTTCCGATGTCCGATGCCCGACTCCTCAAACTTAACACAATTGAACTTCCTTTTCCTTTGTGCAATCGGTATGAGGTATGGCTGAAGTCCTAAGTCTAAAACCTTTCGAACTTAGCTTAATCCTTTTCCTTTGTTCAATTGGTATGAGGTATGGCTGAAGTTTGAAGTCTGAGATCTTTCGGATTTTACACAACTTTTTTTCATTTCCTTTGAGGCATTCGATAAGAGGTATGACCGAAGCCCAAAGTTCGAAACCTTTCGAACTTAGCACATTCTTTTCAGCATTTCTTTGAGGCATGTGATATAGTGTATGACCAAAGCCCGATGTCCGATCATTTACAACATAGAGTAAGTCACAAGCCCGAAGTTTGAAGCCCGATCGAACTTAGCTGAAAATGAGTAACTCCTTCCTTCTCAAGCAAGCGATATAAGGTAAGCCCGAGGCTCGATGCCCGAAATTTTGCAACACTTCTGTAACACTTCACTACTTGCATCACTTATGCCCTTTTTGACATCAACCAACAATCTCTCCATCTAATATTACTCAGATCTCCTTTAACATCAACAAGATGCCATTTTGACATCAATGACAATCATATTGCCAACAATCTCCCCCTTTTGCATTGATGGCAAAACTAAATGCTCTAAAAAAACATCTTCTCAACAACCATTGCCCCCCTTAGGCTAATGCAAAACTAAATGCTCTAAAAAAACATCTTCTCAACAACCATTGCCCCCCTTAGGCTTGTCTCCCCTTTTGACAAACATAGAGCATTTTGCTCTGTTTCTCCCCCTTTGACATCAATGGCAAAGGGACAGCGTCTGAACACCTTGCTACTACTGATGTTCTCCCCCTTTGACATACCATGCAAAGTGAAAGAATGTGTCCAAGAATCTGCAACCATCAAGTCGTTAGATATTTGTAAAATCATGCATGTCTGACTTTCCTTTTCTCTCACCTTCCAGGGATGAATAAAGTTTATGTAAACTCCCCCTAGACTCATTCCCTATCACTAAGATTTAGTGATATGATGTGGGAGAAACCACTCCCAATTGTTGCCTCACGTATTCAAATTGCTCTTTGGGAAGAGGCTTCGTGAATATGTTTGCAACCTGTTCCTTGGATGGCACATATGCCATGCTAACTTCTTGTTCCGCTACCTTTTCTCTTAAAAAGTGATACTTGATTGAGATATGCTTGGTCTTAGAATACAACACTAGATTCTTTGATAGATTTATGGCACTAGAATTATCACAAAGAATAGAGATAGGTTCTTTGTATTCTACCTTGATGTCTTTAAGTGTTTGTTTCTTCCACAATACTTGAGTACAACATGCCACTACTACAACATACTTTGCTTCAACTGTAGAAAGAGTAACTGATTCTTGATTTTTGCTTAGCCATGAAACAAGTTTGTTTTCAAGAAAGAATGCACCACCACAAGTGCTTCTTCTATCATCCACACTTCCTGCCCAATCAACATATGTATATGCTGTCAAAGTGAAATCTTCACCTTTGGGATACCATAGTCCATAGTCAATTGTGCTTTGGATATATCTAAAAATTCTTTTTACTACATTGACATAAGACTCTTTAGGAGCAGCTTGAAATCTTGCAACCATGCACACTGCTTGCATGATATCAAGTCTTGATGCAGTTAAGTACAACAAGCTACCTATCATTGCTCTATACATGGTCTGATTTGCATCTAGGGATTCATCTGTCTTGCTTAATTTACATCTAGTTATCATGGGGGTACCAATTGGTTTGCTATCTTTCATCCCAAACTTCTTGAGCATCTCCTTAGCATACTTAGTTTGATATATGAATATCCCTTCATCAGTTTGTGCTATCTGTAGACCAAGGAAGAAGGAAAGTTCTCCTAGCACAAACATCTCAAACTTATTTTGCATTTCGACAACAAATTCTTTAGACATTCTATCATTGCTGCCACCAAAAATAATGTCATCTACATACACAACAACAATTAACATATGCTTACTTTCATATTTGAAGTACAGATTGCTATCTGCACATCCCTTCTTGAATCCTTGTTGTTGTAGGTGTTGGTCTAATTTTGAATACCAAGCTCTAGGTGCCTATTTTAGACCATATAGTCCTTTCTTCAATCTACAAACATAATCTTCTTTTGATAGTTGAAAACCTTTAGGTTGTTCTATCTAAACTTCTTCTTCTAGGTTTCCATTTAGGAAAGCAGACTTGACATCCATTTGATAGACTTTGAATCCTTTATGAGCAAAGAATGCTAGAAACATTTGTATGGCTTCCAATCCAGCAACCAGTGAAAATGTTTCTTCAAAATCTATACCTTCAACTTGTGCATACCCTTTGCACACCAATCTAGCATTATTTCTTACAACAGCTCCATCCTCATTAAGCTTATTTCTAAAGACCCATTTAGTGCCTATCACATTCTTGCTTGAGGGTCTTGGAACTAACTCCCAAGTTTTGTTCTTTTCAATTTGGCTTAGTTCTTCTTCAATTGCTTTTATCTAGGTCTCATCCTTGTTGGCTTCAACATAGCTCTTGGGCTCTATTTCAAATAATAGTGCAAAGTTTACTTGCTCTTTGTTCTTTGCAACTCTCCTTGTCTAAACTCCTTCATCTTTGTTGCCAATAATCTGCTCTTCAGGATGATCCTTTTGAATATTTCTTGTAGGTGTCTTTTCATTCTCTTCTTCAAACTCTTCATTAGCAACTTCTTCAGACTTTTCATCAAGAAGTTCATTTTGTGCATATCATCAAGTGCATGGTCATTCTACCAATGAATGTAAGGCCTTGAGTAACAAAATTCAACATCTTAAAGATTGTGCTGCTCTTCCTTGTGTTGATGCACCTACTTCCTCTAATTCATAATGATTTTCATCCTATCATGTTGCTCATCACTATGTGGCATTGGTAGCTTTATGTGTTTTGCTCATTGCCATTCATGGTGGTGCAATCTTAAGTGTAACCATATTTATCTTGGCAGCAACATGATAGTCCTTCATGGTTGTCTTTGTCTCTATGCTTGGGGGGCACGGATAACTAGTTTTTGGAGGTGTGTATTCTTTTCAAGGATCCCCTCTTCCCCTCTTTCTACTTAAAATACCAACATAGCAAGTATGTTGACATTTTAAGTGGGGGGGCATATAGTCCCCCTACTCATTGTTTGCATGTTCTCTTCTTAGTGGTGATAGCATACATCTCCTAGGAAGTGTGACCTTTACATTGGCATTATTTCATTGTGGCATTGATATTGTTGCTTCACTTTTGTTCACAGAGGTTGAACTTAGTGTGGTGTTGGCATAGCATCTTGATCATGTTGTGGCACCTTATCAAAGTTATCAGGGAGTATAACTTTTGGTATGGTTGACGTATGGAAGGCCTATAGACCTAGTGTGACTTTTCCATCTGCCACCTTTTTATGGGTACACACCTTGTAGACCTAGTGTGTGTTTCTCATTGTTTTGGACAAACACCTGAGGCTTGATCCATTTTAGTTGAACAAACAGTCGAGGCTTGGTCCATCTTTCATTCTTGCATTAACTTTGACATTGCATGCTTGTGAATCTTGTTTTGCTGAACATATCTTACACATCTTGTGTGTCCCTTTGTCCTTATGTTGGTTTGTCATGGGATCTTAGATCCTGGGGGCTTGGCCACCTCCTTGATCTTTGTCATTCTATCTCTCTAACAGTTGTACAATTGGACCTCTCTTGACTTTTATGTCTACTTTAGTGTGAGTTTGAACATAAGTTCATACTCTCACTAAAGTGGGGGCTAAATGTAGTGTAGGACATTGTATACCTTTACAATTTCACACTTTGTTTGCATCTCCTTAATTAATTGGACTTAATTAAGCTTCTAATTGACCAAATTATGCATTCCAAAGCCTTATTATTCCCGTCTTCGGAAAGGGAAACCTATATTAAACAATTGCCATCATTAACTAAAACATCTTGTATCATGTGTGTCTTGGACTTAAGGTCCAAGACCCAAGGGCGAATGGTCCTCCTTAAGTGCCATGACCCATTTTAAAATATGTTTTTGGTGGCATTTTAATGATTCAAATTCAAGTTTCAATTGTCGGATTTTGGAATCCAATTTCTAGAAAATTAGATAAACATCTATAAATATATAGTATTTTTATCAATTCAAATCTAAGAAACATTATCTAGCATTAAGGCAACTTTCATAAGAGCAAATATTATTGTCAACAACATTCAAGAGCAGATTTATCAGTCATTTGTTGCAGCATTGAAGATCCTATCATTATGTCAAAGTTCATGTGTGTTCATGTCATGTTTTGGAGCTAACATTGTGATGTAGGTTTCAAGCATTCAAGCATCAATCAATCAAGCCAATTCATGCAAGATCCAAGCCTTAGAGTGATGTGTTTGACTTCAGTCCTCTAAGGACAGCCATTAAGGGTTTGGTGAGTTGTAATAAGCATTGTTCATTCAGCATTTCCTTCCACTTTGTCATTATTTCATTATCAAAATTTGATTACCAAACCGGGGTTTGACCAAGGCAAACCCCTATTCACCCAAAAAAAAACATTTTTGCTTCTCTTTGTATGTGCAGATTTATAGGTGAAGAAGGACTGAAAGTTGATCAAATGAGCAATTTTGCAAAGTTGTCAAAGTTGTCATCATTGTTGTCAAGCTACAGAAACTCACTTACAGATCTTATTCCCAGCGTTTTGACAGTCAAACTTGGAGATATCAGAAGCTTAGATCCGGGATTAGATGACTGCAAAAATTGATTTTGGACCCCTACACTAAGACCCATTCACCCCTAGGCAAATGAGTCCCTTATCAGAGCTCAAAACCCACTTTTTATCATAGGTGCACACTATCAGGCCCTTCTCAGATCTGTCTGCAAACTATCGTTTCCATTTCTGTTATCATAGAATTCTGCATTTCAAGTGTTAGGTCATATAATTCATTCAGTTTATCCACTTTAAATAATTCCAAAACATCGCAAATCAGTCATTTATGTCATAAGAAAACAGCAGATCCCAAAATAAGGGTTGGCTCACCTCAAGGTTGAAAGTCAACCCTATCCCTTTCAAATCTCTTTTTGTAATGAAATTAGTTAAAGGGGTAAGTATATTTGAACCTTTAGATCACACACCTTTCATATTGGTGAACACACACTTACCCCTTTTCCTATGTTTCAACATTGTTAAAAGGCAGTTTACTTGATCTCATCATGGTTATTGAACAAAGAAATAATAACACCAAAATAGCCCTAAATGAATAGCTAATGAACACCTCAATTTAAACTCTAGTCATTCCTTCATACACAAAAAACTTTACTTGTCATTCTAGGGTTGAAGGTGCACGCATGATTTTTCAAGGTGCATACTATCCCTAAATTCTACTTTCGATGTAATAGCAATAATATAGTAATACTATTAATATTCCAATGGGTGTGAATAAGTGGTAAGGGCTTATCATTACCATAATGAAAACCCGGGTTCAAATCGCCAAGGGAACTACTAGTCAAAAGCTCCCATGACCCTTGACAATGTGGTCTCCAAAGAACAAGGACAAGGTATAAAAACTCAAGTCATGCAATTGGCCCCTATTTGTGTCCCCAAGCATATGAGATCCATACAAAAACCCTTATTGACCAAACCAAAAAAGAAAACATGTTATTCATAAAATCTTATTTTTTGGTTTAATATACTTGTATTTTATAAATTCAAAGGGGTAATAGACTATCTTAAGCCAATAATGAACCCATCTAATGGTGGACAATGCATGGAGATGGAGCTAGCTCCAAGGAGTCAACAATTTGCCATCCAATTCATCAACAGCTAAAGAGAATTAGTCCACTTAATGCATGATTGGCGATCCATTCTGTTAAGAGGAACAGACTAGCATTTTCATAAGTTGAACTTGACATTCAAACATGAATATGGAATCAGCATTCATTAATCAAAATTCTAAATGCATTTTCAGTTTCTCCACCACATGAAAATGAAAATCAGTTTCATATGTACTCTATCTATATTTTTTTTGTTGACTAATATATATGTTTCTGAACCATTTTCAATATTTTCTAAATAAAAAATGATGATTAATCATTATGGTGCATGTTCCATTTCCAAGTTTGTGTGTATCATTAGCTTATTCATTGATCATATATCCATTAACAGTTGAACACATATTGATTAATTGTGATGATCTACATTTCCAAAAGAGATTCTCTCTTTTTTTGGTGGGTGACTCTTCTCCCCATCTCCAACACCCAATCGTTTTAATTTTGGGCATATCCTATAAGAATCCTGAAACGTGTTCCCTGTTTACCCCATCCCTCCACTTCCCACCCCAAGGTAAGACAGCTGTTCCCCTATTCTATGACAATACCAAATAATGTACATAAGATAATCCTTACAAGAGGTATTGTGAATCAACTCTTGCAGCACTTGAATCAGAGTCTTAAATGGTATGCCAGATAGAATTCAAACTTGTCAAAAAAATTCAATTGGTAAAGGGTTTGCTCAATGTAAAGCAGAAAATCGCCTGAACTGATTGATTACACTAATTCATGACTGTGAGGAAGACCAATACTACAAAGAAAGATAGGCAGAAGCTGAATTTTCCAGAATCAAATTACCCTATGTATGTGAACTTAGTTGCAATCTATTAATATTCACCAAACACAAACTGAGCTCTCAATTCGCTTGCTTCCTTAATTCTTTAGGAGCCTAGAATTTAATTTGGACCATAGCTTTGAGTTCCTTCTTCTCATGTTTTTTATAATCCATTACAAAATATCGCTTCTTCTGCAGCCTGTACTGCCAATATCCAGGACTATAAACTTAACACTAATTGAGAATGAAATAACACTTACTTTGACAAGTCAACTACCTATTATCATCCTGACATTGATTTTCATTTAGAAGCCACTGAGAACACTGGAAGGGAAATTTTACCCTAGTAGAAAAGTTCCTAATCGCAATCCTTGAAAGTAGTACAAGTAGATTGAGTAATTTATTTGTTCTACCAGTAACTTCTTTAAAATAATAAATCAACTCTACCACTCATGAAAATTGGTTATCTACTCAAATATCCACTGTAATTGCATAACATATCAAAGTGTAAGTTCTGCTAGCTTTCTACTTCATATACTGCTTTTTGAGGGAAAAAATTTATAGAATTGTTTTTAAAAAGTGAAGATAAGTGCACCTTTTCTCTTGCAGAGCAGGAAGCATATCAGAAAACTGAGCATTTGGAGCAGGAGAAAATGGCCTAGAATTGGCAACCTGATTTACAACTGAAGTCAATCTAGAACTCATACTTAAGTCTGATGGTGGACCCATTCCTAATGAAGCTGAAGGATATGTTGAATTTATTGAAGGAGTCACTGTTGGCGGCTGATACCATGTTGGTGCTGCAAAAGGCATGGGCTGAGCCTGTTGCTGTCCACCTCTGCTATCATTTTTAAAATAATGTTGATCCCTCAGAATTCGATCTCAATGAAACATATCATTATGGGCATACATATACCAAAAACTAAAAAAAATCATAAACACAAGATATTCATTATCTAATGCCTTAAATGCAAACCCAATAGGTTTTACATAGCATAGAAGTAGCAGTTATCCACATCTCTGTCTCCTTACTCTCCTTTCATTCCAGAGGAACAGTGAAGCATTTCCACAAAAACACAACTTTTGAAACGCAAAAACAAGAACACTTTTTCATTAAGAATTGCATTCAATCATATACAAAATCTCAATCTGATAAACTGATTTCCAACTTCATCCACTCTAAAGAAGAATCACAAATGTTGGAGGCATACTGCAGGTAGCAAGAAATGCTTCTGAGATCATACTAGAAAATTACAGAGCATGTTCAACACACAAGGAAAACTATGAAATGCAGAATGTGCTGAAATAATTTTTCATATTATGTGAATAAACAGAAAGGTTTCAGGGAAGTAAGAAAAACTTAACCAATATTCCAGTTATAGGAACTCTTGAAGAAAGAAACTAAAAGAGAATTTTACTCAAAGGAATTATAATCCGGTACCCTTAATGAATAATAATTTATTCAACTAAAAATAAGTGACCTCATATATGACTTCCAAACCCTTATGTTGATTTGAGACATCTCCTAATCAATTACTTCTTTAAGAGAGAAAAATAAATAAACTAAGGTAACAAGGAAAGAGATATATCAAGAATAAAGTAGGAGACTAATTGGCAAAAATTACCAGAGTTGACCAAATTATTAAATATAATTATAAACCGAAAATTATTAGTCATGCAAAATGTGAGTTTTACCAGGGCAACAACCCAGACACATATATCCCTCAACAATTTATCTAACAATGGACATGAAAGCTCATTAGTTCGAGAAAAAGTAGTTCTTAACAGAATCTTTGTCACAAACACATTTACACTTAAAATAAAATATTGGTAAAAATAAACCTGTTTTTCCACTAATCAAAAACAAAGATCTTTTCATTTTTCAACTCACAAATAAAATTATGTGGATGTAAGATATACTTAAATTTATGTCAAAAGAACACAAGGAAGGAAATAAGAAAAAATGCAGAACAAAAACACATATAGACTATGAAAAAAAACCATATACAAATGGAAGATATACTTATATTTATGGCAAAAGTACACAAGGAAAGAATCAATAAAAAATGCAGAGCCACTGATTTACATAGGACATGAATAAAGAATTGCAGGCATAAAATAGGTTTGATGATGGATATAAGAGATAAAAACTAAAACTTACTGAAAAAGGGGTGGCTTTTCAGGAATACCCTACAATCAAAGAGATGCATATAAAACCTACCAAAACATGCATAAGAAGTCCGATTAAGCAACAATTACCAAATCCTGCAGCCTTGCCATCCCAACAACATAGATTTATCTCGAAAACTACCAATGCCATCATGTGTACCATTTCACCGTGCAGGATCAATGATTTAGATATTCATGAATAAAGACATAAAATAAGAGTGTATAGAATATCTTTCATGTAGCTTGTTGCTAGAAGTGTTTTTCTTCATATGTATCAGAGCACAAAATTATAAATCACATATTAATCATGAAACCACTGAAAAAATTTTGCCCACATTTCTCAAATTAATGACTGCAAAAAGGGAAGGGCAGAAAAGAAAAATCACATGTAACTTGAAAACCATATGTTCCATTTGTGTACTATGTTGCCATGAAGGATCAAAGATTACAGCATTCATGATCACTTCAGTGGAGGAATACTACAACAGTCCATAGAATTTTTTCATATAGGTGATAACTAGAACTGTCTCTATGAGTTTTTTTTGGATGCAACAAAGCACAAAATTACCAATCGTAGATCAATGATAAACTTCCTGCACCAGTCATGTTCAAATGTGAGAAATTGAGGATTAAAGTACAGGGAAGTGGGGAAACTCATACAAAAGTTGAAAAATACAAATTCTACCATATAAACTATTTTCCTGTGCAGGATCAGAGATTTCAGAGATTGTGACCATTTTAATATAGATACAAAACAAAGTTTATTGAATATTTTTCATGGGGCAATTACTTGAAGTGTGTATGTGGTATAATAAAGCCCAAAGTATAGAATTAGTGACTAAAATAAGGACGAAAATGAATAAATTATAAAAGACATACAGAACTTGAAAACTATAAAGTCCATCCAGAATCAATAATTTCAACATACGTGATCACTTCAATGGAGACATTATACAAGAGTCTATGAAAAAAATCAATGTGGACAATTACTGCAAGTCTAAATATGATTCTCTATGCATTTGAGAAAACTCAAAACTATTAATCACATGTCAATAACGAAATTCCTGCACTGGTATTGTCAAGTATGAAATCAAGGTCAGAAAAGGGAAAAGGAAAAGGAAAAAGTAATGGAAAAATACACACGCAATTTGAAAAATTACAAATTGAATCGTACATACAGTTTTGTCATGCAAGACCATAGATTTCAGCATTCATTACCATTTCAGGGAAGAAATAATACATTCATAGAATATTTTTTTATGTGGGTATTCATAACAAGTCTTTACATGATTGTCTTTGTATGTAATAACAGTTGAAACTACTGATAACAAATTAATTATTAGCTTCCTGCTCAAGTCATATCTACATTTATAAAATTGACGATTGAGAGAAAGTATATAAGGGGTAAAAGAAAACATATAGAACTTGATTTCTTAAAGTTCCATTAGGCAATTTTGCCATGTTAGATAAAAGAATTCAATATTAATGCTCATAACAGGATAGCAAAATGCAAAAGTTTATTGAATAATTTTCATATGGATATTATTAGAAGTATGTGTATTATATAAAAACCCCAATCGCATATTAACAATGAACTTGCAGAATCAGTCATGTCTAAATGCAGTGTATTAAAGATTGAAGGAAGGCGAAGAAGGAAAAATAACATATACAGAACTTGAAAACTACAAATTAAATCATATAAATTAATTTCCATGCAGGATCATATATTTTAACATTCATAATGATTTCAGTGTACGCATGATGCAAGTGCTCATATAACAAATTTGATGTAGGTGATTACTGAAGTGTGTATATAATGTAATAAATCTCAAAACTAATAATCCCAAGTTATCGATAAATTTTCTGCACAATCATGTACACGTATGTGAAAATCATAATTATAGAAGGGAAAAGGAAAAATACACATACAGAATGGGTCTGTGCATCTTGGCCAAGGTCTTCTGATTCTGCAGTGTAAGCTGTTACAGATATAACAAATATACAAATCAAATCAAACAAGCCTTTGGATCCTCCTGTCCTCAAACAAGACACATCAAACACATATAGCCATGAAATATAGCATCACCAATCTTATACCCACATAAAATAAAAATTGAAATACTATAAAGAGAAAAAGGTCTAAAGGTTATAAATTGTTCAGCACCCACCTTAGATTTCTTCCTTAACTAAGTGGAATTACTTTTTACTGGTACTTTATGGTATATACCACGTAGAATTTGCCTGTTCTTTGACAAACCCATGTTGAATTTCGGTAGTAAAGAGCTAAGCTCACATCGTTTGGAACAATTCCATGTTGAATCTAAAGATTTTCTGGTACATCTGTTTCAGCCACTTTTCTGTCAAAATGATCACTTGGTACAGTGCCACATTGAATTTTTCTTCACTCTTTGCGAAGAAACCCCCGGTTCGATACTTTGACAACTTGTTTGGCCTTTTGAGGGTTCCCTGACAAGGACAATCTGTCTCTAGAATAGAAAATCTTATAGTTTCTTGTTCCGATTGTTTCATAAACTATTATTTGTTTTGCTTGTAATTCCGTCAATAAGCATATATTCCTTCGAATAAGATTGAAGTTTAATGATCAAGGAATGTCAAGGAGTTCTTATGAAGAAGGGGTGATGAAAGACATTTTTAATTGTGAGTTCTTGGATGAAGGCGTGGTTGTCTTTGTCCTCTTTCCCTACTTTTTAATATGGATTCCCAAACGATGGGATGCTATTTTGTAGTCAAACCGGTTGAAAGATTTTTAGCCTCTTGTAAAGCTTTGCTAATGCATGTTAACCTTCATTTTATTGTAGTTTTGCCCACAATTAAAAAAAATTGGGCTCATTCTTTTTAGTACTTCTCCTTATGCAATAGTATTCTTTTTAGTCAAAATTAATAGCAGGAGATCTGATCTGGAGAAGAGTCTGGAGACAAACTAAGTTGTTGAGTGTCTCGGTCCCATAGGCTGTTTAGTCTCGTGGACGTCATTAAAATCTTTCATTCATTCATTCATTGCAATGAATTGTGTTTTTCTAGTTAACTAGTTATTAATAAATTAGCTTTCAACTAATCAAAAATAATATTTTTTTTAATCAAAAATAATATTTTTTTCTAAAAAAAATATTATTCAATTTTATAAAGTGAAGTTTTTTTTTTATCAGTAAGATAAGATTGTATTGATTTTAAAGAAAGTTTTTACATTTAGAAGCCCCTGACATTGGGTGATGAGAGCCCTGACCCTACATTGTTTCAACATTCGTCCATAGAAGCACAAAAAGGTTGCCATAGAAGGCAAAAAGACCCATACTATTCGACTACATACAACATTAGCTACTAACACCCATCGACCATACACAACCAGACATATAATGTAACTAACAAAGAGCCAAAAACTAAAGACCTCCACCTATTTACCACACATTTTTTGTGCAAAGACATGAAACTCCTGCTTCTAGGCCGAACTTGTCACAGCAACCACGCGACTCTTCTTCCTCAGAAACTCGGCATCTGCGCTGGCTAGTCTATGATGCTCCACCAGGGCCAACTAGTCACATCTAGAAGAAAGGGATAGTATTTAACCAATGTGTCTAGGTCCTCCAGTGATTTTTCCAAACCCACTAGCAAATCTGCTCTGAACAAGTGCTTCATAATCGCTCTTGCATCAACCTTCGAAACCCCAACATCTAAGAGCCCCGCTAAGACGCGTGAAGAGATGTAGGAATTCAACTGGTATCCTTCCACTCCAGCCATAAAATCCTTCCCAACCACACATTTTATTGCAGCAAACATAAGATAGTACAGACGACAAATAACCCTACAAAGTCAAAGCAAGGAAATGGGACCAAGAAAGGTCGCATGCCTTTTAGAGCTTCGCAATTGAATGGGGGTGACCATCTCTCCCATCTCTAACTCTAACGCTAAAACCAGAAGAATAAACCTTCCCATTACCAACCCAACCACAAATGCCTGAGGAGGTGATAGAGAGCCAAAGTTTAATAACCTTGAAAAACCAACCCACTACCAAAAATGATGACCGGGTGGCGAGCCATGGAGAGAATGAGGCTGGCGACAAGACGTGATTTGAATGTTCACCCGCTCCATTTAATTATAATACGAACACCCATAGAAGCCTCCAGAACACCGATGGCTCACTTGTCCGACAACCTCTGATGTGTCTGCCACGTCCACCCATCAATGGTGGAGTGGCATCCTCCCATCTACCCAATTTTATAAAGTGAAGTTGCTAAATATTTAATTTTATAAATTATAAAAAATATTTCTCCTCAATATGATTGGCTAAGAAGTTTTGTATGTTATTGACAGATTTCGAGGAAAAGTGAAAATGAACTATTATTTTGCCTACTTTTAAGAAAACTGAACTATTATTTTGCCTATTTTTTAGAAAATTGAACTATTAGATTGCCTATGTTTAAGAAACCAAATTTCCTATATTCAGCTTTACTATATTTACTATATTTGAAAACAAAAGCACTATAACGCAAAAATGTGTACTAATAATAGTGCATAATAGTGTGTGAATATCATTTTTTCACTTTTTATTCACACCACAACTCATCGGTAAGATTTTGCATTTGTCCTTTGCTAATATTTATAATATCTTTTTAATTCTTAGAATTTTAATATATAATATAATTGATTATTATATAATAAATTCATTTTTATTAATACTATATTTTTATTATGAAATTTAAATTATATAAATAATATATTGTATTTGTATTGTAAATTTTTATTATATTTATTAATATGATATTATGTTATCTTTAAGTTTTATTAATGTAATATTATATTTTATTTAAATTATTTTGTATTTGTATTTATATATATATATATATATATATTTTTTTTAGACTGCAGGAATCGGGTAGCATGACCCCCTATAAAGTGCAGTGCACTTTTTAACGTGACCGGCGGCGCTGGCGCGACACGCCCTCCGGTACCACGGGACGGGGGGAGACTAGAACTTGTGACCAGCAGAGCCGCAACGGAATTACTTAGCCAACCAAGCTAGGGCCCCCGCCCGTATTTGTATTTATATTACATTACTAGTATACATATTATTATTTAACAAAATTATTATATAAATTTTATGTTGAAATAAGTATTGGTTTATTTTTTCTTATAATTATTTATTTTATTTATTTTTTATTTAAAATAAAATAATTTTAAAAAATTATTCTTTAGATTTATATTATATAATTAATAAATATTATTTTTAATATAATGTAATAAATTTATTTTATATTATACATATTAACATAATTATTAAATAAAAAATAATTTTTTAAATGTGAGATGGTGCGCTCTACTTCGAAATTCTCTGCAACTCCTACAACCTCTGTGTGCGCCAAATTGGAACATTGTGAACTATCATCTGAGACGGGCCAAGGCTTGGTGGGTTCTATGGGGGTCTCGCCTGTTCTTGCTTGCCCTAAGGTAGATTTTGGGGCTCCTCCTATCGTGCATGTGCCCTTGCGGGATGAGAAATTTGGTTCTCTATTGGCCTCATGGAGCACGGTGGATGTTGGTCCGCATCTGGATGTTGGTGGTAAGCAAACAACAATTTCCCCTTCTCCCTCAACAACGACTGGCACTCCAAATAGGGGTTTTGGATGTGTGTCTAGGGGTGGATCAAAGATGAGTTTCACGGCTACCCTAGCTAGGCGCCCTCCTTCTCGATGAAGCATTCTCCATGTGGTGGTAGGTAACCCTAGATCGAGGGTTTCTGGAGCATCTCCTCCCATGCATAAATCTGATACCTCTTTATCTTCTAGCGGTGCTCATGTGAGCCCTCCCTTTGATGTTCGGCACTCGGCCTCTATTCCAAAGATCTGGCTTGATGATTTGGCCTGCGACAGAGAAGAATTTCTGGTGGAACATGCTCTTATTTTTTGATTTACGAAGGTTTGGCCTAAATTTTGTGACCTTCATTCTTGGATTGATGTAAATCAGAAAGATTATCTCCAAGATGAAATTAGCATATACCCATGTGCGAAGGGGTTCTTTATTTTAGAATTTGAATATGTGGATGACAAAGAAATGGTGCTCAACTTTGGCCTATGGTTTTTCCATGAAATTTTTTTATGCATGAAGCCCTGGTTCCCCTCAATTGATCCACGTACAGATATTTTTTCAACAACACTTTTATGGATATGTTTGCCCTACCTCCCATTGCAGTTTTGGGAAATTGGTTGCCTAAAGGTGATTGGCAATGGACTGGGGAAATATCAAGGCCTCTCAAAGGAGACAATCAATTATGAAAATTTGACATTTGCTCACTTATGTGTTGAGATGGATGTTTCAAAAGGACTTTCGGTTGATATTTATCTCAAAGTTGGAAAGAGACATTGGTGCCAACCAATAGATTATGAAAAGATAGCATTTAGATGCAGATTTTGCTTTGCCATAGACCATGGTACTGCTCAGTGCAAGCAAAAACATGTTGGGGTGCATGCTAATGATGCTCCTATTTGCAAACCCTCTTGGTGGAAAGGGGCTAAATCTTTCCATTATGCAATTTCTCCTCCTTCAAATACTGCAACTCCTTCCAATCTCACTTCTCAATGCTCGATTCCTGTCTCGTCCCCCAACTTGGTGGTTGCTAGCATGACAAAACCTTCCCTTCTGTTGGTGGATGACAACACTTCATCTTCCCCTCCTGTGATCATTTCGCAAGATAAATGCTTTGACGCTTGCACTACCAATGTAGACATGTCTTCTCCACATATCACACAGCCAGGTCTCCTTGATAAGGTTGAGGTTTCCACTCTCTCACCTACTACCACCTATAACGATGCAGTGAAGAATGGGCGCAAGTGTATTGATCCTTATTCACCCTCCAGGACATAACAAGATTGGACTGAAGTTAGGCGAAAGAGATCTCTTCCCTCTATCCAAATGGAATTAAGGTCTGCAAAGAAATAGTTTTAAGGTTTATCATGCTTTGGGTTTGATCTACCCATTTTTTGGTCCTTTTGTGTTGCACCCTGTTATCAGGGCATGCATTTATGCTCTTTCTAGATTTGTATTTTAAGGGAGTTGTCCCCTTGACAACACTTACATATAAAAAAAAAACATAATTATTAAATAAATTTTATATTTATAAAATCATTATTTTACTATCATTTATTTATTTTATTTTGTTTGATATTTATAATATCTTTATAATATTTAAAATTTTAATATATAATTGATTTTTAGTAATGTTATATCATATTATAAGAACATTTATAATGATAATCAATTAGTTTTTGCATGCCTATAATTTAGGAGTAGCATTCTGAATAAACAACCATCACTACTAAACAACCAAAACAAATAAAAAAAATGATATTCAAAACTAAAATATAATAATTAATAAAATTTGCATTTAATTTTATTCACCTTATTTAAACTTACATATATTTTATTTAACTCTGCATGCCTATAATTTAGGAGTAGCATGTTGAATAAACAACCATCACTACTAAACAACCAAAACAAATAAAAAAAATGATAGTCAAAACTAAAATATAATAATTAACAAAAATTGCATTTAATTTTATTCACCTCATTTAAACTCGCCACTACGTGGCACTTGTTTGATTTTGTAGGTAGACCCTTTTTTTTTGTTTCATTAGTCTACTTGTTCTAATTTCAATTATTTGGGGTAATTTAGGTAACAACTTTTTCTTCTATGAAATATTAGATGTTTTATATAAGTAATTATTATTGTTGATCTTTTCATTTATATGACGTCGAGGAAGTTTTAATATAAATTTTGTAGACTAATACATTTCATTTAAATATTGTGTACAAAGTTTGATATTGTATATTTATGAAATGAGAAATTTGAAATTATTTGATTAAAATATTCAAAGTGTAAAATTGTATTCTTAATGTTTTTTTCTATCTATTTTGACTTTTGTCTATTATATAATAGTTTAGTATTTAGTTTGTCTATTTTCAAGTGAGAATTGGCATTCAATTTGAATCAAAATTAAATCTAATTTCATATTCTTCAAGGATCTAGATCTATCCCTTAATCTTCTTGCTCCCAATCCCACGTCAAGCTTGGTCATGTAGTCTTGAACTTGACTCAAGACCTCTAGTGTGATTACCCCCATTTTCCAAAATCAAACTTAAGTATTTTCCCAAGCCAACCTAGTTCTAATTTAAATCAAGCATGAAATATTCAAATTTGAATATTTAGGTGTTGTATTGAAAGACAAAATTATAAATCACTTAGATTGAGAGCACGGTCATGAAATAACATTATATTACCATTACAAAAGTATCACATTGGCTACATCAGCATCTACATACATAAGGATAAATACACAAGTATTTTGCATTTTTTGTAGTATGCCTTCAATCTTGTTCAAATAGTATAGAATTTGTACATAGGATCTCAGTGCAATCAAGACAACTCACAAATAGTATGCCTACAATATTATTCTAATAGTTATTTTTAGCACCATTGAGTCTAGTTTTACAAAGGTAAGCAAAATTTCAAAGAAGCGAGATACAAGGTTTAAGGTCATGAATGTAGGGATCAAGGTCACTTGTATAGGTTTGACAAGTTTAACATAGAACAATTCATTTCTCAAATTTTCAAAGCTTGAATGAGATAGTTGTTATGCCTTGCATAACCACCCCATTTTAAATTTGATTAAAATGGGACCCCTTCCCCCCCTCTTTTGCTCTAAATTCTGACATATTTTGGGCCTATGGATTTTATTGCTTTGATTGCTTTCAAGGTCCTTAGTTGTTCATCTCACCCATCTAAGTCGTTCCCCTAGGTTGCACATTGAAAACTTAAGTTTTAAGGCAAAGTTCAGGTTTTCACCTTGTTTCAAGATTTTTCGACCCATTTGGATTTTCCCGGATTCCATCGTAAACCCAACAAAGTAATTTCAACATTGGAAGTTCAAAGTTTCAGGCTCTTCGCAGAATTCCGCCTAGGCCGGATTTTTTCAGATTTCGCTTGGTCGTCGGGTTTCCAAATTTTGGGTCACTAAGACTTACCGATCGCTGTGAGTTTCTTAACTCTCTCCGCTCAGGTGGATCTCTCACCGATGTGTGCTCCCGAACGGTTTCCATGCCTTTCCTTTTTTGTCAATGCCTCAGTTTGATTCGAGTGGGGTTTTACGAAGCCCAATTCAATTTGACACGCTCTAAGTTGGTTGGTGAGTTTTTCCTTTATTGTATTAATCAAAGCTTGCTTAGGAGTGGTCCATTATTCATTGCAAACCCACTGTGAACCTTGTCGAGTGTATCCAAGTTCCATCTAGGTAATCTGAGCTTGCCCCTGTTGTTCATGGCGGAGGTCTTAGCAGTTGAATCTGGGGCATCACTGGTTTGTCATGCACTTTCGTTATTTGACTCCTCAAGTAGTCTGGATCCAAAGGGATAAATAAAAATCATGAATTAGATTCAAGTCGACCTCAAGAGATTCAAAATTCATCGAGTTTTGATCACTTCATGAAAAGTCGAGCGTGATGAAGGTTTTTTGGGATTCTGAAGACTCTGTGGAATTTCTGTGTCTTTGGATTTTCCCAGATTCCTTCATCTTCCCGTAAGTATGCTCTAAGGTCAGAATTTTGAGTCATCCACGGAATTCCGATCTGGCCAGATTTTTCTGGATTTTCTACCAAGCTTCGAGTGACTTGAAATTATTGACACAAGAATGATTTAGGTGATGAATGCTTGATATTCCATGCTTATTTTGATGGATTTCACAATGTTATATGCATTCCTTCTTCATTCAAATGATCTATTGGTGAACCTTATGCCTACTTCGAGATTCTTCGTTCTGGCCGGATTTTCCCAGTTTCCTTCAGTTTTCTGAAGTGCGAAGTTATGAGTCATCCACATAATTCCGGTCCAGCCGAATTTTTTTGAATTCTCTGCTATGCTTTGTGGAATTTAAGAAATTGGATAAAATTGATGAATCTAATGATGAATGCTTAAACATATCTTGCTTTAGCTTGATGAATTTCAGTGTTGATGCTTAATGGCTAATTTAATGGTTTTATCATGATTTTAAGCTAGCACTTGGATGAAAATGTTGTCAAGATTTGGATTCTCACATTGGTGTTTGATGGATGTAGGTTGAGTCTGGCAGGACGATGGTGGCTGGAGAGGTTAAAGAACACAAAGGGATCATCCATCTCTGAAGCAGAAAAAAAATGAAGCTAGATGAAAAGAGTAGGATTCCTGAGGGCAAGATGACATCAGTCTAGTTCGAGGTTTCAGATACAAATATGAACACCCTACTACAAAGGACTAAGGCTATCATGGGATACAGTAACTGGGCACCAGCTGGATGATGCAATGACCTACAATGCAATCATTAATGAATATCAATCCAACAAGAGAGACTGGGACAATACGATGGGGCAGCTGAAGAATAATATTAATGCTATTAAATGGTGAATTAGGGTTTCACCTATGCCACTTGCGGATAGCTTGTAGAGGATGTCCTTGGTGTCGAAGGCCAGAATGGAACAAGGTATGGGCGAAGTGGGGGAAATAGTTAATGCAAAGCTGCATCAAAAGTCATGCTTCCTCATTGTTTTGCTTTGCCTCTTCTTCACGCGTTTTGGTCTGAGTTATGTGGGAGATCCTGGGCCGATCTGGTTGGTTCCCATGCATTTAATGCATGTTTGACTTTGTTTCAAATTCTTCTGGGGCCAACTTGTTTTGTGACTGACTTATTGTAAACCCTAATTGGGCCAACACAGCTGGTGGGTTTTATAAATATGGTGTTTTACCTCTTTTGTAAAGGTTAGAAAATGGTTAGAGGAGTTAGAAAAGGTTAGAAAAAGAGTTAGCAGACTAGTTAGCAAGCGAGGAGGTAGAAAGGTAGAGGATGGGATATCAAAAAAGAAGTTAGGGTTTTTTTTAAGTAAGAGGTTTTTTTGTAGTGCAGCAGGAGGAGGTGATGTATCTTCTTGATTTTCTTAGCATAGATGGAGATAATTTGAAGACATGGGTTTATGTACACTGGTGATCTTGCCAGATTTGTAAATGTTGCTTATCTATTTCATTGACATTAGGAGCAACCAGACTTAAACCTACTTTATATTATGCTCTAGAATGGTATTTATTTTAGGTTAATCATTTTATTTGAAAATCTTTCAAGGAATGAAATTATATCTTATGTTTTGTTTGAATGATGATTTACAATCTACTGTTAAAGTTTTCACTGTGAATGAATGAAACTTTGTATCAATTACAGGTTAATTTTATTTTGTAGTTCTAGTTTAGAAATTCCTTGGAAGGTAACAAGTCTGATTAGTTGAATGAATCAACATTCTTTTCAGTTTGAAAACCTTGATCTATCTTTTTCTATTTATTTAAAACCCCCAGTTAGAGTAGGTTTAGATAGATGTTTGATCTTGCAAAAATCTAGAAGCTCAAAACCAGCAGGCCCTTTGAATATTACAACCATATTGACCACTTCGTGAAACAACAACATTGTGAACCAACATCAAGGACCTTGGGAGGTGATCAGTTTGATTAATGATTGTCTCTTTGGAGAGGTGAGATACTTTTACTTTTATCTTACCTGCATGTCGTGGGTCAACTTGGCACCTCAATAGAACTAGCACTAGAAGGAGGGCTAAAAGAGAAAACTGGATAACATTGGGTCTTTCTCACTAGAGAGGTCCCATAGAGTTCTTTGATCAACTGAAAACCCACCACCTTTGATAGAACTCGAGAACCCAACGAGACACAAGATTCACAAGGCAACCATTCTACCACCCTTGTCAGCTCCACCCACTCCACTAGGCTTTTCACCAATACCTCGGTTGATACCTATGAATCCACCCCCAAATCCACCTTAATTGCCATTACAGCTGGTTCAGCCCATCCAACAACTGGCTCAACTTCCACCACCGCCACCAATGGCATTTTTTGTGAATAATACCTCTCCATTGGGGACTATTCCTGGAGGCTTTAATGATATGCTTAAGAATCTTGAGAGATTCTGTCCCAAATACATTCATGGTGAATCAAGGAGTGTTGAGGAGTACATACAAGCTTTTAAGGACGATTGTACCAGAGCCCAGATAGCTCACCATGATGTGTTTTGTAGGTTGTTCCCTTATTCCTTAGGGGATATGGTGTACAACTAGTGCCTAAATCTTCCACAAGGTTCTATTCTGAGCTGGACAGATCTAGAGAATGCTCTCATCAATCAGTTCAGAGTTTATGTGGATCCAACCATTTTGTTCCATCAATTTGCTACCATTAGGAAGGAGCCATGTGAGTCACTACCCTTGTTTAATACAAGGTTTTAATGAATGTATAGGAGATTGCAGGACCCCTATCTAGTTGCTAAGAATAGTGCCATTAAAGCATATTTTAGAGTTATAGACCCTTTGCTTGGCTTGTTCCTACAAAGGACTTATCAGTCGGTAGATATTGATTCTCTATCTAAAGTTTATAATCTAGCCATCAAGCTGCAACAACAAACTAGCTCTCAACAAGGGAACTTGGGAGGAGGTTTTCCTTCTATGGGGTATCAGATGTTTAACCCAACCCCTTTATTCAATACCGTCCCAGGGATGTCTCCTTCTCATTATGGACCTATGTTTGAGTTGCAGACTCAATCTCCTGTTCCATTCTTTTCCAATGGAGCTCCTGACTTCTCTCAACAATCATAGGCTCATCACAGTCCACATGGTCATCATAATCAAGCTGGAATACCAAATCTTGTCGGTCAGCCACCTGTTGCTAAGAATGTTGAGAGTCAAAAGGACAATTCAACTCACAAACGAGGTGGAGACCCTAAAGAAAACTTTGTCTTAAGTCACAAATGACATGGCTCAGCTTAAACTGAACCCCTCTCAAAACCAAAGTAATTACCCTAATCAGAATAATAATAATTAGGGTAATTATCAAAACAACAACAATCACAGCCAGAGGAATTATCAAGGCCAAAACTTCCCTAACCAAGGCTATCAAAATTAGAATAGAGGATATAACCAGAGGCCTAATAACAATAGACAATGGAACACAGGGCCAAATAATGGTGAGGTTTCTCACAATTATCAAGCTAATGAGGACAGGCCACATACTACAAATGTGGCTGACCTCAATTTTATGACTAATTGGTGCAGGATGCATGATACTACAACTCATTCCAAGGTGAATTTTCCTGAAATGGAGAAGGTTGTGAAGATGGCACAGGCAGATGCCCAAACGTTCCAAGGAATTCAAATAAAGGAGGTGGCTCAGTGGATACAACAATGGCTTATGACCTCTTTGAAGAAGAACCTTCATTCCCAATGTAGAATGAGAATGAACTAGAGGAAGACGTGTATGATGCCCAAGCCTTTCAGACAAAAGGAGTGTTGGAACTATAAATTTCTGATGATTTTACATGTTTTTCATACTCCTATGTTTCCATATAGCTCCTCATCATAAGCACAAGGGCTTTCCATCATGACATTTTGCTTGCATTTTGGCCTATATTTGCCCCATAAATCTATAGAGTCCTGCATTTTTCACGTTGTGGTCCATATCAGCATAGGTTCATGGCTGTCTCCTCAACCCACAGTGCGTTTCTGCTAACATATCTTTGCTGCAGATGGTCGGCAGAACTTTTTCATTGTCACAGCGATAAGCATCCACATCTAGGTTCATATCGGCATGAAGAAAGCAGGGTCTCCCCAATCCATTGTGCGCTTTATATTGGTAAACGTCTGAGTTGCCTATCGACAAGATGTTTTTGCTGTCACGGTGACCATAATTCATCTATTGTTTCATATCGGCGTGAGTTTAGTCCTCGGTGGAAGCTCTTACCAAACTCATCATGTCTTACCGGCTTGAATGTGGATACATCAACAAGAGTTGCGACATCGGTACAATGTCCTAGCGAACTCTTGTGGTCTCACCGAACAACATGCAGGGGTTTCGTTTCGGCCAAACATAAAGTCTTCAGTGAGAAGTCATAGCGACTTCACATTGTCTCACCAATCGGTGGCAGAGGGATGTGCATATCGGTATAAGTTGGGGCTATCGCCGTGAGGTCTCGACGAGTGACCTTTGGTCTCATCGACACTTCATTTGAGTCTTCACTTCGGCCAAACATTGGGTCTTCAGTGAAGGGTCTTGGCGATGTGCACATGTCTCACCAACGGAGCATAAGGGTTTCTTTAATATGGCTTTCGGCGAAAGGTTGGCTTTCTCTCGGCGATCATGTGTGTTCGGGGTGCTTCGGTATGACAATGTAATCTCCAAGAGGTCTCCCCAACATTAATGTGTCTCGCTGATACATAGGATGAAAAGGTTACATCGATAAGAGTTGAAGTTTGCGGCAGGAGGTCTCGGCGAGTGACCTTCGGTCTCGCCGATGGAAAACAAAAAGGTCCTTGTCAACATGAGAATTGTCTTGTCTCGGCGACACTCATTATGAATGAAGATTTTTGATAAAACACAATGTGTTGTGCGAGAGGTCTCCCCGATATCATAGAGCTACAACGAAACAAAAAAGGAACATGCAGATGCTTCTTGTCTTTGGTGTAACAAGAAATATGTTATAGCGACATACAGTTTGATCACGGGGGCTCTCGTTGAAACATAATGTAATCTGCAGGATATCTCCCCGACTCAGACAGGCCACGGCGAAGGCGAGTAACACCAAGCGGAGCGATTAACGATTGAATTTCCTTCGGCATAAGTAACGATATTTCTTGGTGACTATTTCACTGATGAATAACATAAATTCAAATAACTGAGGCCGACATGTAAATTGCTAAATTACCATTACTGGCCGACTTGATTTGAGCCCGAATTCTATGGAAGGCCGACATGGAATTTCAATATGATTTATTTTCTTGATGTTGGTGTATAAATAGGCTTTTTTGTAATTGTAAAATCATCACTAGTTATTAGATATTCGATACACAACAAGTAGATACAGTGGAATAAAATTATCATATCAGAGACTATTGTTGCATGATTTCAGGATGGAGGTATTTATGAAAATTAGTTGATGTTGTTGCATTTGTCTAGTGTCAATTGTCTGTTGAATTCAATAAAATACTGCTAAGTTGTCTCCAAGATTGATGCTTTCTGGTTGTTTAAATTGACATAACAAGTTTATGTTCAGTTTATCAATGCACATTTGTTGTATTTGTGTGATTAATCAATTGGTTCTTTCAAGTAAAGATTAAATCATTTTAATTGATCATAGTAATCAAAGAGATTCATTTGGATTGTTAAAGTAGAGCTTAGTAGTTACAGTATTGCATGTTTATACAAGTTGTAAATAGAATATATGCCAGATGATTTGAGTTTTCTCCAGAGAGTGTTGCTCATCTTGATTTCATTTGACTCCGCCTACCCAATAAGGCACTGGTCTCTACAGTTTCATCATTAAGATTCATTTGTTCTCTTTATATTTATTAATTAAGCATTTTAGGATTTAGATCAGAAGATTGCTATTGCTATCAAGTTTGATTACATTTGTTCACTTCTATTTTCCATTGTGGACAAATCACAGCAAGAAAGATAATCATAAATACATAAAGTCTGCTTCATTTAGTAAGGTACACCCACCTAGGTTTAGCAGCACCTGAAGAGTAGAAGGTTGAATTCTTTCAACCTTGTCTGTTACCCTAAAACATATCAAGAGATTGGCAGCCTCTTGAGGTATCTTTACCTGCATTTTTGAGAGCTAACAGGGAGGACACTTCCTAAGAAACTAGAATAAGGGTTTGTTCACTACATCAGCACCACCTAACCACATGGTGCCTCTGAATCAGAGTGCTGATAACAACCCTCCTCCACCGAAGGGTCCACCTGACTTCCCTAGCAAAGGTAATTCATCTGGTGTTTTCAAATATAATGCAAGTTATAACACATAATTTGATATTGTTTTTGAGATGCAAAAACAAAAAACCTCTTTATGATACTTTGGCATCCTAAAATGGTGCCTTTCCCAACGAGATATAGTGCTAAAAGCTTTGGAAGAAGCTAATAAATCAAAAGGGAAAACCAAGGTGGCACCTGCTGTGGACATTAACGCAACTTTGTTCAGAAACAAGGTAGGCACCCCACCATTTCTTTTAAGTTTGAGAATCTGTGGGAAGAATCTGCACAATTGTTTGCTAGATTCAAGGGTTTCTAGTAATGTTATGCCATTTTCTGTATGCAAGAAATTGGGATTGAATCTTGTCCAAACAAACAAGGTCATCCAACTTGATAAAACAGAGGTTAATGTAGTTGGAGAATAAAGAAATATACATTTACAAGTAGGGTTTGACCCTAGGATTCAAACCAATATGGATATTCAGGTAGCAGACATTCCTAAGACTTACGGTATGCTTTTGAGCAGAGATCTAATGAAGAGTATAGGGGGATATCTCTCCCTTGACTTTTCACATATGTGGTTACCATGGAGGGGAATGCCTACGCAGATTAGGATTGAGAGTGAACCTCGCCTCAAACATATCCTCACTGAGTATGTATGTCCCAATGAGGTAGCTTATTTTGAAACCGAGATAGGGGTTTATAAAAGAGAGGAAATTTTGACTCTTTCAGTTCTTGATTCTAATGATTTGTCAATGCAAGAATTCCTTGATCCCATGATTAGTGTAAACCAATAGGTATTGATCAGGAAGCTGCAACAGGATCAACTAGTTTTAGGGGAAGATATCGATTTGTGGAGTCTTCTACTCCCAAATTGATGCAGGGTGCACTACCAAAATCATTCAGAATTGACTTGTCAACCCTACATCAGTGTTCTAAATCATGTTTTCCAAACTAAAGAAACTAGCCCAAGTCAACTTGAGACTGTTTCAGATCACTTCTCATTTGAAGCCAAAAATGTAATAATGTTAACCATGGATAATATACCTTTAGAAGAAGTCCCTTCTCAAACTGAACTTACCTCGGTCATAATACCAAACCAACATAGTTATGTTGAACAACCCCAGGGTTTGTTTGATACCCCTGCACTCACAAGTATACCAAAACCCAAGGGGTTAATCAAAGATACAAATAACTGTCAGAAATATATCCTAGGATTACATGATATATCTGAGTAGGAATTGGATATTGCACCTGATGAACCTATTGAACACCCATTCCCAATATTTGATGCAAAAGATCAAGTGGCCCCACCTATGGTTCATCTTATCCAAGCACCCACAACAAGCTCAGAGAGATCAACCCCAACTCATAATCAGCTATGGACCCTCACGTTTGATGGATCCAAATCTAAAATAGGGTGTGGTGCTGGAATTGAGTTAACCAACCCAAAAGGGAAAATATTTTTTGCTTCTTACAAGTTACAGTTTGGATGCACTAACAATATAGCAGAATATGAAGCATTAGCTCAGGGGCTGATGTTTGCACATCAGAAGAAAGTTACTGCCTTGATGGTTAAAGGAGATTCAAAAGTGATTATCAAGCAAGTACGCAATCAATACACATGTCAAAATAAAAGGCTGGCAGCTTATAGAAATCGAGTGTGGAACTTGATTGAGGACTTTGATGCTTTTGAGATTAGTTTAATCCCTAGAGAGGAGAATCAAATAGCTGATTCATTAGCTGTTGCCGCAAGTACCCTGGAGCCCATGCAAGGCTCCAAGCTCAAGAGATCTCTCAGTAGAATTGATATCCACCCCGACTATCCCTGATAATGTTAGGAACTTTCAAGTCTTCAACGATGATTGACATATCCTTTCTTTTATAGCAAGCTCAGATGTTTTCGAAGGACAGATTATCGATGAGTCTGACAGGGATCAAGGAGACTGGAACCCTGAAGAATGCGATACAGAAGGTGTCCTCATTTTAAAAAGTAATAGTATTCCCAAGGGAATGGTGGCCTTAGAAGTAATTTTTGATTCAGATCCAAAGGCTCAGGAAAAGGTATCAACTGAAGATAAGGGAGGTGAATATGAAACTGTTAACTTAGTTGACTTTGGCCCTGAAAGGAATGTTTACATAGGGAAAGCCTGCCCTGAAGCAATTAGAGAAGATATATTGAGGGCACTGAAGAAAGATATTGTTGCAATAGCTTGGGGGTATGAATATCTAAAAACATTTGATACTTCTGTGATAACTCATACTATTGTTTTGAAGCCTAAAGCTAGACCATTTCGACAGAAACAATGTCCTATCAATGCCTTGATTGAACCACTAATCTTTAATGAAGTCCAGAAATTACTTTCTGGAAGAATAATCTTCCTTGTACGACATTCAACATGGGTGGCTAACTTGGTTCTAGTTCGTAAAAAGAATGGGGAGATCAGGCTATGTGTAGATTTCAGGAATCTAAATAGAGCTTTGGAAAAAGACAACTACCCACTCCCTTCTTTGGATGAAGTCTTGCAAACTGTCAATGGGTCTCAAATGATGTCATTCCTGGATGGTTATTCTGGGTACAATCAAGTGATCATTAATTATGAAGACAGAATGAAGACAACCTTCACTACTAAGTGGGGAACATTTGCTTACAGGAGGATGCCATTTGGTTTGATAAACACTGGAGCAACCTTTCAGCGTGCAATGGACGTAGCGTTCAAAGATTTAATTGGTAAGTGCATCATCATTTATATGGATGACCTGACAGTATTATCTAAAGATAGACTAAACCATGCTGCAGACTTGGCTAAAGTTTTTGAAAGATGTATACAATATGGTGTTTCTTTGAATCTTAAAAAGTGTGTGTTCGGGGTTTCTGAAGGAAAACTTTTGGGACACATAATCTCGGAAAGAGGGATATCAATAGATCCAGACTGAGTTGAGTCTATTCTGAAGTTAATCATGCTAGGAAGTAAGAAGGAGATAAGATCTTTTGTCAGAAAGATCAACTTTGTGAGGAAGTTTATCACAGGTTTTTCAAAAATTGTTAAACCTTTGAATGAAATGATGAAGAAAGATGATAGAATAGAATGGAGTAATGAGGCAAAGGCTACTTTTTCTCAGGTTAAGCAATCCATTTCAGAGACACCAGTTCTCACCAGTCCTTACTACTTGAAGCCATTTTATATTTATTCTTTTGCTTCTGAACACTCATGTGTTGTCTTGACACAATGAAGAGAGGAGGGGGATGAAAGGCCAATTGCCTTCATGAGCTCTCCATTTAAGAATGCTGAAGTCAAGTACCCACCTCTTGAGAAACAAACTTTTACATTGGTTAGAGTTGTCAAGAAGTTCAGGCATTATATCCTTCGAAGTCAGATCATTGATGTGGTTCCTAATGATGCTGTGAAGTCTCTACTTATGTAGAGCGAGTTCAAAGAACGAAGGGGAAATAGATGGCTATTTTGCAGGAGTTCGATTTGGAGATTCACCCTATGAAACTTGTCTGAGGTCAAGGCCTATCTAAAGCAATGGAAAATGCTGGTAAGAATATTACTTGTCGGCAGTACACAACACAATCCTTTTCTAATGACTCTTGGTATGTCGATATTATTTATTTCATGCTCAATAATCGGTGCCCAGAGGGAATGAATACAACTCAGAGGAGAGCACTGAGAATGAAAAGCTCCCATTATATGCTCAAAGGAGGATTATTATACAGAAAGAATTTTGAGGGGGTTTATCTACGATGCCTTGATCAACAAGAAGCTAAGCACACAATTGCCGAATTTCATGGGAAACATGGCACGGGTCATGGTTCTGCGGATTCTTTAGCACATTAGATCCTCAGATCTGGTTATTATTGGCCATGTGTGTTCAAGTATGCCCACCAACATATAAGGACATGTCATATATGTCAAACTTATGCATCAAGAGAGCATCATCCAACCATGCTATTGTAGCCTGTTTATGAGGTAAGGCCATTTGACCAATGGGCACTTGATTTTATTGGGGTAATTAACCCAAATTCTTCTGTAGGACATAAATTTATTTTGACTGCCACAGATTATTGCACGAGATTGACAAAAACTATACCTTTCAAGAATAGCACAATGAAGGTAGTAATCAAGTTCCTCACTGAATGCATCACAACTAGGTTTGGAGTACCTTTTGCACTGGTATGTGACAATGGCCATGCCTTTTCTTCTGCCGAGTTCATTTCATGGGCTTATGATCATAAGATTTTTTTAAAGTATTCTTCAAACTATTATCCGTAAGGAAATGGAGTTGCAGAATCAACTAATAAGAATCTCCTAGAAGTAATAAAAAAATTGTTAGAGAACAATCCTAGAGACTGGCATACCCAGTTAAGATTTGTGTTATGGGCAGATAGGACTAGGATCAAGGCTGCGTTGAGGACTTCACCGTTTAAGCTAGTGTATGGCCAAAATCTCGTGTTCCCTATTCACTTGCAAATACTTGTCTTGAAATTTATGCAGGAATTTTACTCTAGTAATGACAGGATTGAAGTAAGGTTAGTTGGCTTGTTGAAATTAGAAGAGTAGAGAGATGCTGCTTTACAACAATTATTTAGGCACCAGGTTGTTGTCAAACGTTGGTTTGACAAAAGAGCCAAATTCAAGGCTTTTAGGATATCAGACCTTGTCTTACTATGGGATAAAGCCAATGAAAAGAAGGATGACCACCAGAAGTTTGATAAGCTTTGGTTGGGTCCCTATCAAATTGTTGAAATCCTAGGAGAAAATGTTTTTCGGCTGAGTAGTTTAATAGGAGAACCTATTCCATTGCCTGTCAATGGACAGTTTCTCAAACATTATTTTGGGTCGTAAAAGGTCTGATATTTTTTTGGGTTGTATATATGTAAATAGTTTGTTGTTCCGTTGGTTTTGTCTTTTCCTTGTGTTTTTTTCTTTTTTGCTTTTTGTTCCTTTATTTTTTTTGTGGGGACCTTCATTTTATTCAATTGAATAAGGGGGTTGTTATCTAAAGTATACTTTGGCTACTAGGAGAGAAGTTGGTTTAGATATTTTCAGGTTTTCTAATTGGATGATTTTGTTCTAAATTCATTGTTTTGTGTCCATTGTTAGTGAGAGTTGTGGAAAGTCATTAAGAACAAGGTGTAAAGTAAGCAATCTTCACTAACTACGATTGAATCTGTCACAAATCAACAGAAACATCTCCTTTTGTAATGGTATATTTGTCTTAGGACGATGGTGTTGCAAGATTTGAGTGAAAAATTTAATTCCCCAAATGTTATGAGGTCCATGGTAGTTTTCAACCCAGTACAAATGTTGGACATCTGACTATCTAAGAAAAGAGAACTATCTAAGAAAAGAAAACTCAATACTGAATGGGTGATTCTAGTATCTCTACTGGGGCTATGGACACCTGACTGGAAGTAGAGCAATGCTGTGAGAAAACTAGAGGCATCTCCGTCGGAGCTATGGATGCTTGATTGGCAGCGGAACAATGCCCAAGATATCATTGCACAATAGTTAAAGGGAATCAACTCATGTAGTTCAAATTCTGCGCATAATTGTTCAAAAAGATGAAGAAAAATTTGTAAAAGGGTGATGCACCATCAAGCACACATATAGATTTAGGGGTAGCCAGTGTTGATTTACATTTGAGATTCTAGCTCAACCTTGTTTACTGAAACTGACCTAACTGGAATTGTGATGTCCATAAACCAGGAGTTCTGGGTATCTGAATCCCTTAGTTTTCTGAAAATGGTTAAACCATTTTCCTAGCCAAGTCGCCAATTCTTATGCCTTGCATAACCACCCCATTTTAAATTTGATTAAAATGGGACCCCTTCCCCCCCTCTTTTTCTCTAAATTCTGACATCTTTTGGGATTGTGGATTTTATTGCTTTGATTGTTTTCGAGGTCCTGAGTTGTTCATCTCGGCCATCCAAGTCGTTCCCCTAGGTTGCACATTGATAACTTAAATTTTAAGGCAAAGTTCGGGTTTTCACCCCATTTCAAGATTTTCTGACCCATCCGAATTTTCCCGGATTCCATCGTAAACCTGGCAAAGTAATTTCAACGTTGGAAGTTCAAAGTTTCGGGCTCTTCGCAAAATTTCGCTTAGGCTGGATTTTTTTAGATTCCGCTTCGCCATCAGGTTTCTGAATTTTGGGTTGCTGAGACTTACTGGTCACTGTGAGATTGTTAACTCTCTCCGCCCGGGTGGATCTCTCACCGATGTGTGTTCCCAAATAGTTTCCATGCCTTTCCTTGTTTGTCAATGCCTCAGTTTGATTTGGGTGGGGTTTTACGAAGCCCAGTTCAATTTGGCGTGCTCTGAGTTGGTTGGTGAGTTTTGCCTTTATTGTATTAATCAAAGCTTGCTCAGGAGTGGTCCATTATTCATTGCAAACCCAATGCGAACCTTGTCGAGTGTATCTGAGTTCCATCTAGGTAATTTGAGCTTGCCCCTATTGTTCATGGCGGAGGTCTTAGCAGTTGAATTTGGGGCATCACTGGTTTGTCGTGCACTTTCGTTATTTGACTCCTCAAGTAGTCTGGATCCAAAGGGATAAATAAAAATCATGAATTAGATTCAAGTCGACCTCAAGAGATTCAAAATTCATCGAGTTTTGATCACTTCATGAAAAGTCAAGCGTGATGAAGGTTTTTTGGGATTCTGAAGACTCTGCGGAATTTCTGTGTCTTTGGATTTTCCTAGATTCCTTCATCTTCCCGTAAGTATGCTTTGAGGTCAGAATTTTGAGTCATCCGTGGAATTCTGATTCGGCCAGATTTTTCTGGATTTTCTACCAAGCTTCAAGTGACTTGAAATTGTTGACACAGGAATGATTTAGGTGATGAATGCTTGATATTCCATGCTTATTTTGATGGATTTCACAATGTTATATGCATTCCTTCTTCATTCAAATGATCTATTGGTGAACCTTACGCCTGCTTTGGGATTCTTCGTTTTGGCCGGATTTTCTTGGTTTCCTTCAATTTTTAGAAGTGCGAAGTTCTGAGTCATCCGCAGAATTCTGGTCCGGCTGAATTTTTTTGAATTCTCTGCTATGCTTTGTGGAATTTAAGAAATTGGATAAAATTGATGAATCTAATGATGAATGCTTAAACATATCTTGCTTTAGCTTGATGAATTTAAGTGTTGATGCTTAATGGATAATTTAATGGTTTTATCATGATTTAAAACTAGCACTTGGATGAAAATGTTGTCAACATTTGGATTCTCATATTGGTGTTTGATGAATGTAGGTTGAGTCTGCCAGGACGATGGTGGCTGGAGAGGTTAAAGAACACAAAGGGATCATCCATCTCTGAAGCAGAAAAAAAATGAAGCTAGACAAAAAGAGTAGGATTCCTGAGGGCAAGATGACATTAGTTTGGTTCGATGTTTCAGATACGAATATGAACACCCTGCTATAAACAACTAAGGCTATCATGGGATACAATAACTAGGCACCAGCTAGATGATGCAGCGACCTACAGTGCAATCATTAATGAATATCAATCCAACAAGAGAGACTGGGACAATACGATGGGGTAGCTGAAGAATAATATTAATGCTATTAAATGGCGAATTAGGGTTTCGCCTATGCCACTTGCAGATAGCTTGCAGAGGACGTCTTGGTGATGAAGGTCAAAATGGAACAAGGTATGGGTGAAGTGGGGGAAGCAGTTAATGCAAAGCTGCATCGAAAGTCATGCTTCCTCATTTTTTCGCTTTGCCTCTTCTTCACGTATTTTGGTCTGAGTTATGTGGGAGATCCTGGGCCGATTTGGTTGGTGCCCATGCATTTAATGCATTTTTGACTTTATTTTGAATTCTTCTGGGGCTGACTTGTTCTATGACTGATTTATTGTAAACCCTAACTAGGTCGACACAACTAGCAGGTTTTATAAATATGGCATTTCACCTCTTTTGTAAAGGTTAGAAAAGGGTTAGAGGAGTTAGAAAAGGTTAGAAAAAGAGTTAGCAAATTAGTTAGCAAGCTGGGAGGTAGAAAGGTAGAGGATGGGATATCGAAAAAGAAGTTAATGTTTTTTTTAAGTTAGACATTTTTTTGCAGTGCAGCAAGAGGAGGAGGTGATGTATCTTCCTGATTTTCTTAGCATAGATGGAGATAATTTGAAGACATGGGTTTCTATACACTGGTGATCTTGCTAGATTTGTAAATGTTGCTTATCTATTTCATTGACAGTAGGAGTAGCTAGACTTAAACCTACTTTATATTATGCTCTAGAATGGTATTTATTTTAGGTTAATCATTTGATTTGAAAAGCTTTCAAGGAATAAAATTTTATCTTATATTTTGTTTGAATGATGATTTGCAATCTACTGTTAAAGTTTGCACTATGAATGAATGAAACTTTGTATCAATTACAGGTTAATTTTGTTTTGCAATTCTAGTTTAGGAATTCCTTGGAAGGTAACAAGTCTGATTAGTTGAATGTGTGATATCAAAATGTCTAACCTATTCTAGGCAATTAAATGCAATGGAAAACATAATGAAACACCTCAAGATTAGCCTAAGGAATTTGAAAATACAAAGAGGAAAGTGTTAAATGAAGACAAATGATATACCTTCCTTCTTGCAGCTGAAACTCCTTGGTTGGCCCTTGATTTGGATTGATATGTATGCTCCTTGATGGCTCTTGATGTGGCTAAATGGAGGATTTTACTATGTGCTTGGATGTAAATGCAAGTGAATGTAATTGAAGGTTAGATGAGTGCACAAAATGACAACATGTAGTTATAAAATGGCTAAGTGTTTTAAATGCCTTGAGGAGGGGGTATTTATAGGAGAATTTGAATTCTCTAGATAATTCAACGGTTGAGATTGATCCAACAAGGTCAAGATGAAGGGCTATGCTGGGTTGAGAACTCACAAGCCCTCACATCTTGACATGTGGATGGTGAAGTGGCTAAGAGGAGGTGAGGTGTAAATGAGGTGGCCAAAAGGTACATGAGGTGGAGGAAGAAAAAGTACCTTCCAAGTACCTTGGGGAGTGAGAAGATATAAAAAAGGAATTTGTTGTCCCCAAGTGAGTGAAAGGGACATTTGAGGAATTTTGGAATTCCTCAAAAATCTCCATGGGAAAAGGAGAGGTGGTTGGAGAAATAAATGTAAATTAAAAATTCACATTCTTAGGAGAGTCTAAAGGATAAGAGAGGGTCTCCAAAAAGGTGGGAATTGGTCACATGTGCATGAGGTGATATGTCAAATATTCTAGAAGCCTTGGAAAGACAAAATATGAATTAAAAATTCACATGGGGAGGATAGAGACATGGGATGAGTAAATGAGAATTAAAAATTCTCATGGGAAGGAGGGTCAATGTCCAAAAAAGAAAAATGGAAGAATTGACCAAAAAGTGGTGCTAAAAATGGTTAATGACTTTTATTAAAGTTGTGCAAACACTTGATTATGATAATTAATGGAAGATTAGAGACAAGTGGCAAATGTAGGAGGATGTGACATTAATCCTTGATTAAGAGGATGCACACCCTAAATATGAATTAATTAAATTAATTTATATTAGAGATGGATTATGGAGGATGTGACAAGGAGTGAAAAGAAGAATTTTAAATTGATTTTAAATTAAAAGGGTAAAAATAACTAAATTAAATAAATTGGTGTATTTATTTAATTTAGAGAGGAAGAAGGTGAAAGATAAAGCATTTAATGATTAAATTAAATACTTTATAGATATGAGATAAAAGGTGTAATATTAATTTAATAAATTAATATTTAGTATGATAGACGAAAAGGGAGTAAATTTAATCATATAGGAGTGATTAAATTTAGATGTCTATATTTTGCCTCTCTTCGAAATATTGTTAGGATAACAGTGTTTCGAAGAAAAATAAAATGCAAATGAGGGAGGAAATGACAGATGGTGATGCCTCTAGCATAGAAAAGGTTAATGATACCCCAATGACCAAGCTGAAGGAATGGAGGAATGGTAGGAGGGTATGCCCCCTTGAGAGGGTGGTTGGGGGAGGAAAAAAGGGTCCTCGAACGATGTCTCGATAGGAAGAAAATGACACCATTGAATAAAGCTTGAAAAATCAAGTAATTTTAGTTTTTGAACGGAGGGGATCTGTCGCACGGTTTGCAAATGGCAGCCTCGGGAAGTTAGGGATTAGTTGGAGGAAGAAAAAAGTTAAATAAAAGGTAAAAAATACCTTTTTGGAAGAAGGGGTTAAAAAGATAATTTTAAAAATTACTTTAGTCATTTTCACTGTAGCAGTGAGGAAAGGGGGAAGAAGAGGGAGAGGAGACGCAATAACCATACCGCAAGATCATGACACCGAGATCGTGCACCGAGCAAATGAGCTGCGAAGACGATGGACCCATTTTGTGGTGCCCCGCAAGGTGAGTACAAAAACCCATGTTATTTATTTTGAATATTTAAACATATTTTGTAAGATATTTAGAAATGTATTATATGGGTTTGGTGGGCGGGGGGAAATGGAAAAACGGGTAGGTTTCCAAATTAGCGGGAAACTGCAATTTTTCCTTTTTTGGGAGGGGGAGAAATGGGCACACCACCGCACAGTGGGGCATATGCGCCCCAAGTTGGGGTGTACACACCCCGGCCATGGGAAGAGGCGCCCCGGCCAAGGGGCAGACACGCCCTGCCTGGGCGGACACACCCCAGCCGTGGGGCGCACACGCCCCGGCTGGCGCGGGGTGCACATGCCCCAGCGTGGGGCGGAGCCTCCCTGGCCAGCCCGGGGTGGAACCGCCCCGAGGAGGGGCACACACGCCCTGGCGCGGGGCGGCCATGCCCCAGCGTGGGGCGGAGCTACCCCGGCTAGGCCGGGGTAGACACACCCCGACGCAGGGCAGCCACACCCCAATGCGGGGCGGGGCCGCCCGGGGAGGGGCACATACGCCCCGGCGGGGCAGACACGCCCCTACCAACCCAGGGCAGACACGCCCCGACGGGGCAGAGCCGCCCTGTGCAGGGGCGGAGCTGCCTCGAGAAGGGGCAGACATGCCCCGAAGGGGGGGAGCCGTCGCGGGAGGGTGGACAGAGACGTCACAGGAGGGGTGAGGGAGGCGCCCTGAGCAGGGGCAGAGCGACCGCAAAAGAAAAGAAAAAAAAGGGGGGAGAGGGATGGGGTGATGGAAATTAGAAAGAAGAGACTGCCCTGATGGGGGGGAAGATGAGGATGAGGGGAGAATAAAAGTAAAGATGGTCTAGGGCCAGGAAGATTGTGTACTGATAAATGGTTGATGTGGATGCAGAGCTTAGGGCGGATACGGACACACAATCGACAGTCGGAGTCATTGACAGCAGTTCTAGTAGCGATGACGGGTGTGGATCATGTGGCTTTAGAGCATGCGGGGTTATTGCATTTTTTAGAGGTACCAGTGATGAGGGCGCATCGAGCGATGCTGACGGCCTTGATAGAGAGATGGAGCTCAGAGACGTCGATATTTCAGCTACCGACGGAGGAGGTTACAGTGATGCTGAAGGATGTATGGCGCATCCTGAAGCTGCCGATATCAGGGATTTTGTTGAGTGATGTGGTGTCGAGTGGGGCCAAGTTGAGGCAGACTATGACAGTACTATTTGGTCATGTTGCCCTGCCGCTGCAGAGTCAGTAGTTGGATATAGATGGATGCCTGACAGTGGGAGTACCAGCTTTTCCTTTATTCTTAGCTGGGTTGATCAGTGGGATATTGTTGTCAGATCGTAGTAAGCGGTATTGCAGTTTGCGGTTCATGGAGCCGATTCGACACATTATGGAGTGGCGAGAGGGACAAATTGCATGGGATGTATGTGTACTAGCCCAGTTGTATAGAGATATACATCTGATTTGTTATCGAGAGGCAGTGAGTTTGACACACATGACCTTGTTACAGATGTGGGCATGGGAGCATATTGTGGTGATGAGACTGATTGTTGTTCGGGAGGGAGATGTGGATGATACAAAGCCACTGGCATGGAGGTATGGAGAGGTGAGGGGCTGGGTTATTCATCATAAGTGGTTGGGAGATGTGGAGGGATGGAGGAGGATGATAGATGATTTGGAGGAAGGAGACAGTGTGGCAACCTTATATGCATCGATACTTTAGGGGATGGAGAGAGCAGACTGTTAGACAAAGTGGGTATTTTATGGCTCAGTGTGTCCTGATTGAGATTCTTCCGTGGATAGTGGAGATGCATCGACTGGATAGGGTGCTGAGATAGTTTGGGCAGACATAGGATATTCCTGGTGCACCAGTGATGTTTCGGTGGCTCACCAGAGAGCTACCATGGGGGCGTGCGATTAGCCCTACAGAGGCTAGAGCATCATGGGCAGCGACAGTGCAGGTAGCCTACCCTGGGAGATGTGTGGGAGCAGAGGATGCATGAGTAACAGAGCGATATGACCGGTGGTTTCGCAACCACCTATGGGAGAGGATTACACCATTGGTGCCGATTGTAGGAGCTGTCGAATTTGGATTAAAGGATGAATGGAGTGGGGCTAGAGAGGGAGTACGACATGAGGGTGAGAGAGGTCCCAAGTCAGAGAGGGGAGGAGAGAGGATGGAGGCAGTGGGACGAGCAGGTAGGAGGAGGAGGAGGGGGACCAGGGGGCAACGGAGGACGGTGAGAGAGGTGATACGACAGGAGAGGAGGAGAGATCCAGAGCCAGATGCGGGAGGACAGGAGGGTAGGAGAGATCCGGAGCTAGATGCAGGAGGACAGGAGGAGTCAGAGGTGGAGATGATACATGCAGTGGAGGGTAGAGGGGGCCGGCAGACTGGTATAGGGGGCAGAGTACGACAGAGGAGAGTGTTGGTACGGGCGGAGTAGGGAGGGGAGGGACATCAGGATGGGGGTTAGGAGGAGATGGAGGCCTGGAGTCAGCCAAGGTTGATAGCAGGCAGGAGGCGACTGATGAGGGTACAGACTGTGACAGAGCAGGAGGGTGCTCGAGAGGATACTGAGGCCAGGAGTCAGCCAGAGAGGATGGGGAGTAGGGGACGACAGAGGGGGGGCATATGGTATCAGGGCAGAAGCCTCCCGTTGTGGAGATAGGGGAGAGTGAAGATGAGGAGCAGCGGGAGATAGGAGAGCCAAGGGGATTGATGAGAGTGGGGAGGCATGGGCAGCCACGGAGAGTGTGAGTCTGTCCTTCCATGGAGGACTTGGAGGGTCAGCAGGAGGAGGAGGATAGGGAGAGCGATGAGGCTATGGAGATAGATAGCGATGTGCCGGATATGGATATTTGGGATGTAGAGCCATTAGTAGTGGTTCTTGTCATTTCCTCAGGGGATTCAATTATTCAGCTGAGAGACACTATGGAGAGTCTTCAGAGTATAGATTAGAGGTTGAGGGTGGCAGAGGCAGAGGCAGAGGTGATCAGACTCAGAGTCGAGCTATCGAGAGCACCAGTAGCAGGTCAGAGGACTGATAGATTTATGGTAGAGGTGATGTGGAGAGAGAGGGAGGTACTGCTGGCTAACATACAGGGGCTACGAGATGAGTTAGCTGCTGTTAGTTGGGACCGTGACAGACTATAGGTGGAGACAGTTATTTTGCAGGCCAAAGGGGTAGCAGTGGGGATGACAGATCATGTATCAGCAGGTGGATGATCTCCGGCGAGAGCGAGATGAGCTACAGGACAGAGTGTTTTGCTTATAGCAGATGGTGGGAGAGATGGGGGTGATGTAGGAGAGGGAGAGACAGGCGAGGGAGTAGGTTCGTATTATGCAAACAGAGAGAGATGTAGCACAGGCACAGGTACAGGCAGTGGAGGCAGAGAGGGATACAACGCAGGTGCAAGTTTAGGTGTTGCAGAATGAGAGAGAGTTGTCAGAGGCACAGATTCGTTCTCTTCAGAGGAGGAGAGAGGAGGCAGCCTCAGAGGTATTAGTATTGCAGGGTGAGCAAGATGCAGTGTTGTTGAGAGTCCAGGAGCTGCAGGGGGAGAGGGATGGAGCAGTGGTTCAGGCATAGGCTGCATAGAGAGAGAGATGCTGTAGAGAGACAGATGCAAACGCTGCAGGGGAGCGGGATGCAGCAGTGGCACAGTGGCAGTCTATGCAGGGCAGTGATGTGATAGGGAGAGATATGCAGGGATTACAGAGGGAGAGGGATGCCGCAGTAGCCAGGCCAGTGGCTGCTGAGGAGATGAGAGATCAGATGCAAGTGAAGATGGCACAATTACGCTTATCCCAGGAGGCCTGGGAGCAGGAGAGGAGGATGATTACGAGGGATTGGGACAGGTATCGTCAGGAGTGAAATTCCACTCGGGTTCAGGTTGCAGAGCGAGAGGAGAATGTGAGAGAGGTAGGATTTTGGATGGCCGCATACTATCATTTAGTTCCAGACCTGACCCAGCAGATATTTTAGTATACTCGTCAGGCACCCCAGATGCCAGTGCCATCCCAATCACTGGGGACACAGACTCGAGGCTACAGTGATTCACCAGGTGCTACACCCGATAGGAGATCAGTACCAGATTCTCCATAGAGATCGGACATGGGTAGCTCATTCGGGAGGTGATAAGTTACTGAGTTTTTGATAGATGCGGGGTGGAGCATGTAGGATTTATTGACAGAGATTAGAGAGGTTCCACATCTCTAGATTTTGTATTTGATTATGTGATGGATATATGATAGATTTTGATGTATGTGACACACACATTATATTATTTATGACATGAGACAATTCTTATTGGCATTATGTAGTATGTTTCATTTTGTTATTGGTGACTGTATGCATGTTTATATGATATTTCCTACTTAGGTGGATGGATCATTTATGCATAGGTGGATGATTTTAGATGTTTATGATGGTATACACACATGTTTTATTTATGATGATTTATATGTATGGATTCCTAGTCAACTTATTTATCATGTATGTATATGTGTATGATGGATTTTGTATGGACATTTTACATATGCAGGATGTGATGTATGATGAGTCTGACACCTTGTGATGCAGGTGGTGATGTATGCATAGATCTAACATGTGGTTATGCAGGTGGCGATAGACGCGTGGTTAATAGAGTGATTTTGATATGCAATAATAATTTGGTAATTGTATAGGAAGTAACATATGGCCATAAGTACCAATAAGAACTGCCAGGATAATGGAAAGTGGGAATGTAGTGATTATGAAAATGGGTGTCATTTAGCATCTGTCAAAAATCACGAGTATCTTGAGAAGAATGAGAAAGAGAGGGAGAAAGTATTTGCACAACTAAAATCATAGGGTGAATGCAATGTGACAGATGATGAAATGCAATCCTAATATGAGTTGCCATCTTTGGAGCATTGATAGTTGCTATAGCATAAGGTACCAGATACCCTGATATATAAGACCAGGGCCAGTAGGCATCCAATGCATGAAACAAACATAGCAAGCAAAAAGGGGCTACCCCAACACCCCAAGATCATGATGACCTTGGTCGGGCCAGGTATTGGGATAACCACAAACACACAAGGATGCTCCAACGTAACACAATACCCCATGGATCCTGGTGGGTACTACGTGGGACAACCAAAAAAGACAGCAAGAAAGAAAAGACCAAGATGAACCCATATGTCGACTAGTCAAAGCACACCATGATATGATGGATCAAGGTGACCATGACAAGTGTTGATAATGAGCTCAAAGGATAAATAAATTCCAAAACATCAAAAGATCATAATTAAAATCAAAACATCCTTTGCCATAGGATTAGGGTGATGGATGGGATTGATGAGGTCTGCTAGGAAGGATGCATCCTGTTGAGACCGATGATGGATACTAAACTAGAATGACCCAGTTTGACGCCAGATGCTTTTATTTAACTAAATATTTTGATAATCTATGGAGTTTATTTGAGAATAACAGGCCAGATGGAGACACAGACTGACACATCCTATAGACCTAGGGGTTCAGGGGCCGATCAAAGATTAGCCTTGCCTACGTGAAAGCGCAGAGCCCTCGTAGTTCATGAAAAGTCCATGGATAAAGCGGAAAGAGGATGATGAAGGCGAAGGATGGATGACCAAGACGTGATGGTCAGAATACCCCGGGGGTAGATCAAATGACCAGCCTTGCCTACGTGACAGCGCAGGGGCAACGTAGTTTGACTAGTGATGCAGAAGGACGAGACCTAGATGGAGACTGACATGATGGATGATCCTACATGATGACACAGACTGACCGTCAAAGGGAACGAAAGACACAAGCTCAAAGTGGGATACAAAAAAGCTCAGGGTGGGGGATAGGCTAGATGGGTCGTCCAATGCTCAATCAATATATACCAAGTGGCCTAGGCTGAGGTGGGTGAGGATGAGAGTGTGGATGAAAGCATAAAATAACTAGGATGTCAGGTAGATAATGATTAAGCCCTCTACGGATGACGCCTATGACCAGGTTTTCACCATCCATACTTATCCAAGGCGCCACCAAGAGGTGGTTTTCACCATAAGACGGATTTATTTTTCTTTACTATTTTTTTTGTTACTTTTTTGATTTTTTTGATTTTTTGATTTTTTGATTTTTTTGATTTTTTTTTATTTTTTGATTTTTTTTGATTTTTTGATTTTTTTTGATTTTTTGATTTTTTGATGGGGTTTACCCAGCGGATTTAGGTGTAGAACTTATTCAGATGCATGATATTGATGGGTTTGTCAAGGGGATCTCCTTCAAGAGTAGCCAACCTGTATGCCCCAGATCCATATTTAGCGGCTATGATATAGGGTCCTAACCAATTTGCCTCAAATTTTTCTTTCTTGTCTCGGTCTTGCTGAGTGCGCTGGTTTTCCTTAAGAACAAGCTCGCCCACCTGGAATTGTTGAGGATGAACCTTCTTATTGTAAGTACGTTTGAGGCAATTTTGGTATGCTTGTAGATGATCATAGGCTTTTATTCTTCGTTCGTCTAGTAATTCCAGCTGTGCAAGCCGTGCAACACGAGCATCTTCTTCGTTGATAAGATTCTTCAAAGAAATCCTCAGTGATGGAAGCTCAACTTCGATTGGAAAGACGGCTTCAACACCATATACTAAAAAATAGGGGGTGGCGCCTGTTGGGGTGCGGATGGATGTACGGTATGCCCAGAGGGCAGGATGAATATGGAGGTGCCAATCTTGTCCAGTGTTATTGACAACCTTTTTGAGGATGCGGATGAGGGTCTTGTTGGTTGCTTCCACCTAACCATTTCCCTGAGGGTAATAAGGCATTGACCAATGATGCTGGATATGGAAGGTGTCACAAAGGTGTTTCATGGCTTGGTTTTTGAAGGGTTTTTCGTTATTAGAGAGGATGGTAGATGGGATACCATATATTTAGAGAATATGGTAAAGGATAAATTTAGAGATTTGGACACTGGTGATTTGTGAGAGTGGCATTGCTTCCACCTATTTAGTGAAGTATTCAGTGGCGGTAATTATGAATGTATGACCATTGGATGATGGTGGATAAATCTTGCCAATCAAGTCGAAACCCCATTGAGAAAAGGGTCACGGTGCTAGGAGAGGCTGAAGATCTTGTGCTGGGGCGTGAATCAAATCTGTATGCTATTGGCATGGAAGGCACTTCTTCACAAATTCGCAAGCATCATGTTCCAATGTAGGCCAATAATATCCAGCCCATAAGATCCTTTTGGCCAGAGCCATACCATTTGAGTGAACTCCACAAATACCACCATGTACTTTCGTTAGTGCCGCGCAGGCCTCAGTCTCATTCAGACATCTAAGGAGGATTCCGTCATACCCGCAACGATAAAGCGTATCACCAACAATGATGTATCGGGAAGAACAATGGATAAAGGATTTGCGTTGGTTGCGTGTAAGTTCTAGCGGTATGATATTATCACGGAGATAAGTGTATATTTCTTGATACCAAGGGGAGGCGGGACCTACAATATCACACACCATATCAGTCTCAGGAACATCATATGCAGGGATTGAAAGCTGTTCAACAAGAAACTCACATTCTGTTCGTTCTTTAGGCATGTCAATCAGGGAACCAATAGTGGCCATTGCGTCTGTCGCTTTATTCTATATCCGAGGGATTTGGTCGAATTGTATGAAAGTGAAATATTTCTTAAAGTCATCCACCATGCATTTATAGGGTAACAGTTTATCATCTTTTGTGAGGAATTCATCATTAACTTGTCTAATGACTAGCAAAGAATCACCAAAGACTTTCAAATGAGTTATGTGCCACTACTTTGCAATTCTGAGGCCAGTGAGGAGGGCTTCATACTCTACCATATTGTTGGTACATGGGAATGCTATCCTGAATGATTTTGGGATGTAGTCACCTTGAGGGGTGACTAATAGAATTCCTGCTCTAGAACCACTATGAGTGTATGAGCCATCGAAATATAGCGTCTAAGCTGGTGCTTCTGTAACTGTGTAGATTTCTTCATCTGGAAATTCAGTGTCTAGTGGGTAGGCATCTACTAATGGTGCTTCAGCCAGTTGATCAGCGATGACCTGTCCTTTTATGGCTTTTCGCTCTACATACTCTATGTCAAATTCGCTTAGGAGCATGACCCATTTGGCCATGCGGCCAGTTAAAGTGGTTCTAAATAACAAATACTTCAGGGGATCAATTTTAGTGATTAATTTGACTGGATGGCTGAGCATGTAATGACAGAGTTTCTGTGTGCTAAAGACTAGCGCAAGGAAATCTTTTTCCATGGGGGAGTAATTTAACTCATAGCCAACCAATGTTCGAATGATGTAGTAGATTTCCCTCTCTTTGAATGATTCATCATGTTGTGCCAATAATGCCCCCATCGCGACTGATGTGGCAGAGATGTAAAGCAGGAGGGGTTTTCTTGGAATAGGCGGCATCAAGATCGGTGGATGAGCTAAATATTCCTTAATTTTGTCGAAACCCATCTGACACTGCTGGGTCCATCGGAAGGTGGAGTCTTTCTTCAAAAGATAGGTGAATGGCTGACATTTATCTGCTAGCTGGGCTATGAACCGACAGATGGACTGCATCTTCCCCTGGAGGCTTCTTAACTGCTTCAGATTGCGTGGAGGTGGCATGTCTAGAATAGCCTTTACCTTGGCGGGATCAACTTCAATACCTCTTCGGGAGACTATAAAATCCAAAAATTTCCCCGATGTAACCCCGAAGACGCACTTTTTTGGATTTAACCACAACTTGTAATGTTCCAACTGTTCAAAGATCTGCTTCAGGACAGTAGGATGTTCTGCTCGTGTTTTTGATTTTCCTAGCAAGTCATCAACATAGTCCTTCATGATGATATGGATGAGGTCATGGAAGATGACCATCATTACTCTCTGATATGTTGCCCCTGCATTCTTGAGACTAAAGGGCATAACATTGTAATAGAAAGTGCCCCAAGGTGTTGTGAAGGTGGTCTTGTGTTGGTCTTCAGGTGCGATTCGAATCTGATTATAACCAGAGAAGCCATCCATAAGTAATAACATCTCGTGTCCTACTGTGAGGTCGACCAACATGTCAATGTTAGGTAGAGGAAAATCGTCTTTTGGGCAGGCCTTGTTAAGGTCCCTAAAATCTATGTAGACCCGAATGTCTCCATTTGGTTTGACAACTGGTACTATATTGGAGATCCACTCAGAGTAGTCAATTGGCCAAATAAAACTTGCCTCTAGTAACTTTTCCAATTCCTTTTTGACTAGCAATGCGACCTGCGGATGCATCTTGCAGAGTTTTTGTTTGACAGGCTTGGCATCTGGGCAAACGTCTAGATGATGAACTACTAAGGCAGGGTCTAAACCTGGCATGTCTGAATATGACCAAGCAAAGTTGATGATTCATTCTCAGAGTAGTTGCATGATGACTGGATACTCCTGTTCTGAGAGTGACTTAGCCACATGGGTGATTTTAGGATTTTCTACAATACCCAGATTAACTTCTTGAGTCTCTTCAATTAGAATGGATGATCAGGTAGATAACTGAGTTCCTACGAGGGGAAGATGAACATCTCCATCGTCTAGCACCTCTTTGAGGTTTTTGCCATCAAATGCGTCCTTTATTTTTACTTTTTCAAGGTCAGGAAGCACCTCAGGGAGGTTTTCACTAGATGACCATTTTGTACTTTTCTTATTCTTATTTTTGCGACAGGAGTGTTCATCCTCCCCCAATCCCATAAGGTTGACATATGTATCTGTGGACATATTGATAGGTGTGGTATTACGTAGGTCCCAATCAATAAGCTTAGGGTGACAAAGAGATAGGCTAATGGTGCAGACGGATAGGCATTCGAACATGGATGATAAGTCGGTGTGATCGACGTCGTCATACGCATGTATGATGGATTCCTCCTCGGGTATGTCTTCCAATGAGCCATTGTCCACGACAATACTATTGGAAGTATTAGGTGATGTTGCAGGGCTTTTCTGTTTTCTGTCATACCCAAGGCCTATGTTTTTTGGTAACTTTGGTGTATCAATAGGTTGCAACCGCCCTTGTTCTTCTTTACCTAGGCCCCTGCCTTGGTAGTTATATTTTTTTGCAAACTTAGCTGACCACAGATATGCTTCCTGAAAATATTCCTTTAGAGGAGGGTCCGGCTGGGGTTCTTCTCAGTAGACCCATTGGCTTATGTCCTCTTCTGGTGCATCTATCTTGACACTTGGGGATCTGAAAGTGGTGGTAGGGATGTTTTTACCACTAAAGGTGATAGTCTTGTCTTCCTTTTGTGTAGCATGTGAAGGTTGACCATACTCGTGTGGTGACGGTGGCATGGTGGCTACATTGAGAGCCGTATGCATTTCGTATTCACCACACCCTTTGTCAATGATTTGGACTTTGGTGACTGAAGGATCAGTGGTGGAGGATGGAGTGGTTATTGCGATGGAGGGTGGATTTGCGGATGATGACCAGGATGCCCCCATTTCAACCCCAAGACAATAATGTAAATGGGGAAATGACGCTTCCAAAGTGTGGCAATATTCAAATGGTTGGGGGTCAGCATAGATGGTGACTTCTTGTCTGTTGACGGGGAATTTTAGGTACTGATGGTATGTGGAGGGGATTGCTTGCATAGCATGGAGCCATGGGTGGTCAAGGAGGAGATTATATGGGAAGTCCAGATCAAGGACATGACAGGTAGTATATTGGAGCACAGGTCCCACTTGGATAGGAAGACTGATAATTCCTTCTGAATTTCTTTCTGCATTATCATAGGCTTTGATTATGATGATCTGGTTACTTAAATCTGCTTGAGTATACCCCACCTGTTTTATGAATTTCAAAGTACACAAATTGAGGGCAGAGCCATTATCTACCAAGACCCTTTTTATTTTATGGCGAGCAACCACGACTTCGATATGTAAGGGGCGATTATGATTGACATCGATGTTTGGCATATCATTTTGGCTGAAGTGCAGTTGATGAGATAAAGCCAAATGTCCCACCAACACTTGGAATTGCGTGGGGTCGATGTCATTTGGGACATGGGTTTCTTGCAGGGCTCTATTGAGGATTTCCTGATGCACCGGGGAAGACTTAAGCAAATCTAAAATGGATATATGAGTAGGGGTCTTTCTCAAGTGATCAAGGATGTTGTACTGAGAGCTTATAAGAGTTGATTGGGTGGGTGCAGAGGCTACAGGGACAGTGATGCGGGCTCGTCGTGTAGTAACAACACATTGAGGGTCTTTGGCTTTAACATGTATCATAGATACACGGGGCTCCACCTGCTCAAGGTAATGAATAACACCTTCGTAATTGAAGGGCACATTCTTGTAGCTCACATTATTTGTGCTGTTTCCTTGGGGATTATTGCTAGATGTGCTTGGGCCTTGATTATGGTTCGGAAAGGCATTCTGATATATCTGCAATTGAGCATTGGACGATGAAGCTTGACTGGGGTCAACCTTGATATCACCTCGATCAATGAGATCTTGGACATAGTTTTTCAGACCCTGACACTTGTTTAAAGAGTGTCCTTTGATTTTATGGAACTCACAATATTCATTTTCCTTAAACCATGTGGGCTTGGGTTTGGACTCATCAAATGGCTTGGTGACAGGGTATGTGAAGGGATAATTGATTTGTAACAACTTATTAAAAACAACACTCAGAGGTTCTCCTAATTGAGTGTATTGACATTTTGTGTTCCCCTGATTGTTTTGGTTTGACTGTTGAGGAGGATGAGGTGCCCCCTGTGGTACAGATATGGTGTTGGGTGCAGACGGTTGTTGTTTTTGGGATGTATTAGCCACTTGGATGTGTTTAGTGTTTGTCGTGCCGTCATTCATTGCATTCTTGTTCTTGTTCCAGAATTGTGGTTTGTTTCCAAATGACTTCTCTTTATCATGACTATGTATTTTGATGTGTCCTTTGGAAATAAGGGCACATTCAAGGATGGGCCCCTTTTCTACTATCTCTGCGAAGGTGGTGACACAATGTAACCTAAAATTATGGGCCATGTCAGGATGAGAGTTTTCCACGAAAAGAGTGACCATGTCTTTTTCCTTCAGAGGGGTCTTCATTCAGCTTGCTAATGCACACCATCGTTGTAGGTAGCTAGTAAAGGTTTCCCCCTCATGTTGTTTTTCTTTGAGGAGATCTAAGGTGTCCGTATCCTTCTCCAAATTGAAAGAGAAGTAAGATACAATTTTTTCTGACAGGTCTGCGAAATTTTTATGGACCCTTTTTCGAGAGTCATGAACCAATCTAGGGCATGGCTTGCCAAGCTTCGCGGGAACAGGTGCAAGAGATAGTTGTCATTGTACATAACTTCTTGACACTGGGAGTAAAACTCTTGCAAGTGAGCCTTAGGGTCTTTGTTTCCCTTATATTTGTCAAACTTTGGTATCTCAAAATGTTTAGGAAATGGGATTAATGAGATGGAGGGATCAAATGGATATGGGCATATGTCTTCAAATTTGAATGATTGTTTGGTAGCCCCGGCTTGAAGGTCTTTAAGTGTGGCTTTGATTTCCAATAGATCTGAGCTAGCCGGTGGCGGGTTGGGGGGATATTGATGATAGGATGATAAAGGATCCTACTAAAGGGGCATTAGATTGTTGAAATACAGATTTGGATGATTAGATGATGATATGGTTTTCTCGTAAGGTGGGGGATTTTGTTGATACGGGGGCTGTTGTTGTGGGGTATAGCATGGATTTGTTTGATAAAAGTGTGGGGTAGGTTGTTGAGGAGCTTGGATGGGATGTTGCGTATTGGTTTGTTGGCATTGAAGGTATTGTTGTGATTGTTGGGAGGTCGCATAGAGTGGTTGTTGGTGAAATTACTACTGATTGTGATAGTAGTAGTGTTGGGGGGGTTGTTGTGATGTCAACTATTGTATGGGCCGTGATGGGATATTGTGTTTTGGTTGAGCTTGTGGACATAAAATGGATGTGATAAAGGGGGATATGGTCTGAGAAATAGGTCGAGATGGATTGCCTTGTGGTTGGTAGGGTGGTTGTTGTGAAGAGGCCAAAGTATTATGTATAGGTTGTTGCAGATGAGATGGCAGAGGTAGCGTAGAAGTGTTTTGTAAAGGGGTTGTTGGGTACCACCCAAAACATTCAGCTGGGCTGTGCCTTGTGGAGGTAATTGAGGGGGAATGTTGGATTGGTGAAGCTGTTGAGATGGTAGATTTGTGGTCCTAGGAGGTGGAAGTGATGTGGTAAAGGAGGTGCCCCCAATGTTGCATGTAGGTTGATTCGGAGGAGGGGGTGCTGTTAACGTTAATGGCAGAGGTTGTGGAACATTTTGTGGCATACCATAGGCAAAAGGATTATTGGGATCAGGCACTTGAGGACCTCCCATAACTGAGGTCGAAGCGTGTGAGGGATAGTTAACCTGATAGAGAACAACATTGCCAAATTCAGGTTGATGCCAACCCTCAACTGGAGGAACATTGGGGAAGTATGGACCTTCTGGTGCATTTTGTGAACCTTGGAGTATGTTAGATGGGGAACTCCTATATTTGGACAAGTCAACACTCCGGGTGGGGTTTGACACCCTTCTCAATTAGGTGGGCCAAGATTTCTCCCCCATGTGATATCAAAATGTCTAACCTATTCTAAGCAATTAAATGCAATGGAAAACATAATGAAACACCTCAAGATTAGCCTAAGGAATTTGAAAATACAAAGAGGAAAGTGTTAAATGAAGACAAATGATATACCTTCCTTCTTGCAGCTGAAACTCCTTGGTTGGCCCTTGATTTGGATTGATATGTATGCTCCTTGATGGCTCTTGATGTGGCTAAATGGAGGATTTTACTATGTGCTTGGATGTAAATGCAAGTGAATGTAATTGAAGGTTAGATGAGTGCACAAAATGGCAGCATGTAGTTATAAAATGGCTAAGTGTTTTAAATGCCCTTGAGGAGGGGGTATTTATAGGAGAATTTGAATTCTCTAGACAGTTGAGATTGATCCAACAAGGTCAAGATGAAGGGCTATGGTGGGTTGAGAACTCACAAGCCCTCACATCTTGACATGTGGATGGTGAAGTGGCTAAGAGGAGGTGAGGTGTAAATGAGGTGGCCAAAAGGTACATGAGGTGGAGGAAGGACAAGTACCTTCCAAGTACCTTGGGGAGTGAGAAGATCTCCTCAAAAAGGAATTTGTTGTCCCCAAGTGAGAGTGAAAGGGACATTTGAGGAATTTTGGAATTCCTCAAAAATCTCCATGGGAAAAGGAGAGGTGGTTGGAGAAATAAATGTGAATTAAAAATTCACATTCTTAGGAGAGTCTAAAGGATAAGAGAGGGTCTCCAAAAAGGTGGGAATTGGTCACATGTGCATGAGGTGACATGTCAAATATTCTAGAAGCCTTGGAAAGACAAAATGTGAATTAAAAATTCACATGGGGAGGAGAGAGACATGGGATGAATAAATGAGAATTAAAAATTCTCATGGGAAGGAGGGTCAATGTCCAAAAAGGAAAAATGGAAGAATTGACCAAAAAGTGGTGCTAAAAATGGTTAATGACTTTGATTAAAGTTGTGCAAACACTTCATTATGGTAATTAATGGAAGATTAGAGACAAGTGGCAAATGTAGGAGGATGTGACATTAATCCTTGATTAAGAGGATGCACACCCTAAATATGAATTAATTAAATTAATTCATATTAGAGATGGATTATGGAGGATGTGACAAGGAGTGAGAAAAGAAGAATTTTAAATTGATTTTAAATCAAAAGGGTAAAAATGACTAAATTAAATAAATTGGTGTATTTATTTAATTTAGAGAGGAATAAGGTGAAAGATAAAGCATTTAATGATTAAATTAAATACTTTACAGATATGAGATAAAAGGTGTAATATTAATTTAATAAATTAATATTTAGTATGATAGACGAAAAGGGAGTAAATTTAATCATATGGGAGTGATTAAATTTAGATGTCTATAGAATGAATCAACATTCTTTTCATTTTGAAAACCTTGATCTATCTTTTTCTATTTCTTTAAAACCCTCGGTTAGAGTAGGTTTAGATAGATGTTTGATCTTACAACAATCCAGAAGCTCAAAACCAGCAAGCCCCTTGAATATTACAGCCATATTGACTACTTCATGAAACAACAACATTGTGAACCAACATCAAGGACCTTGGGAGGTGATCAGTTTGATTACTGATTGTCTCTTTCAGGAGAGGTGGGATACTTTTAGTTTCATCTTACCTGCATGTCATGGGTCAACTTGGCACCTCACTGCTCCTACTATCAATGAAACAGATAAGCAACATTTACAAATCTAGAAAGATCACCAGTGTACAGAAACCCATGTCTTCAAATTATCTCCATCTATGCTAAGAATATCAGGAAGATACATCACCTCCTCCTCCTACTGCACTGCAAAAAAAATGTCTTACTTAAAAAAAACCCTAATTTGCTTTTTCAATATCCCATCCTCTACCTTTCTTCCTCCCAACTTACTAACTAATCCGCTAACTCTTTTTCTAACCTTTTCTAACTCCTCTAACCCTTTTCTAACCTTTACAAAAGAGGCGAAACACCATATTTATAAAACCCGCCAGCTATGTAGGCCCAGTTAAGATTTACAATAAGTCGGTCACAAAACAAGTCGGCCCTAGAAGAATTTGAAACAAAGTCAAACATGCATTAAATGCACGAGCACCAACTAGATCGGCCTAGGATCTCCCACATAACTCGGACCAAAACGTGTGAAGAAGAGGCAAAGCGAAACAATGAGGAAGCACGACTTTCGATGCAGCTTTGCATTAACTACTTCCCCCACTTTGCCCATACCTTGTTCCATTCTGGCCTTCATCACCAAGGATGTCCTTTGCAATCTATCCACAAGTGGCATAGGTGAAACCCTAATTCGCCATTCAACAATAATTTTTCAAAGGTTGAATGAGAGAGTCATAATAATTAATTCTCAAGACATATCACAATGTACATGCTATAGTAGAATATTCCTTGTTACACAAAGCTAAGCATTTTTAGCTCCAAATTGATATCACAAGTACATAGTGTCCTACTCTATCCTTTTCTATAGTTTGTTTTTGTATGTGGTTTCTCAGATCTATTGTATTTGCATCAAAATAGTAATTTGCATCATTAGGTCAATAGAATCATTTTATTTTATTCTTAGGTCACTTTCAAATTTTGGTCAAGGGTAGGTTGACTCACCTATTAGGCTTAAGTCAATCATATACCTTTTCTAAATCTAATCAAATCCACATTCCATCCCATCCCACACACACATTTCTAAATGAAATTAAGGAAAGGTGTTCAAACCCTAAGGTGAAAGCTCTAAGGTTTCCATTTCCATACATTTAATTTTGGTGAACCTGGCATGTTAATATTGTATACCTTCTAAAATTTCACCCTAGATCTTGATTTTACATCGCATTGCTTTGCATTTTTCATTTAGGGTTTCATTTTTGCATCATAAAAGACATAAATTCAAAAAATTGTATCATAGGTTGCAATAGGGTTTATTTCAGTCATTATAGCTTAGATCTACATTTCAATTGCATCCACAAATCTGCATTAGATAATTTAAAATCTATTTTTTATTTTTTTTATGAAAGTATGATTGCATGCATTTAGGTATCTTAGCTAAAAAGTGAAAATTTGCATGATTTTCTTTCAAGAAGGCATATTAACATTATCATTTTCAGATTTAGCATATTAGAATCAGTTAATTTTTGCATCTTTGATATGAAAATTACATTTATATTGTCATTTATTGTTCAAGCATTTTCATCATTCTTGCACACTTTCATTTTGAATGGCATCATCTTAAATTGAGCAAATTTTGGAAAAATATTCACTATCAAACCTATTTGCACACAGACATAAAAACCTTAAATAACATTACACAACCACTTTGAATTTTGCAAAACCTTGTCTAGGACACAGGTTCCTTGGGTGCCATAGTCCTACCTTTTTTGGCTCAAATTTTTATCAAACATTTGTCTCTATGTTCTCTGTTTGTTTTTGCTCTATGATTTTTGTTTCTAAGTGTTTTTACTATGACTATTTGATAATTTAGTTTTCATAGTGGGTACACTTCATGTTTTGAAGCTTGTATGAGTTTCACAATCTAGTGTCCTATTACCAATACTTCGATGACACATAGTTGTAGACTTATGACATCCCATGATGTTGCTACATCCGTTGTGGATCCTGAGTCTTCCAACTCTTTTATGCAAGGTATTGCCAATACCATGCCCATTTTAGACTCAATCCCTAGTCCTACCATACCAATGAAAATTTCACAAACAAACACCTTTATGGATGTTGAGACTATTGTTGCACATGTTTCTGAAGATGAAACAATTAGACAGCGACTTAGAGAGATTGTAAGATTATTTAAGTATTGAATACTTAGCAGGACAAACACTACCTATAGTAGACAACTTAAGGAAATTGATCAATGATGCCCAAGGATTAAAGGTGTTGTGTAGCCTATCCTATTTGTGGATTGTCATGAACATTCCCAAAATGGATAGTTGCAATCAAGCTTTGGGGTACACTCAGACCCAAGGAAGAAGTCAAATATCCCTCCCCACAACTATACCCTTTATTCCTACATACACATCCCCTATCGTTTCTTCAACAATACAACAAACAAATGGTATAACTCCAGCGTTGGGTTTCTCCAATGGGCATCCTTATAACTTTATGACATCACATATGACATCTCAAATTTCATCACCACTAATAAATTTGCAACAGAGTAGTCCACCAAGCACTTACACAATCCCACCATATTAACCACATTCCAAAAACATGTCAAGCAATGACTCGGTCATCAATCAACTTTTGAAAAATGTAACCTCACTCCAACAACAAATCTCCACATTGAACCAAGCTCAAAATGGAAAACCATCACAATATGTCAAAAGGAGCCCTTTGTCACTTGAAATTTTAAAAACAACCATGCTGCTAAACACGAAAAATTCCTAGGTTTGAGAAGTATAATGATAAAGGATATCCTAATAGTCACATATCATTTTAGACGACATTGTGTAGTGACTTCATCTTTGAAGATAAGCTCCTAGCTAAACTCTTTCTTAGGTCATTGAAAGACACGACCTTGGAATGGTTTTGCTCATTGTCGAATAATTTGATTCATTCATTCAATGAACATGTTGATGCATTCCTACAACATTTCCAAGCAAAAACATGTCCACAAATTACATTAACTGATTTAGTGAGGCGCAAATGAGGAAAACATGAAAAAGTGATAGAATTCATAGGATGATATTAGTTACTATACTCACAAATTTCATGATGCAAATGTTCAAAGAGTTTTCATTGAGAATTTTCAACCTAACATTAGGGAAAAGATATTATTGATAAGATATCCATCCTTTACGCACTTGTGTATGACTCTTTGTGACTATCAAAATGCGATTAGTCAATATGAATATGCATCTTCATCGACTCCTACTGAGAAATTTGAATCCATAGCTTAACACAACTATCAACCATTCAAAAAGAAAAATAATTTAACTTTATCAAGATAAACACGCCCCAAACAACCAACCACATTGGCCTACAAGTTGCAACCATAAGTTCAACTCCATATCAATTTAGACCGAGAGATAGACAATTCACATAGTTGCTTGATTCCCTTCATTTTGGATCATGTTACAACTCTTGAGCAAGAACTTAATCCAATTACCTCCAATTAGACCCATGGGCACAACCAAACCCGTATCTCCAAACTTTAACCCAAAAGCATTTTGTCAATATCATCACACAAATGGACATGATACAAAGTGATGCATATGTCTTAAACACCAAATTCAAGACCTCATCAACTCTAATCACATCTTGTTAGGTGATGCTAATGACAAAGGAAACAAGTATGCTTCCCCTCCAAATTAAAACATAAATTTTCACCAATCCAATGCCAAACCATTCATCCAACTTTATGCATGCTTGTGATAATATGAATGTTGACAAGAATGATGATGAGGATGGTCTAAATGATAAGGTTAATCTCATATATTTTCAACCTCATAAGGGCCAAACTACTTTGTTACCTGGAAATTATTTAACCCATATTGACACATCCATACATGAACCTAATGGTCCTCTCTATATCATCAGACGTATCAATGAAAAACCTACAATTGGGATACTCATTGATCTCATATGTGTAGATAATGTGATCAACGAGGAGTTATTATATGTGCATGAGCTTTATCAAGACTCTTATGAACAATCGAAAGCATGGTTCAAAACTTGTGATGGTTTTTGTCACCCTACGATAGGTTTGATCACTCTTCCTCTTAACATTGGACTGAAAAAATTTGATGTATCATTCTCTATCATCTCAATGTCAAACCAATTATGTGTGAAGCTAGTCTACCCATGCCTATGGTGTTGCAATAGTTTCGCCCTTGGTCTCCTTGTGTTGTGCAGCGTGGTGCTTACGTTTGTGACATGGCTTAACCACCTCCTATGGATCTTGGATCTTGTATAAATCTAGTGGTTGTATCAGGCATTAACATGTTGATCTTTTGGTGCAATGGCAGCCACCTATGCAACAATCGGTATTAGAGCCAAGGTCATAGGTTTGAACCTCTCGCTTGCGCTTGGGGGGATTGTTTCAAGAGTTTCACCCTTGGTCTCCTTGTGTTGTGTAGTGTGGTGCTTGGGTTCATGACATGGCTTAACCGCCTCCTGTGGATCTTGGATCTTGTATAAATTTGGTGGTTGTATCAAGCATTAATAGGTTGATCTTTTGCTGCAATGGTAGCCACCTGTATAACATATGCTCCATGAATGTCATCTTGTTGGTTATCCACAAGTGCATAAGGTTCCCATTTGAAGGTCAAATATTTACAGTGCATCATAATGGCTTTAATTCTTTTTCTTCTCATGGAGAATTTTCATTAGATTTTTTTTGGTCTCAACTTATGGAACCTATCAAACTTTGTGAAGATTTTTTTTAGGTCATATCAAAATTTCAAGGTAAAGTGCATAACATAGTTATCCCTTACAAAAATTCCTGAGAATGATAAGACTAGTTGTTCCTCTTCCTCCACAAGTTGTGGATTAACCCATGCCTGAAGCAAAGGCCCTTCTAAGTAACCAAGGTAAATATGCCACAGTTCCTCCACCCATATCATATAAAATATCAAGAGACAATTGAATGATTCCTTTTGTGCCTCCAAAAATAAAGAAAGTGTATATACCTAAGGAGACAGTGGTCTCCCAACCTCCACTGATCCCTTTAGTTTCTCCCTTAAGGGAAGAAAGGAGAATGATGGTAAAGAAACATACCCTTACACCTTTGCAAACTAAAAACCATGCAAAAAGAAATAGAAATGCTAAAGAGCGTAGGCATAGAAATCGTGCTATTGCTTGTAAATTGGAAGAAAGGAAAAAAACATCTCAAGATCAAACACCTATGAAAACAAATCAAGAAGAATTACAACTTTCACCAAAATAAGACATGGAATTGAAACAAGAAATTGAACAAGAACATACAACTAACATTATCATTAAAACTCCCATGGTGATAAATTTGGATGATGAAGATAAAATTGCTAAAATTGATGAGCGAGTGCATAATGAGCTTAATTTGTTGTTTTCAAAGTCTATGAATTTAGATGGGGGAAACCGTGAGATTTTTTTTATGAGTGACCTACCATGTGTTGAACTTGGTGATGCTCCTAGTACGACACTTGTTATAGTCCCTTTGGCTAGTTGTCTTCCTTCTATATATGATGAGCAAGATTGGGATGTGGATGACCTACTTTAGGTCGGCTCACATGTGTGGTACTCATTTGTTGTATTTGATTTATGTGTTCTTTGTGTCATCTTGCACATGATGTGATATCCCATGTTGTGCTTCTTAGTGTATCTTTATGTTTGTGAGTTTTCTTTGGATGAACCTTGTTTCTCTGTTGGCGCAAGGATACAAGGGAAATGAATCTATTGTGGTATTCTTCTATTTGTATCACTATTATTATATATTTCATAAAAAAAATTCTTTTTGGTCTTGTGTTTTCCTTTTGGGGATGATGAAAGACATTGAAAATTTTAGGTCTCTTCCATGTTGACCCAAAAGTTTGTTTGTTCTCTCCATGTGTCATTCTTCCATTGTGTTCATTGTTCCATGAGTAATTTTGGAATGATGTCAGTTTTGAGCTCTATTATATCACTGTATCAAAGACGTATACTGACTCTGGATTTGTGGATCCCTTATATGTTTATCTTTTATTTGTTGCATTACATATGGGGGAAACCTCTTATCATGAGGCAACTTTATTTGGAAACATATAATTGGCATATGGATTTCCAAATAAGCTCTCATGTCCTTATCACATGACATTTATCATTTTTCTACCTTAAAGTAATTGCTCATAGCATGGTGGTTAGTAATTCCTTTAATGTGGGAGCATACATTGGCATTTTTGCTTCACTTTATTCACATGTGTTAGACTTAATGGTGTGTTGAAATTGTCATTTTTGCTTCACCTTGTTCACACGCATTGAACTTAGTAATGCGTTGGAATAACACTTTGAGCATTTTTGTAGCACCTTATTAGAGTTATCAAGGTATAATTCTTGGTATGGTTATGGGTACACACCTAGTGAATATCAAACTTCACTAGACCTTGTGTTTCTCATTTTTGTTGCTTTGTCATGGGGACTCACCTACTGAATATCAGGCTTCACTAGCCCATGTCACCTTCGATATATGATTCACCTAACAAATATCAAACTTTGCTAGTCTATGAGTCATGAACACCTTTGGATGTGAATCTTAGCATAACACATCTTACTAGCTCGTGATTATCCATACCCTCCTTTTGCATTTTGTTTTGACATTGTGTATGTGTGTGTATGTTATCTTGCTACATTTTATACATATGTGTTCCTTTGTGCTTATGTTTTCTTGCCATGCGATCTTGGATCCTAGGGGCTTGTGCACTCCCCTTGGATTCTTATTCATCCTATCTCTTCAACATTTGGATAGTCAAACCCTCTTGACATATTTTCTAATTTAGTATGATTCTGAGTATAAGTTCATACTCTCTCTAAAGTGGGGACTAAATGTAGCATCGTAAATTGTCACCCTTACAATTTCACACTATGCTTTGCTCCCCCTTAAATGCATGGACCTGATTGAACACTTAATTTCTTAAATTATGCATTTCATAGCCCATTTTAAACATTTTTCAACAATTTGCAAGCATAAAACAAATTCTCTCATTTAATACTTTTCCCCTGACTCCTTAAACTCCAAAAAATAGGCCTGGGACATTGGTGCCTAAGGTGCCTATGTCCCCCTATTTTGGCTCCAAAATTCAAATATGTTAGTGTTGATATTTTATTATTGGAAATTCAAATATCTAAAGTCAGTTGTCGGGATTTAATTTTTTAGGAAATTAGAATAATAGCATATAAATACCTAGTTATTGCATTATTTGAAATCTATCTAGAAACTATTAGAAAATTTGGTGATCAACAACATTATCAAGCAAGTGAAAAGAAGCCATTAGAGGATTTATTGCAACAATTCAAGATCCAAACATCATGTCAAAATGTATGTGAGTGTGTTCATGTTTATTTTTTCATATTGATTGTGAAGACTAATCCTTGTAGGTCTCCAAGCAATTCAAACAATTCAAGCAAATCAAACAACCAAGATCCATGCCTTTAGGAGATGTGTATGACTTCAGTCCTTGAAGGAATCCATTAAAGGGTGGTGAGTTGTATCACTTTTTGGATTCATCATTATTTTCTCTCATTTATCATTTACATTTCCATTGTCGAAGTGGAAACACTAACACTAGGTTTGACCAAGGAAAGCCCCTAAATGGCACAACCTTTCTTCTCTCTTTGAATGTGCAGGTTTCAAGTTTAAAGAAGATTAAAGGAAGTTTGAAGATTAATTATTCGTTGTTGTAATTGAAACCCTACACCTAGATAACTCACAAAAACTCAATTACAAAATTATTCGATTGTGAACTGATAGTGCGGCAAGTGAGAAACAAAAGCTCTAATCTGGTGCCAAAGGACTGTGAAAACAAATTTGAATTATCCCTACAAAGATAGTGGCACCTGGGGCACCTATTTCCTACATTTTTAGCTCCAAATTGATATCATAGGTGCATAGTGTCCTACTTTGTCCTTTTCTATAAACTGCTTATGTCTGTGGTTTCTCAGATCTATTGTATTTGTATCAAAATAGTAATTTGCATCATTAATTCAATAAAATCATTGCATTTCATTCTTAGGTCACTTTCAAATTTGGTCAAGGGTAGGTTGACTCACCTATTAGGTTGTAAGTCAATCATATACCTTGTTCAAATCTAATCAAACCCCCAATCCATCCCATCCCACACGCACATTTCCAAATGAAATTAGGGAAGGGTGTCCAAACCCTAAGGTGAAAGCTCTAAGGCATCCATTTCCCTACATTTCACTAATACCCCAACAATATTCATCAATATGATGAATAGTGTCTTTAGAGATTTCCTGGATACATTTATGTTGGTATTCTTAGAAAATATTCTTATATATTCTAAGAATGAGAAGGAACATTTCCAACACCTAAAGTTTTTTCTACAATTCTCGAGGGAGCACAAACTACATGGGAAGCTCTCTAAATGTATGTTCTTTAAAAAAGAAGTATAATATCTAGGGCATGTAATTTCAGTATAAGGAATTGTAGTTGATCCATCAAAGATCAAAGTCATTCTTGAATGGACAACACTGAAAAATATAAATGAAGTGAGTATAGTTTTATGGGGTTAGCAGGCTACTATAGAAAGTTCATGTCAAACTTTTCTAAGATTTCCCACCCTATCACTTCTCTACAGAGAAAAGGAAAACATTTTGACTGGTCAAAATATTATCAAGAGTCATTCAATCAACTTAAAGAGAAGTTGATTATGACTCCAATAGTAAAAGTTCATGATCCAGAAGGCCAATTTACAGTAATCATTGATTCATCAAGAGAAGGATTAGGTGGAGTGATTATGCAAGAAGGGTGAGTTATAGCCTATGAGTCGAGGAAGTCAAAGAGATATGAGAAGAATTATGCTCCTCATGATCTTGAATTGGTGGAAATTGTTCATTCTTTGTAAATGTGGTGACATTATTTGTTAGGAAAGCCTTTTGAGCTTATATCGGATCATCAAGGTCTTAAGTACTTATTCTCCCAACCACATCTTGATGCTCGGTAAAGAAGATGGTTGGAATTGATATTTGACTATGATTTTGAGATAAGTTATATCAAGGGCAAAGAAAATTGGGTAGCAGATTTTGAGTTAGAGTAGACACATTCCCTCAATGGTCTCTATTCATTTTGATTTTAAAAATTAGGTATTAGAAAAGTCTACAAGAGATGAGTATTATGAGCATTTTAAGCAAGATCTCTCAATCAATCCTCAATATTTGAGGTATGATGGGTTATATTTTGAACTAGATGGAATTTTAAGGTTCAGGGGAAGAATATATATTCCAAATTTTGAGGAGTTAAGAAATATTGTGTGGAAATCTAGGTTCATTATGCACCATATTTAGGACGCCCAGGAGTGAAAAAACTCTTAGCTAATGTAAAACCATTTTATTTTTGGAAAGGAAAGAAGAGTGACGTTGCAAGATTTGTAGCAGGATGTTTAGAATGCTAGAGGGTAAAATCTGAACATCATTATCTAGAAGGACTTCTATATCCTCATAAAATTCTAGAGTGGAAATGGAAAGTCATTAGTATAGACTTTGTGCAAGGTCTTCCCATGTCTCAAAATAGACATAATGCTATATTAGTATTGGTGGATAGACTTATCAAGGTATCTCATTTTATACTTGTAAATATAATGGATGGAGCATTGGTAATAGCTCATAATTTTGTCTAGGAAGTTTTTAGATTGTATGGAGTTCCTGAGAAGATCATCTCAAATAGAGTGTTGGAAGTTTGAGGAGATTGTCATTAATGATGCTAGTTGGCAACATAAGCATGGAGAATGTACATAGATATAGTGTTATCATTGATGTAAACATTGTTGTGGACTATTTTTGATTAATCTTGACATATTTTCGAGGTGTTGAAGAATTCATTTGTACAAGGAAATTTAGTCTAGAAAGTTCAATGGTGTGAAAACCTGACTAAGTGTTAGAACTACCAATTCAAGGTTACAATGTATTATTTTTTGGGTCCACACTAGTCTACAAAGGAAGATTTTTCTTGGTACTTCTAAAATAATTTTTATGGTTGTTAGAAGAATCTAAAACCAAGATTTCATCTTGTTTGGCAAAGTATTTTGGGAGATATGAATGGCAAAGTCTAGTCTGGCATTTCACAGTCATTTCCTGTATAATGTGTCAGTGTGGGAGATTCCACACTCCTCTATGGATGAGTCTTTGATGTTGTGGTGTTGAAGATAAGTTTCCAAATGTCATTTGAGCATGAATTTCAAATGGTATCATGTTTTGAGGTCCACATGTTGTGAATTGGATGAACAATTGAAAGATTTTTGTTTAGGTCCTATGGTGTGTCGACTTAACACGTTTGATGAGTATGTGAAAGATTGATATGTGTTGCACTTTTATATGGGATCTATTTTAGGTCCATCTTGACCTATCTTAAGGAGTTTTGAATTTTGAATTGTGGTGTGAAGTTTGGTTGAAATTTTTTGGGGCTGATAAGTTGAACTTTGTGTGTTACATCTAATTAGGCCAACCTAATTGATGTTACACTTAATGTGGGTATATATGAAGGATTTATTTCAGTATTTTTTATGTGATGACAAGTATTAGGTGTGACCTACATGAGGTTGATGTGAATTTGATTAGAGTTGTGCAAATTGAGTTGTAAACTGTGCGAGTGCAGAGCAAAGTAGAGCATTGATCTAGATCAGTGTGAAGTTTGATATCGTACTTCATTGGAGCTGTAATCCTACATATTGTAGATGTATTTGTAACAATTAAAAATTGGATATGAGCCACCCTCTTTCTTCTATATTTTTCTCTATGGATAGTAAGTCCACTTGGACAGTGAGTCCACCTGTAGTGAGCACTTATGTAGTATACTATAAATTGATTATAATTGTGAACCTAGATCCTATACCTGCAAGAATACAACAAACAACACATTAATAAGGTCAATGCAAGTTAGAATATAGATCCCTCAAGAAATTCATTTGAATGTAAGAGAAAAGGAATAACATGAAGAACACAACAAACTTAAAGCTAAAATATCAAATCCTATTCTAAAACAAAGCAAACTCTTAATCTCTTGAGGGAGTTGGTGCCAATTTGATGTGAAAATTGGTCCTTTCCAAAATACAATGGTGGATTTGATGATTTGATGAAGATTGTGATACACTTTGTTGAAGATTGATGAGTGCTCCAAAACAAAATTTGCATAACCTAGCTACAAAACTCAATAAGATGGATGACAATTGCTATGAATTTGAGTATAGTAAGTTTACTCAAGTTGTGAATGATCAAATGAGGAATGAAGCCTCTTATTTATAGAATGTCAAGTTGAAGAGATGTCCAAAATGGAGCAATGTGGGACTAATAATCAACCAAGGATAAAGTGCCACTTGTTAAGAGGTGAATGGATGGCGGATGTGCAAGTTTTGAAGAATGTGTCAATAAATGCATATATTTGAATTTTGAAATTGTTGAAATGACATGTAAGAGGGAAAGAAGGTGCATTGAATGCCACTTGGCTCAAGGAAAAAGGACTTTCTAGGAGGATTAAATGCCTTGTTGGAAGGACAAAGTCCACTTGGATTTTGAATTCAAATTTGAGGAATATTCCTTTATTATGCCTTTTGAGAGAAAATAGAGATTTAATAAATGAATTAAATATATTTTCTTGTGCAAGTTGCAAAAGCTAGAGGATGGGACATGAGAGGAGATTAAATTAATTAAGGTTAATTAATTTAATGAGAGATTAGAATGATGTGACATATTGATTTAGATTTATGGATTGATTTAAATTAAAATATGAGAAGAATATGGTTTCAAGATTAATTAAATAAAGATTTTTGTTTTATTTAACCAAGGAGATGAAGTTAGATTAAATCAAATTTTGTTTTCATTTATTTAATTTAATAGATGGACTTTAGAGATTTAATCAAATAAGATTGATTATTTAATTAAATGAGGATAATTAGATCAAACTGATTGATTTAATTAATAAGAAAGGATGACTTAATTAGATAAATGATTTATTCAATTAAGAGAGGAACATTGATGAATTTAATCAAATAAAGGTATTTGATTAAATGGTTAGACTGAGGGATGATTTAGGATGAAGCGATGTTAGTGGTCAGGATCAAATGTGCAGTGTTAATTAGTACATTTTACGTGTCTACATTTTGCCCCTCTTTGAAGCAGTGCACTCGTTACGTTGGTTCAAAGAATAAATGGTCTCGATCAAAAGCCAATTTTTTTTTATTTAAAAAAATTGCCTCACTGCTACTCCGACGAAGGAAATTATGGTAATATATTGCCCCCTTGAGAGATCAAACGAAAATTTTGATTTTTTGGGTGATCTCACGAAAAAGAAGACAATGTACCTGATAGGTCCAGAAAGGCTCTAGGAGGTCAAAAAAGGAGGTAAAATGCCAAAAAGCGGTGTGAAATGACCTTCAGACGGACAAAAATGGAGCCGAGGGTCCAAAACCCTAGTAGGATGGCTGAACAGGGTCAAAAAACCCTAATTTTTAGGCTTAAATAGGCCTTGGGAGGTCACTTTCAATCCATTTGGACACATTCAGCCTTAAGAGATTTTGCAATTCGAGCTTTGATACCCTAATGAGATGGCACAATGATAGCTCCCATTGGATATCTCTGACAGAGTACAGACATACCAGCGACCTCCCGACATCGGGGCATCAGTAAGTGATCCTTACCTAATCTTCATTTTTCTTTTAACGTGCTTATTTATTGCTTTTAGAACTAGGTCATTTGCAACGGTGCTATATAGCGCTGCTCAAATTTCAAACTGGACCGCCCAGTCCTCAAAACTAAATCGCCATCACAAGATGGACTGTCGTAGTGAAGTTTGGAGTTTGAAAAGATTCCTCAAACTCTGATGCCTTTGTGAAATGGAGCGTTGGAATTTTAAACTTTGATGCCATGGTGGAATTTAGAATTAGGGTTCAGGGTGCTTAAGCAAAGTGCACCGCTGCAGTGCAGTTTGGGATTTTTAGACCCTAGCATCACTGTTTGCAAATTTTAAATTGCGACGTCTTCACAGTTTGCAATGCTAGACTAGTTTTTGAACACTTGGGATAAAATGTCTTGATGATTTTAACAAGGTTATCTTTCCTGATGCAGGAGGGGGAGAGGGAGCTCTATTCTCGCGAGCACAGATCATAGGGGATATTTGGTTATTTGCAAGATCTAACTAATAGGGAGCAGGATCGACTGCGAGAGATGGGGCTATGGTATATTACCTACACAACACCTGTGCAGACCCACCTTGGTATGATGTCCGCGCTTGTTGAGAGATGGCATAGTGAGACATCGTCCTTTCATATTCCTACTGGCGAGGTCACCGTTACTTTGGAGGACGTGTGGTGCATCCTTAGATTGTCAATTCATGGTCGGCGAATTATTTATGATATGGATGTCGGACAGGATGCCTGCCATGTAGTCTTGGCTTTAGATGAGATCATATTTTACGAGGGCTAGATAGAGTTGGAGCGTCATCGATTGCTCACATCACCATTTCGTCTAGTGATAGCTGCCATCATTTTAGGTCTTGTTGCCCTGGATCGACGAGGACGGTTCTTCAATCTTGACTGGGGGCTTTGCTTGGAGCGGATGGTTCGTGATAGGCCAATCCATTTTGCATGGGGTCTGGTTCTTCTTGCCTCCCTTTACAGGGATTTACACAAGTATGCATACTTTGATGGTCGGGTACTTGGTGCAGGTGTGACGCTTCTTCACATGTGGGCATAGGAGCACATATTTGTTCTTCGGCCGTGGATTGTTCCTATGCTAGTCAAACTAGATGATCCAGTGGTTTGGCACTACAGGGGCGATGTGTCCTTCACACACACAGGCGAGCATGGGATCCCTCATTGGAGGAGGATTATTGACAAGATGACAGTGTTTACATGGTGCCCCTACCTTGGTTGGATCAGATGGGCCGATGATGTGCACCAATTATTCTTTGCCCGTTAGGATCTATTTATGCAGAGGTGGGAGCATACCATGATTGAGCGATATCTGCCAGAATGAGTTCAGTGTTAGTTTGGGGAGGTATAGGATAGGCCAGACGATGATTATGTGGCCATTTTTTCTCATACAATGTCATAGGGTGTCTGGGGGCGATACATCGCTATCTCCGAGGTAGTTAATAGTTTCAGGCAGCTGGTGGCCCAGCCATGGGCATATGATTAGGGAGTTGTTGATCCAGGAGTTACTCAGGTGTACAAAGATTGGTTCTGACCTCCTCTGTGTTTGATAGTTCTAGATGTACCCTCTGTTCGACAGAGAGCTAGGGGTAGGGGAGTAGTTCAAGGATGAGGAGGTGGCAGTCCTCTAGTAGGACAACCAACATAGGATTAGCCCGCATAAGTCCAACAAGCATAGGTCCAGCTAACACGTGTTTAGATAGATCAACCTTGTGCTAATGTATAGATGTAGGACCGAGACAAGGGGCGAGAGGGTGGACATGATGGGAACTAGGATCGGGCCGATGCACCACCATGAGCCAGGGGTGAGGACCATCCTCACGTGCAACCTCTGCTAGGATAGCCAGCGGGTCAGCCAGATCTGAGGGACAGGATAATAACACAGTTGTAGGCCCAGGTCCAGGCCTTAACAACAGAGAGAGACTAGGTTCGTGTGGAGAGGGACCATGCAGTGTACAAAGGTAGGCCATAGAGCTATAGGCAGTTGCACAGATGGGCCACAAACAATAGTTAGAGAGTATGGCAGCTTCCTCCTCCCACAACACAGTGCCTCTTTGTTCATACAGGGAGGCCATCCAGAAGGCAAATTATTATTGTTTGCTTTATCACCAGACCGTACCTAGAGTAGCTCAAGCCCCAGATTATTCATAACGGACCAGCCACAGACCAACAAAGGGTCATGGTGACAGAGGCGAGGGCAGTAGGTAGGAGGGTTAGACCTCATTTTGATCAAGATATTATTCTTTCATTCCATATGGGATAATTTTTTATAACCTGTTGGGCCATTTTGTACTTATTGACATACACATGTACAGTGATCCAATTATTTTGTACTATGATAGTTACTTGTTGATATATATGAGATGATGATGTTGATATGATGTGTCATGTATTCTTTATTTAATATGCATTTATGGATGGTTCTATTTCTATATGCTATGAAATAATGTTATGGCGTTATGTGATGGATGTATGGATGCATTTCTTTCTACTGGTGTATATGCGTTATGTGATGGTTATGTGACTAATATATCTATATTATGCTTCTAATAAATGATGACATATGATATGCAAATGGATTTATATGATATGCATTTTTATATGATGATTTATGTATGTTGATGCTCATGCTATGGTTTATGCAACGATTTCTTTTTCAATCTCCTTTCGGTTATGATGGTGATGATGAGTTGAATGCAGTGATCCTAATATGCAGCTTATGCAATGATGAATGTATGTGATTTTCCATGTATAATATGCACTTATGATGATATTACGATGTGATCTTATATGATGTGATATGTTATGCAAAATGGTGGATACACAAAATGATATGTGAGTAATGATATTATGATGTGTATGTGAAATGATAAAATAAATGCTTTTCATGAGATGTTCTATATGATTATGGATAGATGTATGCACTTAATGCGATGGATTGTGTATAATGTTATGTACCTATTATGCTTTGTTTAATTGTGCACTGGATGTTTAGAATGATATGGAATGATTTGTGAAATGAAATGCAAAATGATTGCGATGTGGTTATTTATGAGATGTTCTATATGATATAGATGGATGATGGATGATATGTATGTTTATATGATGATGCTTTATGCAAATGGATGCAAATGTCTAATCTATTTATGTGATGTGATGGTGGTTATATGATTATGCCATGGATGATATGATGGGTTATTTATGTTTCCTGTAAGAGGTGGTTATATGCATACTTGTATGTAATGCTATGTTTATGAGATGCTTAGAATAAAAAAATCTATATTAAATGTGTATGAGATGATCAATTTTTCTATATGATATGCGTTGTGCTAACAATTTGTGAATACAAGATTAATGATGGTGGTGATTAACTGTCATAGTAGCTTGTTAGTGTGAAAAAGCAAGAAAAATGGAAGAAAGAAGAGATTTCAACAAGAGCAAAGATGATGATGATGAACATCTATCGTGGAGTTGGGATTTTCAAAGGTCCAATTATCTTATGTTTGATAACACACATAAATATGATGCATCAAGGTATTAAGAACCGGGATGACGTTTTATTTAGTGTGATGGACTTTGAATCGACAATCAAATAGGAGTACTCTTGTTCACACCTGACATAAAAAACCTTACTAGGATGCACTTTAGGTACTTTAAACATCTCAGACATATAAGAAGGCAAGCCTTCCTATGTGGTCAATAAAATATCTAAAACACCCTCCATACATACCTATATAAAGAAAGTATTTGCTGAGGTTATATTACAAGAATGTCCAACAAGTGCAATAGATAAAAAGATAATGATCGCTGCCCCATCCCATCTCTCTAAATCCCTTCGTTAGGGAAATCATTGAGAGGTCCTTGGAATGAGCATAATAAGATAAATCAAAAGACAAAGATACAGTAAACAAACAAGTTTATGTTCTTCAATACCGCTAGCCAAGACTAAACTATGGTATGTCTGATGTTGATATCCATTGTAGGAAGGATGCATCCTAGGGCATGATGATATCAGATGATTTGATATGGGACTTGATTGGATGATAGGATATTGACACAAAGAGTTGACCAACTTGTTTACGTACTAACCTAGATTTTGAGATTTTGACGTTTTTGAGTTCACTTTTTAACCTGCTAGACTTGTTTTTGATTGTTTCACCAAAGGTTGGAGATGATGATTATTTATTATGGGTGATGTTTATTGCGGGTGTAAGTAGAATGGGACATATGGATTTTTTTTCAAATATTTGGATGTTTTTGGAGTTTTTTGCAATGTTTTGAGGCTATTTTTGGTAATTTTTGAAGATTTTACAAGTGTTTTAATTTTTTGATTTTTCCAATGTTTTGGGGTTTGATGAGATTTTGACCAAGAGACTAACCTAAGGACCTATCCTAGGGGCCTCGAGGGCTGATCAAAAGATTAGCCTTGCCTACGTTATACATGTAGAGACCATGTAGTTCAACTGACGGCTTGGCCGATTTATAGATGAAAATATACATGATGAAATGTTAGTTTATTATGACAGACCCCTAAAGGACTGACCTAAGCGTCTTGGGGGATGATCAAAGATCAAACTTGCCTAAGTTCAAGGCTCAAAGACCCGTAGTTCAACAAGACAACTCTATTTTTGACTTTTTGACTTGTTTTTGAATTTTGATATGATTTGGATGTTTTTGGATTTTGTGATTTTTCGATGTTTTTGGATTTTTTTAAATTTTTTGATGTTTTTGGATTTTTTGATTTTAGGACTTCAAGAATATACATGAATCCGATCTGATGAGAACATGCCCCCAACATGATGCAATAGACTACTTTGATAAAGGCAAGACAAACTAACCTTGGGAATGGGCCGAATAGTACTAGGAGGGATCATGACATGAACACATGATCAAGCTATGATGCAGATGTCAAATGGATGGGTGATGGATGGAGATATGGAATGCGATGGAAGATGGAAACGTAATGGATGGATGATGCAGAACAATCCGTAAAGATCCTGGTGGATGGAAAGTGCTTATTTACACAAGGCATCTGTTTGCCAAGTTTTCACCAAGGTACTTGTCCAAAGTGCCACCGAAGTGGTTTTCACTAGAGGAAATTTTTTTCTCTTTACTATTTTTTAATCATTTTTCTGATTTTTTTGGATTTTTTTGCTTTTTTGCTTTTTTTGTTGTCACCAAGATGCTTGTTTGCCAGGTTTTTGCCAAGGTAATCATTTCTTTAGGACATTTTTTGAATTTTTGAATTTTTTAGGTTCTATACCTTGAAAAATTAGGCATAAAACTTTTTGAGATGAGAGCTATTCATGGGCTTCTGCAGAGGTTCCCCTTCGGGTGTTGATAACTGATATGCCCATGACTTATAGCTTGCTATGATAACAAATGGTCCCAACCAATTGGGTTCAAATTTTCCTTTGCTGTTTGAATTTGGGATGTTCTTTTGATTCTCCTTTAGTACTAGTTCTCTGATTTGGAAAGTCCTGCTTCTGATTTTCTTGTTATAGCTCCTCTTGAGTCTATTCTGATAGACTTGCAAATAATTTAAAGTGTCTATATGCCATCCATCTAGTAGCTCTAGCTCATTCAGTGTTGATACTCGGTACTCTTCATCCGTGATGAGGTTTTGCAATGATATTCTTAGTGATGGGAGCTCGATCTCAATGGGGAGTATTGCTTCTAATCCGTAGACTAGGGAGAAGGGGGTGGCATTGGTGGGTGTGCAAATGCTGGTTTGGTAGGCCCAAAGGGCAGGATTGAGTTGCAAATGCTAGTCATGACCTGCATCATTGACTATTTTCTTGAGGATTTTTAAAATGGTTTTATTTGTGGCTTCTGCTTGGCCATTGCTTTGGGGATAGTATGGGGTGGAGAAGCGATGCTGGATTTTGAATTTTTCACACAACTCACAGACATCTTGATTCTTAAATGGTGTCCCATTATCTAAGATAATGGCTTGTGGGACACTGTAGTAGCAAATGAGATAGTTCAGGATGAACTTTGAAAGCTGCTTCTCGGTTATATATGTCATGGGTATGGCTTCCACCCACTTGGTAAAGTACTCAGTGGCGGTTATGATGAACTTGTGGCCATTAGATGAAGTGGGAGTGATTTTTCTGATGAGATTGAGCCCCCACTATGAGAAGGGCCATGGTTTAATGCTGGAATGGAGCTCTTGAGCTGGAGCATGGATGAGTTCTCCATGCTGTTGACATTGTAGACACCTTCTGACGTAGTTGTGTGCCTCTTTCTCCATAGTGGGCCAATAATACCCCATCCTCAACAGTTTCTTGGCCAAGGTCATTCCACTCAAGTGTGAACCACAAATCCTGTTGTTCACCTTAGTTAAAGTAGTCAAGGCTTTGTCAGTATTAAGGCAACACAATAAGGTTCCCTCTATGCTTCTATCGTATAAGGTATTTCCTAGGATGACAAACCTAGAGGACTTTTTAATAAAAGTTCTTTTTAAGCTTGAGGGTAAGTCAACAGGTAAGACACCTATTCATAGGTAGGTATAAATGTCATGATACCAGTGATCTCTAAGACCAATGATTTTGCACAAAAATTTTGAGTCTGGTATGTCGAATGCGGGCATGAAAATCTGCTCTACCAAGAATTCATGTTTTAGGACATTGCGAGGGATGTCCAATAGGGATCCAATTATTGTCATGGAATCTGCTGCTCTATTGTTTGCTCTCGGAGTCTGCTCAAATGTGATCTTGATAAAGGATTATTTGAGAGTCTCCACCAATTTCTTGTATGGGGTGAGCGTATCATCCTTAGTTTGGTATTACCATTCACTTGATTTACTATCAATTGGGAGTCTCTGTATACTCTGAGAGCCATGATGTGCCACTGCATTGCTATTCTGAGACCTATGGTTAAAGCCTTGTATTCTGCAATGTTGTTGGTGCAAGGGAATGCCAATTTATATGATCTAGGTATGCAGTCCCCCTGTGGAGTGATAAAGAAGATACCGGTTCCTGATCCATGTTGTGTGTATGAGCCATCAAAGTAAGGTTTCCAGTGGTCGGCTATGTTGAGATTGAAGATGGATTTGTATGGAAACTTTGAGATGAGAGGATTCTCTGAATAGATTAGTGCTTCTGCAAGCTGATCTGTGATGACTTGGCCTTTAATTGCTTTGTGCTCCACATATTCAATGTCATAATTTGATAGTATCATGACCCATTTGGCCATTCTTCTAGTGAGCATTGCTTTAGACAGTAAGTACTTGAGAGGCTCAATTTTGGCAATGAGTGTTATTTTGTGTGCCAGCATGTAATGTCTAAATTTTTGTGATGCAAAAACTACTGCTAAACATGCTTTCTCAATGAATGATTAATTTAACTAATTCCCAACCATTGTTCTGCTAATATAATAGATGACCTTTCTGTCCCATTTTCATCGTGTTGAGCTAGGAGACCTCCAAGGGCTGTTGTTGTTTCTGACACATAGAGAATTAATGGCTTTATAGGGATGGGTGGCATGAGGATTGGTGGTCTATGGATTAGAAGCAATACTCCCCATTGAGATCGAGCTCTGGTCACTAAGAATATCATTGCAAAACCTCATCATGGATGAAGAGTACTGAGTATCAAGACTAAATGAGCTAGATCTACTGGATGAGTGATGTATAGAAACTTTAAATCATTTGCAAGTCTATCAGAATAGACTCAAGAGGAGCTATAACAAGAAAATTAGGACTTTCCAAGTTGGAGAACTGGTTCTAAAGGAGAATCAGAAGAACGTCCCAAATCCAAACAACAAAGGAAAATTTGAACCCAATTGGTTGGGACCATTTGTTATCACAACAAGCTATAAGTTAGGGACATATCAATTATCAACACCCAAAGGGGAACCTCTGCAGGAGCCCATGAATAGCTCCCATCTCAAAAAAAATTATGCCTAATATTTCAAGGTATAGAACCCAAAAAATTAAAAAAATTAGAAAATGTCCTGAAGAAACTATTACCTTGGCAAAAACCTGGCAAACAGGCATCTTGGTGACAACAAAAAAAGCAAAAAAGAAAAAAAATCCAAAAAAATTAGAAAAACCACTAGTGAAAACCACTTCAGTGGCACTTTGGACAAGTACCTTGGTGAAAACCTGACAAACAATTGCCTTGTGTAAATAAACACTTTCCATCCACCAGAATCTTTACGGCTTGTTCTGCATCATCCATTCATTACGTTTCCATCTTCCATCACATTCCATATCTCCATCCATCACCCATCCATTTGACATCCGCATCATAGCTTGGTCTTGTGTTCGTGTCATGAACCCTCCTAGTACTACTCGACCCATTCCCAAGGTCAGTTTGTCCTACCTTTATCAGAGTAGTCTATTGCATCATGCTGGGGGCATGTTCTCATCGAATTAGATTCATGTATATTCTTGATGTCCTAAAATCAGAAAATCCAAAAACATCAAAAAAATAAAAAAAATCCAAAAACATAAAAAAATCACAAAATCCAAAAACATCCAAATCATATCAAAATTCAAAAATAGGTCAAAAAGTCGGTCAAAAATTCAAAAACAGAGTCATCGTGTTGAACTATGGGTCTCTAAGCCTTAAATGTAGGCAAGGTTTATCTTTGATCATCCCCAGAGACACTTAGGTCAGTCCTTTAGGAGTCTGTCATAATAAACTAACATTTCATCATGTATATTTTTGTTTGTAAATCAGCCAAGTCGTCAGTCGAACTACATGGTCTTTATGTGTATAACTCAGGCAAGGCTAATCTGTTGATTAGGCCCCAAGGCCCCTAGGATAGGTCCTTAGGTTAGTCTCTTGGTCAAAATCTCATCAAACCCCAAAACATTGGAAAAATCAAAAAATTAAAACACTCGTAAAATCTTTAAAAAATACTAAAAACAACCTCAAAACATTTAAAAAACTCCAAAAACATCCAAATATTTGAAAAAAATCCATCCATCACATTTTGCTTAACCCCACAATAAACATCACCCATAATAAATCAATCATCATCCCCAACCTTTGGTGAAAAAATCAGAAACAAGTCTAGCAGGTTAAAAAATGAACTCAAAAATGTCAAAATCTCAAAATCTAGGTTAGTACGTAAACAATTTGGTCAACTCTTTGTGTCAATAGCCTATTATCCAATCAAGTCCCATATCAAATCATCTAATATCCTCATGTCCTAGGATGCATCCTTCCTACAATGGACATCAACATCAGACATCACCATAGTTTAGTCTTGGCTAGCGGCATTGAAGAACATCAGCTTGTTTGTTTATTGTATCTTTTTCTTTTGATTTATCTTATTATGCTCATTCCAAGGACCTCTCAATGATGTCCCTAACGAAGGGATTTGGAGAGATAGGATGGGCCAGTGATCATTATCTTTTTATCTATTGCACTTGTTGGAGATTCTTGTAATATAACCTCGACGAATACTTGATTTATTTAGGTATGTATAGAGGGTGTTTTAGATATTTTTTTGACCACATAGGAAGGCTTTCCTTCCTATGTTTTGGTCTGAGATGTTTGAAGTACGTAAAGTGCATCCTAGTAAGGTTTCTGTATGTCAGGTGTGAACAAGAGTACTCCTATCTGATTGTCGAGTCAAAGTCCATCACACTAAATACAACATCATCCTGGTTCTTAATACCTTGATGCATCATATTTATGTGTGTTATCAAACATAAGATAATTGGACCTTTGAAAATCCCAACTCCATGATAGATGTTCATCATCATCATCTTTGGTCTTGTTGAAATCTCTTCTTTCTTCCATTTTTTTTTCTTTTTCACGCTAACAAGCTACTATGACAGTTAATCACCATCATCATTAATCCTGCATTCACAAATTGTCAGCACAACACATATCATATAGAAAAATTGATCATCTCATACACATTTAATATAGATTTGTTATTCTAAGCATCTCATAAACATAACATTACATACACATATGCATATAACCACCTCTTATAGGAAACATAAATAACCCATCATATCATCCATGGCATAATCATATAACCACCATCACATCACATAAATAGATTATACATTTGCATCCATTTGCATAAAGCATCATCATATAAACATACATATCTTCCATCATCCATCCGTATCATATAGAACATCTCATAAATAACCACATCGCAATCATTTTGCATTTCATTTCACAAATCATTCCATATCATTATAAGCATCTAGTGCACAATTAAACAAAGCATAATAGGTACATAAACATTATACACAATCCATTGCATTAAGTGCATACATCTATCCATAATCATATAGAACATCTAATAAAAATCATTTATTATATTATTTCACATACACATCATAATATCATTACTCACATATCATTTTGCGTATCCACCATAAATCATCTCCATACCATTTTGCATAACATATCATGTCATATAACATCACATCATAACATTGTTATAAGTGCATATCATACATGGAAAATCACATACATTCATCATTGCATAAGCCACATATTAGGATCACTGCATTCACATCATCATCACCATCATAACCAAAAGGAGATTGAAAAATAAATTGTTGCATAAACCATAGCATGAGAATCAACATACATAAATCATCATATAAAAATGCATATCATATAAATCCATTTGCATATCATATGTCATCATTTATTAGAAGCATAATATAGATCTATTAGTCGCATAACCATCACATAACACATATAAAGACTACAAAGTCTCTTGGTGAATCTTTTGTCTCCTCCAAAGATTCTCTAAGAAATATATCAAGTGTTCATCCTAGTTTCAACCTATTGTGTCCTCTCAATTGTTGCAACTACCAATGATTCAAGGTAATGCTAATTTGAACAAGCTATAGCTGGGAGACTTGTTCCATACATCCACAAGAAAGGAGATAATTGAAACCCATCAAAAGAGTGGAGAATTTATGGATGAGGTAGTCAAAGTGTTTCAAGAGATCATACCTGGATCACATGTGGATACCACACTCTCCGGTATGGAAAATTTTAAGCTTTTAATTGATTCATTCAAATGTTATGCATCTAGACTTAAGGAAGAAGTAGAGAAGGAAGTGGAAAAAGATTGAGTGATAAGAAAATGATCAAGATGATAGGAAAATGTGCTATTGCACATAAGAAACTTTTAGAATTGTTGAAGGATCCAAAGGCATGTGTAGGTGAGGCTAAGGCATTATTGCACTATGGCATGAAGTGGCCCAGAGTCAAAAAAACCATAATGAATGAAATGGAGTCCATTGAGTCACAAATAAATACTGGCTCTAGTGCATATGACCCAGTTGTCGACCTCATTGGTGTCATAAGAAGTAAAATTGAAGATCTTTATAAGAAAAATTTCCAACTTCAAGCACAAAAAGAACATACAATACTACAGTTTGGAGATTTAAGGACCTATTCAATCCCAAATTACTACTAGTTTCTAAGGAACTTCTTAGTACAAACAAGGCAAAAGAGATGAATTTGGTACCTGCTTCACCAGAACAAGGAGAAGAACTGTTGTTGGAGTTTTAATCTTAGATCAAGCTGCTTGTAGTGGCCAAATGAGAATGGGAAGATGGTATGCTAGCCTAGGAATAACAGGTGAAGAAGTTGCAAGCATCAACCACCTCCAGTTGACTCATCTTTCATGTTTTTATATATTTTTCTGCTCGGATTCTTTGTACATATGCAGACATATAGAGTTGTATTTCTGTATCTTTTTGCTCTGGTACATGACTCAGGGGGAGACAATTATTTTCACAACTATGTATATATGGCTATATCATTTAGGGAAAGTTCTGGTAATGGATCATAAAAATATATATAGGTTCCCTTTTCCATTAATATCAAAGGGGGAGATTGTTGGAAGTTTGAGGAGATTGTAATTGATGATGCTAGTTGGAAACATGAGCATGGGGAATGTACATAGAAATGTTATATAGTGTTTTCATTGATATCAACATTGTTGTGGACTATTTTGATTAATCTTGACATGTTTTTGAGGTGTTGAAGAAGTCATTTGTGCAAGGAGATTCGGTCCAGAAAGTTCAGTGGTGTGAAAATGTGATTAAGTGTCAGAACTACCAGTTTAGGGTTATAATGTATCATTTTTTGGGTCTGCACCACTCTTCGAATGAATATTTTGATTTTCACTTCTAACCTTTTTATTTTTTTGTTAGAAGAATCTAAATCCAATATTTCATCTTTTTTAGAGAAGTATTTTGGGAGATATGAATGACAAAATCCGATTTGGCATTTCACAGTCATTTTCTATATAGTGTGTCAGCGTGGGAGATTTCACACTCCTTCGCGAATGAGTCTTTGATGTTTGGGTGTTGAAGATAAGCTTCTAGATGTTAGTTGAGCATGAATTCCAAATGGTATCATGTTTTGAGGTCCACGTGTTATGAATTGGATGAATAGTTGAAAGATTTTTGTTTAGGTCCTATGGTGTGCCAACCTAACATGTTTGATGAGTATGCGAAAGGTTGATATGTGTTTCATTTTTATATGAGATCTATTTTAGGTCCATCCCAACCTATCTTAAGGAGTTTTGAATTTTGAATTATGGCATGAATTTTGGTTCAAATCTTTTGGGGCCAACAAGTTAACCTTTTGGTGTTTCATCCAATTAGGCCAACCTAATTGATGTTACACTTAATGCAAGTATATATGAAGGATTGATTTCGGTATTTTGTATGTGATGAAAAGTATTGGGGGTGGCCTATATGAGTTTGATGTGAATTTGATGAGGGTTGTGTGAATTGAGTTGTAAAGTGTGCTAATGCAAAGAAAAGTAGAGCATTGACCAAGATCAGTGTGAAGTTTGATACTGTAGTTCATTAGAGCTGTAATCCTGCATATTATAGATGAAATTGTAACAGTTCAAAATAGGTTGTGAGCCACCCTCTTTATTATATCTTTTTCTTTGTGGACAGTGATTCCACCTGTAGTGAGCACTTCTGTAATATACTATAAACTAGTTATAATATATTGTGAGCTAACCCTCATCATGGTTTTTCCCATATTGGGCTTTCCACGTAAAAATCCTAGTGTTCATGTGTTATGTGATCTTGTGGATGTTTCATGCTTTCTTTCCTTATAACGGTTGTATATGCTTTGGTAATTGGATGGATAATGTTTGAATGGTTTAATAGAATATTGATTAACCCCCCTCTCAATATTCTAGGTGTTCAACATAGAGATGTGTGCATGATATCGATGTTTTGGAAAACTATATTTTCTTCACTTGGAACTCAACTCAATATAAGCTCATCTTATCACCTTGAGACAAATGGTCAAACTGAAAGGGTAAACCAAGTTCTTGAATATTTGTTGAGGACGTATTGCATGGATCAACATTACAAGTGGGAAGACTATCTTCCACTTGTAGAATTTCCATACAATAACTCCTATCATTCCATGATAAACATGACTCCATTTGAAGCATTATATGAAATGAAGTTCCAAACTCTTATAAGCTAGGATAAGCTAGAGGATAGGATTAGCCTTGGACCAAAAATATTATTAGAAATGGAGGAACAAATCAAGTTGATCAAAAAAAGATTGGTGGAAGAAAATGATAGACAAAAAAGTTATGCTGATGCTAAGAGTACACCAAGAGAATTCTTAGCGGGAGAAAAATTTCTTTTGAGGGTCAAACCTCATGAGAGTTTAATAAATTTTGGAAAGTCATCCAAACTAGCCCCTAGATTTGTGGGTCCCTTCGAAGTTCTTGAAGTGATTAACTTGATTGCCTAAAAAATCACTCTACCTCTAGCTCTTTCCCAAATGCATAGTGTGTTTCATGTCTCATATATTAATAAGTATATAATAGGTATTAATCATATACTTGATTATAATGCATTACAGGTATAGGATCCAAGAGTGGTAACAATTGAGCCTCTCAAGGTGCTCGAAGTACGCAAGCTTTGCTTGCATAACAAAGAGGTTACTCAGTACAAGGTCCAATAGGACCAATTTGTAGAGGACCATGATACTTGGGAGGCTTACAATGAATTTGATCAGAATTTTCCTCATTTATTTATTACTTTTCATTAGTTAAAAGAAAACTTGTTTTATGATCTTATTACAATACACTGAATTATTAGGGACAATGATCCTTATGGGGGAGATATGTTACACTCCAAATTTTGATTTATAAATTACTTTTAATTTTTACATTAAAAATGCGTTTTTGACATTAGAGGATGATTATGTATCATTTGATATTTTGATGAAATTATAATGCAATGCAATGTGTTTTGATTTTAATGATTATTATTTTTAATCAAGATTATGATGTCATGGATAATAATGAACTAACTATGTTATTGGTGTTTGAAGTTGAAAGCAGGATTATATTCTTACCCTCCAAAGGGAGAGGGAGAGTGTCACTGGAGAGAAGAGTATAGACATGGGTAAACAAAAAGGTTAATATAAACTGAATCGAACACACACACACTCACATAGGATTTGTGTTGAAGTCCAAGTATGTTGTCTAATTCTACCCTATGTTTTCAGTAAGTCAATATTTGTGAGATTCAGTCATAGATAGGAAGTAATAATTTTTTATCTCCATTTTAGTCATGTGCAATAGTCCAAGGAAGACATTATTACATCTTATTGACTCTTTAATTTACCTATTTCTATAAAATTTGATTGGATTATTTTTTTAATGTATTTAATATATATATGTATATACGAGTATAAATATAATTATATATACATGTGTATATATATAAATAAACATATACATATAAATATATAATATATATTGCATTGGATAGTATTAATGCCAATGACTAATAGAGGAAGTCGTGACTGTTATGGTAGTTTAACATGCCAATTAATGACTTTTAAGGGAGTTAAATGTTTTCAAACTTCATGAACCTCACATAGAGGTTGAGATCCTCCTTTGTGGGCTATCTTCCTGCATTTTAATTATGAACTTAATGCCTTTGAGTGAGCTCGTAATAGAAGGGCATGAGGTTAACTATTTGACATGCCATAAAGGAAATTAATTATTACTATTTTGGGAAAGGTTTTTGTTATGTGAAGGAGTCGAGTATTATTGTAAGTAATTGATTATCATTTTGATATGAAAAAGGAGAAGGAAGAGGAGGATTATTGTCATTATCAAGTGAGAGAGAAGAGGTAGGAGACAATGGTTGTGAAAAGGAAAAGTTTATGGGAAATAATTCATACAATGTAAGTGGACATCCATTGTAAGCTTGAGTTTAAGTATAGTAGCTTACATACTGAGTTGAAAGAGATTGTGTTGGGAAATACTAATGAGATTGTGTTGGGAAATACTAATAGCTAGTTTCACATAATAATTTGAACTCATAGAGGAAAAATAACATTGTTCCAGGCAAGTCATTAACTATTTTCTCTCTTTTTTATTTTTGGCTTAATATCACCTGAATTTGGTATATTGAATGAAAGAATTGTTTATATTAAAAATACAAATCCATGAACGTAAAAAGGTGGATGGTGTGAATATTTTCTTGTGCATACATCATTCAAAATTTTAATTCTTCAATATAAAGATAGCATGAAAGATTAGTCTAAAAATAACACTTATTATCAACAAACTAGTTGCATTATATTAGCACAAATGGAAAGGTCTTAGACTGTTTTAATGGCGGTGAGTAATCTTAATTTTATTCAGAGCTTCTACTTGTTTTAATTCCCATAAAGTTACACTTATTATAAAATATTTACTTAACGAAGAATGAAGAGGTAAACATAAAAGAAAATCAAAATATATTCATGAAGAAGTATTCCAATATTAGTGATTGGAACATTTATTTTACTTGAGTCTCAAATTGACAAGAACTCATGAGAAAGACAAGATGTCTCAAGTAAAAGTCATTTTAAAAAAATATTATAACTTGTAAAAGAATTTTAGAAAGTATTATGCATGAAATTAGGAGAGTTTTTCACTCTTGGTAATAAATGCAAAAACTTATGAACAAGTGGCAGTAGCCAAGGTTTGAGATATTGCAAGTATGCAGCACAAATGTTCATTGTCAGGAAAATGTTTCCATAACCTTAGTCATTTACAAAACATGGAGATTTATACATTTTTTTATCTTAAATTCTTATGATGAGTTAGATAAACGGTCAAACAAGTCAACAATGTGTTAAACCTTAGGTAAAATGGTCATTTCTAGGTCAAGTTAGAGGTGTGTGAACTCATGACTACATTTCCTATGGAAGTGTTTATTTTATTTCAAAAATTTGGCCAAATTAATGCAAAAGTCTATGTTGCACATTAATCGCTTCATAGTGATCTAGATCGTATAATCTAGTCAGATTGGTCATACTTGTTGATGGTTAAAACAACACAAAAACATTAATAAAATATCACTATTCTATTTCTCCCTGAACTTGTCCAAAGGAATACTCTCTTTGTCTAGGATATCCACATTGGCTAGAATGGCAACTACTACCTCCAATTCATCAATCTGCCCATTCAAGTCCTTGCTTGCTTCTTGAACCTCATTCTTATGCCGATGGATAAACTTGGATTTGAATCCTATTATGTTTACAGTCTTCTCAATAAAATCTACATTATCTTCTTCAAGAATTGATTGCTCTAGGAGGGTTGACTTGGGCACTTTGCTGATGTCTTTAAGCTTCTTAATATATTCTTTGTATTCTTCATCTTGCTTTTTTAGATCTTCAACATCCTGATTCATATCTCCTACTAACTCAAGTGTTGTTTCATGAACCCTGAAACTATTTGTTATCACCTCAACAACCTCCTGATTAAGTCTATCAATCCATCTTTCAAACATCCCCACTTTACTCCTCATTTGTACCAAGTCATCAGCTTCCTTCTTTGTCAGTAAGATTGGGGATTTAGGAGCAACAATTTGTTGAGAAATTGGAGTGGAAACATCCTTTAGAAACTTGTGTAGCTGATCTAATTGGGCTTTAAGCTCATCTTTCTTTTTCTTGTCTTTAATCATTCTAGATTTGGTGGAGGAAGCTACAATATCAATTAAAATCATTTGTTGGTTTCTTGTAGGTCTCCCCAAATTCACAGTACCCAATTGGTAATCAGTCATTTGCATATAATCCATATTCTTATCCACCACTGGAATTGCACATTCAACAATAATTTCCCCTGTATCAGTGAGCTTGGTGGAGTGAAGAACTTGAGCCTTATTTTTGGGTCTTTCCTTCTCAATTTCCTTCATCATCTCATCCCAATTGAGAGGCTATGGTTGAACTATCTATTTCTTCTCTAAGTCTAGCTTCAACCATGTAGGAGTAGTAGGAGTAGTAACTATTTGTGTTGAAGAAGAAGCAGTAGTGGTAGAAGATAAAGGTTGTAGTATTGTGTTCTTAGGCTGAGAGTCAACCTCTTGTACATTTTGTTCTCTTTGTGCCTCTTTTTGTGCAAGTTTCTCCACCTCTTCCTTATATTTTTTCTCTTGCAATATTTTGGTCTCCAACTCTTGCTGCAAATGTTCTTCTTCCAACTTATTTTCCTCTAGCATCTGGTCCCTCTGTCTTTTCAATTCCTTGACATAGTCCCATGCTTCCTTGGATTTCCTCTCATATAGAGCAAGCTTTGCAACCTATTTTTTTCTTTCTAGGCATTCTTGCTCTTCTTTCTTTCTATGGGCCTCTTCCACATCCTTGAACTTAGCCTCAAGGGCTTCTTTCTCTCTCCTTTGAGTAGCCTTCTCCTCCTCAAGGTCATGAATTTTCTGCTGCAAAGCCAATTTATCTCTTTCTTCTTTCATCTTGAGCTCCTGCTCCTTTTGTTGCTGCTGCTTGGCCAATTCATCAGCCTTGAATTTAGCTTCCACTTATTTTTGCTTGGCTAATGTATCAGATTGTGCCTTAGCATCAATCTCCTGTTGTTTAGCTAGTGCCTTAGCTTGTGCCTTGGCATCTGCTTCCCCTTTAGCTTCCTCAAGAAGTTTCCATTGATCTTCTTTAGTTAAAATATGTTCAGTTCTTGCATCCTCGGTCTCATCTAGAGATGCCACCATGTGAGTTTTGTTGTTGGATGGGGTAGCCTCATAATCTATATCAACATCACGAATTTCTATTTTGGGCTCCTTCTCCTTCAATAACTCAGCTTCCTTATGGAGGGTTTCTATGGGAATCTCCTCACTTGGTTACTCTGTAACAAGAGGTTGAGTGGATGCTTTTGCTACAATAGATGTTGAAGCACCCAGTTCCACTATAATCTCTTCCCCATGTGTCTCAGGAGGATCTTGAGAAAGAATTTCAATTTCCTCTTTAGCATTAGGAGGAAAGAACTCTAGGGGCTCCTTAGGAGCCATTATTCTCTTAGTCCTCTTGTACCCTTGAGTGGTACTTGTAGCCTTTCTTTTCTTGGAAGTCTAAGCCTCTGGCTCCTTAATCCTCATGACAACCCATTGAATGCTTCTATCCAATACTGGCCTTGCAATATATTTTATGTCAATGGATTCTTTCGCATTCCAATCCACTGGATCAAGATCCCTAGTGCCTATGTTTTCTGCATCATATTGGGGATCCAAAGTTACCCCATCATCTAATAATGTTTCAGGGATGTCCTCTTTTATCCCATACTCAACCATGAGTGGGATAAGTAGTCTTTCATAATTCCTCCTCCTGAGATCATACCCATCCTGAAGATGCATCCAAAAGTCTTCCAACAGATTGAAATGCTTGTCAAAGATAGTAGGAAGGAGTCCTTGCATCTTATGATGGGGGTCATAATGCTTCCTTGAAGTATAAAAACCTAACTTCAACTAAATTAATTCATCACAAACTACCTTATCTACCATAATGTGTGGACAACTATACTCACCCAACTTCATGGGGAACTTATGACAGCCAGTCTTGTGTGAATTACCAAACTTCACATTGATTGCTAGAGCTTGATAAATGAATTCCATTAATTTTTTTTTATTGCTGCAGCACCTAGGGAGTAAATGAGGGTAGCCATCAAAACCTCTCAACCTGAAGTAAGTAAATCTGGGGTATTGAATAAACCAGTGTCCCCATTCATTGATGAAGGGCATGGCCTCTCTACTCAGTCTGTAACCGACATCTCCTGTTAATTGGTTAATGATGACATACAAAAATGCATCATTAACCCTTCTGTAGTGTGCCTCTGAGGTTTGCAAGGTAAGATGATCACAGTGATCCCATACATTCTTTTGTCCTTGAGCCTCCCCTAATATACCTACTGCATTGATTCTGGGAAAGATCCCCCTTCTGGAAGATGCATAGATTACATAAGAGGTCATGAAGAAACTCTTGGTTTCTCTCACTCTAAGCATATTTGATTATGTATAGAATCTGAGACAATCATAGGCCAATCAAATTGTTGTCTGCCATCAGGGATAGTCTAGATAAACGGAAACATCCATTCCTTGAACTGGGAAGCATCCCTCTTCCCAAACACCCTAGAGAGCATCATTATTTTGTCTAAAATTTCCTTGTAGAAGTCTACCCTTTTAGGTTGGTCAGGAAGCTTAGCCAAATACATTTTCTCAACTCTCATCCAACTCTTGTTCATATGAGTTCTATTAGCTTCCTTCCTATCACTATATAGTTTTAGTGCCTTCGCCTCATTGAGTTGTTTGGGATTTTGATGAGGGCGCAGCCCGAGACTTAGAAAATAACCCACAAACAAAAGAATAATTTTATTATTTAAAAAATGGAGATTCTTACATGCAGAGGATCTCAAATCCCCAAGTTCTAAAACACATGCGAGTTACAGAAAGCTACAGAATCACCCTTTCGCAATATGCGAGCTTGTCCCAAAAAAGTTACCCAAAAATTAGAAACCCACCTATAAATAGAGCTCCTCTTTAGTTTGGAGCCAAAACAACATTCAAATTTGAGTTTAGGCGGTTTGGCACCAAAAAATTACAAATTGAAGTTCAAATTTCAAAATAACATTTGCAATTGTATCTTCTAGAAAGTGCACCACCTTCCCGGGGCCATAACTTTTGATCTGGGACTCCGATTCGCGAACCGTTTGAACCGTTGGAAAGGTATCGAAGTCAATAATGCGTTTGAAATTTGCAATGCCAATTTTGGCAAGTTTCAAGGCCAATCCAGGAACTCCAAGTGCCTCAAATCTAACTTGGAAGATTTTCAGGTGCAAATCTGGGAAACTAAAACTACAATATCTTTCAACCCAGGAATAGAAAATAAAAACCATAAATTGAGAATTTCATTATGATGAAAAGGGTATCCAAAAATGTAAAACATCTAAAAACCAAGAAAATTGAAATTTAACTATTTTTGGGTGATGCAAGATTGCCCTTACACCACTGGATGCTCCTGCATCAGACACCCAGGGTAATTTGAGAAGTGACCCTCACATCTTAGATGGTGGAGGAAAACCCACACAGTTGACCTCTGCCTTAGGCAAATAGGATGAATCTTCAAATAGGCCTTCCTTTCCATTTTACCGATATTCTTCATACGCCTATTCTGGTACTCCTTCCCACACAACTATCCGGGATTTCTTCAATCTCCTCCTTTTAAGTAGGTGCTGGAATCCACACTGTTCCATCGTTGGTACTTCCTGCACCACCTTCATGATACTGTCAAATCTGAAATGTTGAACACAAGGGAAATGTTGAATCCATTGTAACTCTACCTCATATGCATTCCCTGAATCATGCCTCTTCAAAATTTTACAGGGACCAAACTTCTTCATCTTCAATTTGTTATATGTTCCCACTTGGAAACCTTTCTTTCCTCAAGTGGACCATCACTTCATCACCAATCTGAAACTCCTTATACCTCCTCTTCTGATCTGCCTTAGCCTTATACTGCATATTCATCTTGTTAATATGTTCTCTTACCTTCTCATATATATCCTTGATGTGTTCTGCAAAATCTTCAGCTTCAGTACTTATTTTCTTCTCTTGGTCCATCTTCCTCAATTCTGGAGCTATTCTGGGGCTACCTCCATACACAATCTGGAATGGTGATCTACTAGTGCTTTTGTTGACAGAATTGTTGTAAGAAATTCTGCCTAGGGTAAGATCAAGTCCCATCCCTTGGGTTTATCTCCTACCAAACATCTCGATGGTTACCTAGACTCCTTAACAACCTTTCTCGCCCATCGTTTGTGGTGTATAGAACTGAACTTCAACTCTATCTTCAGCTTCTTCCACAAGGTCCTCCAAAAGAACCCCACAAATTTGGTGTCACAATCTGAAACAATACTCTTTGGCAGACCATGTAGCCTCACCACCTCTTTGAAGAACAAGTCAGCAATGTGGACTGCATCATGGGTCTTCTGACATGGAATGAAATGTGCCATCTTGAAAACCTATCAACCACCACAAAGACTGAATCATTCCCTCATTGTGTCCTTGGCAAACCAAGAACAAAGTCCATACTTATATCCTCCCATGGCCTCTCTATAGGTAAGGGCTGATATAAGCGCATTCGCTCACTTTAAGCCATCCGACATACCGCAGCCTGTACAAACTTCTTCACATCCTGACAACTAACACACAATGCTCACCGACACGGCATATTCTTATCCCGACCAAATGTCATGTCATTCCACTATGCTTTCTCCTTTATCAGGTTCTCTCATGGAACCCCGGACACACAATTGACTTCCTTTAAATAACATGCCATCCTGGATTATGAATCGAGCCACCTTGTCCTATCTCCACTGTAACAGGTTCCTTGCAAGCTTTCCAAGCCTCTGCAAAATCAGGATCTTCTACGTAAGTGTCTTAAGCCATTGAACCCAACACTTCAATCTGCATCTTTGTCATCAATGTATGCCTCCTACTTAAGGCATCGCAGCCCTATTGACTTCCACTCCTATGTTTCAAAACAAGGTATAACTTGCAAAAACTCTACCCATTTCATATGCCTCAGATTTAATTTTCCCTAACTATTTAGGATTGCAAGGCCTGATGAGCAGTATATAGAATAAATTCCTTCGGTAACAAATAATGTCTCCATTTTTTTAATGCTTGAACTATTTCATAAAATTCACGATCATATCATGACTACTTTCTCTTGCATCATTTAACTTTTCACTAAAATAGGCAATGGGCTTACCTTCTTGGCTCAACACTGCTCCAATGGCACAACCAGCGGCATCACAATCCACACAAACACCTTGTTGAAATCTGGGAGGGCTAGAGCAGGTTGCTCACATCTTCATGCAGCTCAAAAATCTTTGCCGCTCAAGTGCTCACTTGAATTCTTTTCTATCCTCATTGTTTTAGTCAGGGTCCACAAATACTACTTGAAGTTTCTAATGAACTTTCTATAAAAACTAGCCAAACCATGGAAGATCTCAACTCAGAAGCAGTTCTTGGGGTAGGCCATTCCAGAATAGCCCTTCACTTTTCTCTCCATCTTAAGACCTTCTGCTAGACAACAAACCCCAAGTACACTAACTCCCTCTTCGTGTAAAACTGCACTTCTTCAGATTAATCAATAGTTTCTCTTAACTTCTGTTAAGGCTCCGAATATGCATCGATGCTCATCCAACGTCTTACTGAAAATCAAAATATCATTAAATACAATAACAAAACTTCCGGAAATTCTTTTAGTACCTCGTTCATGAGCCGCATGAATGTGCTCGGTGCATTGGTTAGCCCAAAAGGCATGACTAACCACTCGTACAGGCCCTCTTTGGTCTTGAAGGCAAGTCTTCCATTCATCTCCCTCGAATCTGGATTTGGTGATATCCACTCTTCAGATCAATCTTTGTGAAGTACTGAGCTCCACTCAAACAGTCCATCAGGTCATCCATCCTTGGTAGGGGAAATCTGTACTTGATTATTATCTTGTTTATGGCTCAAAACACATCCTCCACTCCCCATCCTTCTTTGTGCTAGTACTGCAGGTACTGCACATGGACTCTTTCAAACCCTTTCAACAACTCTTGAACTTGTCTATTCAACTCCTCATTTTCTGCTGGAGTCATTCTATGAGCTGCCTTATTTGGCAAACTGGCTCCAAGAATCAAGTCAATCTGATGACTGATCTTCCTTATTGGTGGTAAACCCTCAGGTACATTATCAGAAACAATATCCTGAAACTCATCCAATATCCCAGAAACTTCTTCTGGAACCTTCTCACTATCCTCCTTACTCACTCTAGGAATCAATGCATAACACACACGCTCATTCTTCATACCTTCTAAAATTTTTCTTCCATCTACATAACAAATTATAGCACTATTCCATACCTTTTCTTCTGTCTCCTTCAGGGGTTTCAACTTGTAACGAACGCCATCCTTTTTCAAGGAATAAGTGTTTGCATGGCCATCATGTATAGCTCGCCTATCGAACTACCATGGCCTCCCCAACAACATGTGACATGCATCCATGGGGGATGATATCACAGAGTACCTCATCATGGTAACTCCCGATCTTGAACTTTACTAGGCACTGCTCATTGACCAAAACTTTGTGGTCTTTCTGCAACCAGGCAATCCGATACAGGATGCGGGTGCCTTTCCCTCTTCGGCTTCAACTTTGTGACCATCTCTTCTGACACCAGATTATCGGTGCTCCCACCGTCAATAATGACATCACAACCTTTTCCTTCACACTTGCACCTTGTGTGAAATAGATTCTTCCTCTATTCTAGTTCCTTTTTCTCAGTCACCAGGGCTCTCCTAATCACTAGGGCTTCCCCCCTTTCAGCATCATCTGAATGTTCAGATTGGGCCTCCTCATCTGCATGTGCAACCCTTCCATGACCTTCTGGCCTTTTGTCTATCCTTCCTTGGTGTTGTGGACATTCATAGGATCGATGCCCTTCTTCACCACACTGGAAACACGTTCCTTTGAAACCACCTCTTCGGATCCTTGTCCATATCTCCCTCGTCCTCTACCTCTTTGATCACCACTGTTTTGATCCGCGAGGCGGTAGAAGTTGTCATTTCTTTGGCTTGGTGGTACCCACATCTTCACTTTTCTTTTCATCATCATTTGACTTCGAAGGTCTTCCATTGCCCCTTCCACTTTGACCTCCTCGTCCTTTTTGCTTGCCATCAAATCTTTTGTTTAGCTTCTCTTCCACCTTTAGAGCAAATTGATACACATCCTCAATGGTGGTCATTCTGACTAGGCTTAACTCCTCCTGAATGCTTGGTCGTAACCCATTAAGATATCGGGCTACCTTCTCCTTATTGGCCTGTGTGACTCGTTCGATGATTATCTTGTGAAAATATTCAGTATATTCTTTCACAGATCTGCTTCCTTGCTTCAACCCTTGCAATTTCTTCAACAGATCTAACTCGTAGTCCACTGGTATGAACTGCTTCTTCAGTTTCTCTACCATGCAATCCTATCTAGTGATCTTTCCTTTTCCTCTTGATTTCTTTCCAACTAGACCTCTTTCCACCAAATCTGGCATGGCCCTTCAGCTTCATTTTCAAAACTTAACCCGATCTGGGTCCTCTATTTCCTCATACTCAAAATATTCTTCTAGCTCGTTGATCCAGTCGATCAACTCTTCCGAGTTCAGACTTCCAGAATAACTGAGGACTTCTGCTCTGGGTCTTTTCCCGATCTTCGAAATGGCCCTTATTAGCTATATTTGGTCTTGATCAATTGCTTCTTCTTCCTCTTCTACATTTAAACCTTCTTCCTCTCCTTCATCCTCACTTTCCTCCCTCGGGTTTAACCCTCTTCTCAACTGCTCTTGTAATGTGTCAATCTATCTCTGAAGGGCTGCCAGTGCATCTCTTCCACTAGCATTTCTGCCACCTCGACCACCTTTGGCACCACCATGCCTACCAGCATCACTCTTGGAGGCATCTTTCTTGACCTTGACCCACAACCACGGTCATGGTGCGAATTGCCTCATGATCGGCGATCTGTCCACATGCTTAAGAAAACCCGCTCTGATAACACTTGATGAGGGTGCAGCCCGAGACTTAGAAAATAACCCACAAATAAGAGAATAATTTTATTATTCAGAAAATGGAGCTTCTTACATGCAGAGGATCTCATATCCCCAAGTTCTACAACACATGTGAGTTACAGAAAGCTACAGAATCACCCTTTCGCAATATGTGAGATTATCCCCAAAAAGTTACCCAAAAATTAGAAACCCGCCTATAAATAGAGCTCCTCTTTAGTTTGGAGCCAAAACAACATTCAAATTTGAGTTTAGGTGGTTTGGCGCCAAAAAATTACAAATTGAAGTTCAAATTTCAAAAGAACATTTGCAATTTTATCTTCTAGAAAGTGCGCCAACTTCCTGGAGCCATAACTTTTGATCCGGGACTCTGATTCGTGAACCGTTTGAACCGTTGGAAAGGTCTCGAAGTCAATAACGCATTCAAAATCCACTATGCCAATTTTGGCAAGTTTTGGGGCCGATCCGGGAACTCTAAGTGCCTCAAATCTAACTAGGAAGATTTTCAGGTGTAAATCTGAGAAACTAAAACTACAATATCTTTTAACCCAGGAATAGAAAATAAAAAATGTAAATTGGGAATTTCATTATGGTGAAAAGGGTATCCAAAAATGTAAAAATATCTAAAAACTGAGAAACTTGAAATTTAACTATTTTTGGGTGATGCAAGATTGCCCTTACACCACTAGATGCTCCTGCATCAGATTTTGTGGAGTAGGTGCATTGAACATAAATCTAATCATTTGGGGTGTTAAGTCAATGATAACATTTCCCTACAAATCCACACATTTCCTAGTGGTAGGATTGTATGCTTTGGCTGCAGTCATTATCAATTCAGGACACTGGACAAATAGGGGGAAGATGGCAACATGTACTAGTCCAAATTGGACAATTCTCTGTGTCCTTCCTGTTACATCTTCACCGAATGTCTCCAAGAGAAAATCCTCATAACTGCATGCACCCAAGTTGGTATCGGCGATGTCTGCCCAGTCAAAATCAACCTTTCTAGTAGTAAGAGTAGCTTCCCTATAGAGTGTAAGGGAGTTGCTCCACTTTGATCTTCTTTGGCCTAGCTCCTTTTCTTGAAGTTTTTGCCGGTTGGCTCCTTTGAGAAGCCTCTTCTAATGCTCCTAACATCTCTCAATCTCTGCAACAAACTCCTATATTAGATGAACAAAAAACATAAAATTCAATACATCAATCCACATCTTTCTCTGCCTCCTTAGGACAACTTTCGTACTTAGTGAAATTTCAACTTCATTAGAGGCGGAGCCACAAAAGAATAAGGAATAGGGAACTATTTTAGTACAAAGCGGGACTAAAACCAGAATAGAAACTGAAATCGAATGGGATTGGGACCAAAATTGGAACAAAAACTGAACCCGAATGGGACTGGGACTAGAATCAGATCATAAACTGAACTTGAATGGGACCGGGACCAGAATCAGAACATAGATTGAACCTGGAACTAATCGTTAGTTCCAAGTTCGACCTCCACTCTGATTCCAATTTCGCTTAATGACAAGTATGAAGAAAAAAATCCATAATAACCAAAAGTGGGATCATTTTAGGAATGAACCTCAATGGAAAACATCCTCGGGACGAGTTCATTCCTGAGTCCGTTTCCACCAGTTTAACATGACAAACATAGCACATTTTTTGAAGACATGGTCACATGAATCAAGGACCTGGGTCACATGGGTTTACCAAGGAATCCAAATAGAGGGGCATAACCCCACCCCTTATATGTACAAAGACCAATTTAAACCCTAAAGTCAAATATTTTGCAATGGTCGTCGAGCAAACCTCAGTTTGCACGACATGTTGACTCAAAAAATTAGAGCATCACAAACCTGACATGGAGATTATAGAATCAATGAGGAAGAATTATTAGAAAGGGTCTCCAAAAAAAACCAAAAGCATTTAACACGTGGAGGACCCTAACCAAATGAAACCCTAGTTAGAAACTAGGGAACGGCAAAATGCACCTGTCACGAAAGTGACAATGAATGGAAAGAAAAAAAAAGAGAAAATAGAAAAAGAAAAAAACAAAACCAAAAGAAAACAAGAAATGAGTGAAGACTCACAGAAAAAGATTTTGCGAACGCGCTGAAACACCACGAACAAGAAAACAAGAAAGAAATGACAAAGCAAAATGAGAAAAGAAGGGAAAAGAAACCCTACCTCAAAACACTCACAAGGAAAGACCAAAAAATGATGAAGATTTGTTCAATGACATGCCCCCACAATCAAATCGCCTCTCACGAAGTTCTCCTAGCTTTGGTTCGCTTAAAAAACTTAGATAACCAAGATAATGAGCCAGTTAATCACAATTAAGATTTTAAAAAACATTTCACACGTGTGAGGAGGTTGTAATTAATGCCATAAATGCAGTTGGTCAGAGGTGGAGCAATCTACGCCAATGAACAGTTGACCCAAGTGAACACCAAAAGTAGGGTAGATGTGAACTTGGATCTGGAACAGAAAAATAAAGTTTTTAACAAGCCTCTTATCAAAATTTGAACCTAGTTCTGGTCCCACGACAAAGACAAACAACAAAAGGAAATGTGGGTGGAATCGAGACCAAAACTGGGAGTGAAAATTTTACAAAGTTCCAAGTTCGGTTCTGATTTTGGTTTCACTCTCGACAAAGGAACAAGAAACAAAACAACGACAACAAAAATGATGGGAAGAAGGACCAAAATAAAAAATGGATTGGACCAAAACACCAACAGAAACACAACACAAAGAAAACAAGCAGAGTTGGGATTAGGGCAGGAGCAGAATCTGGAAATTTTACAAAGTTTCAAGTTCTCCTCCAACTCCAGTTCCACTTCCGCTCGAGAAAAAAAAAACAAAAGGAAAACGACAAACAACTCAAGGGAGAAACAAACCTAAGAGTGCAAGACACACCAAAAAACAACAAAAAGAACGAGGAAAGAGGGCAAACCCAAAACCAGAATGAAATCTGGACTTGGAACCAAAACAAAAGTTCAGAGTCCAGTTTCCATCCTGACTCTGCTTCTGACAGACAAAAAGAAACAAAGACTTAGGAGAAAAACAAACAACTCCTAAGACCCAAACAAAACCAAAGGATAAAAACAAAACAAGGGGGACCCATTTTGTTCCAAAAATAATGGGGTGGTCATGCAAGGCATAACAATACTTAGTTAGAAGTTGTCTAAAGTTGTATGGTAGATTGGTTATGTAGGACACAACACTAGGACTTAAATTGAATGTATTTGTTGGTTTCCTTTGTCTATACTCTTCATGAATGGTAGGGTCACTTCCAGAGAGAAGGTGTGTGGGGGAATTATAGTTTGTGGTTGGAGGTAAAGCACTTAGATGATGCTCTCCCTCTTGCAGACGATTTCACTAAGACTTGCAAGACAAATAAAAATTTCCAGATATGGAAGAATTGACCTTATAACACTTATTGTGTATTATAAATTTGTTTATTTGAAATGCAACTTATCTATGCAATGTGAAATAAAAGTTTATAATTTAATTTCAAATGATTTTAGTTATATATTTATTTATTGTACATATTAAAAAAGGATATAATAGTTTTTTTAACTATCCTATTTTTAGCAAGTGATTATTTACTTTTTAGTTCTATGGTAATTTGTAAAGTATTTACTGCTTATAAAGTTGAGTTTGTTATAGTAATAAGGTTTTTTGGATCTTCTACTTCCCTTACCATGTCATTTAGGTGTTCTTAACTTCATGTATGAGCACAATTTTTACCTCTTTTGAGGAAATATATGTGGATTCTATCCTTTAGGTAGATTTTGAGGTCTATTGTGGTTATCTCTCTTGCTCTTGGTGATTATCAAACCCATTACCTTAATACATGCTTGAAAGAGCTGGTGAAAATAGAGATTTGTGTAATTGTAGCCTTTCATAGGTTTCACGTGTTCTTATGAGAAAGGAGACAAATTAGTTAAGTCTTAAGTGCATTACCATGTTTCAATTTTAGTTGTTTTCCTTCTCCCTTTTCTTGTGAGTTATTAAAGTAGGAGTAGGCATTATTTTTATCAATGTTGAGTTGGATTAACACCTACATTTAGGATTAGAAAGGAACCAAACTTTCTTGGAGATATGGTCTCAAGTTTAGAAAGGTCTCACACTTGAGATATTATGCTCATTATGTCTATAACATATTGAATTTAGTTCAACAAAGGTGAAATTTGAGGTGATAAAAGGTACATTTGATAGAGATAGTATGTTTGCTAAATTAAAATATAAATATACATATACCTTAGACAAGGGTCTTCAAATTATAATATGGAGAGTGGGTTGATAAAAAATTTATAATCCATAATTGAATGTTATCAAGAAAGGGGCAAATGAAACTAATGTTGATTTCAATAATGTATTTATGATGATTGTGAGGGAAATTCCTCCCCATTTTATGCCTAATGAAGCAATGTGAATAGTCCTATATTGTGAAGTATTCAATGCAAATTTGGGATATTTCCTTCATGATAAGAATCCTTATACTTTTAGGGGAATATTTTTCCATGGAAATCAATATAGAGATAAATTTAAGAGCATTTGGAAAGCATGTTAGAAGAGATAATGTGAATATTTTGAGGCCAAATGTAACTACTTGAAGAAAAATCCTCACTATTGAAGATAAATTTGAAAAGATAATGGAGCAATGAAGGATCTTTGATGAGCCCTAGAAATGTCCAGTTTCCCTACTATAGTTTCATACTTTATTTATCTTATTTATGCTAAGTTTCAAAGAAATTTTTAAACCTTTTTATATAGTTTAAGTATTTAAAAGAATTAAAGATTATATACTATGTCAATGAATGATTGTGTGATCTTTGGCTGTCTATGGAATTTGGTAGATTCTTATGATTAATTATAGTTATTAAATAATGAAAAATGCCTTTAGAATAAGACTAAACCCTATAGTGAAGAACCTATCAACTTGCAACAAAAGGATTTTTCAACCCACAATAGAAGGATGTTAGTCCACCACAGTTAGAGGAAATGATCAACCACAAGACATGAATTCTACCTCGAAGCTAATGCAGGCGATGGTCTAGGAATGATCCATGAATATTCATGGATCATTTCATCTTTTCAATTTATGTTATTAATAAATTATGGAAGAAAGATTATGCTTGTTCTAATAGTGGATACCGACTTATAATAAAGTTTGTCATGTTAAGAAAAATTTCAATTACAACAATCTTCTTAATTGGTGTAGAGTCCTTATTAGATTCTTACACTCTTACTTCCACTTGCTTTTAGTTTTCTATTACGTTAAATTCTTGGTCCTCTTCCTATGTTTTTGGAAGAGTTGACAGTTTCTTGTAGTTTTTTTCATTTCTAGAATAAGAGGACTCTCACAAATCGTGTATATAGGGATGATCTTGTTAAAGACCAAGTAGTTATGTTTTTGCATGAGATAGATAAAATATAAATATTGTTATACTTTGTTATGAAGTTTTTAGTGTATGTTCAAATTAAAATAAAGAAGGATACTTCAATTTCATGAATCTCTAAGTTAATATTTGAAGAAGATATTATAGATTACAAAAGCTCAAGCAAGGGCCACTTGAGGTACTACAAAATTCATTCTAGTTTAGATTATTAGTTAGATTGTGAACTTTAATTTTTGAATTGTGATTTTTGATATACATTATGTTGAGGGCTATTAAACAATTAGGTTAATTGGGTCACATTGCAACATAGAGAGTCATAAGTTATAGTCTGTGTAGGAATAGTCACCCATAGCAATTATTGTAGTTACTTACAACAATTAGTATTCACTTTGTTTTATACATAGGAGATATTTCAGGTTAAATAGACCTTATATGAAATTGATTTTGCTCATTTTTCTATACTCAATTGATTAAGAGGGTTTAAGATTCTTAGCTACACATATAGTGCCAACATCATCTCAAGATTATGATTGGACTTGGTTAGAAATTTAATGAAGCACCTCTAGAATAATAAATTTTTTAATTTGGGACCCGTAGGTTCATTAGGTTGTATGTATTCTATCTACATCAATTAATTGGACATAGTGGAAGCTCTATAATCTCTCTTATAGGATTGAAATAAATGAGAAGAGATTAATTTCTATCATCACTACTGGTGCACACATGTCAATGAAGGTCAGAGATTCAAGAACACTAGGCCCTATAATAATGAATAGTCTAAAATACCTAAATAGGATAAAAAGAAAATGGTTCCTAGATAAGGAAACCAAAGATATAAGATAAACACACCCTTGATCCCTTGAGGATCATGTCAATATCTAAAATGACTCACTATGGTGGGAAGTATGTTAGGTGCCTCATGATCCAATAAAGTGTGGTTTCAACAACACTATTAAAAGAAAAATAATTCCCAAATGAATATGGTACCTCAAAATATTATGAAGATGATGATATGAACTAACTTGATGCCTATAAATGTGATGAATTTCTCTAGTGTGATTAGGAAAATAATCAATTTCAATATGAACTAATAAATAATGATTTGAAATAGCTCAAGGAACTTATGCAATAGAGGTACAAAAGAACAAAACCTTACAATAAAGATATTAAGGCTCTTATCAATGTGTAGGAGAGGGGGACCAACCATGCCAAGGCTCCAGGTCACGAAGAGACAAGAGCAAAGGGCTACCCTAACTTACCTCACTCTAAAGGGGTGTTTCAGATAGAGGTCCAAAATGATGAGGACTATAAAGTACTTCAATCACTCTTCAAAGCCAAAATCCATGTTTAGGCTAGGCGAGCTGGTTTTCAGAGTCAATACTTTACCCTATACAACTCTCTATCTGAGGATGAAAGTACAATTCTGGGATGATAGCGTGATGCACTAGCATCTCTCACCAAGGCCTAGCTATTCTTGAATGAGAAAAATAGAACAATAAAGTATGAAAAATACAAACGTTGGTGATAAAGTAGATAGATGAAGGCTAAAGTAATGAAAATGATCTCACCAAGGCGCCAGTTTTCTAGCTAGCTCCAAATGCACGTCCACCTACACACAAGAAAGAGGGGAAAAATGTTGGGGCTATATAGGGGTTTGCCTTAGTCAGACCCCAGTTTTGATGTTTCCACATCCACGAATAGCGAAATAGCAACAAGAGAGAAATATGCGATAAAGAAGTGGAGAAAGTAGAAGATGCAATAAACACTCCAAAATAGTAAAGTGATACTCAACCAAATCACAAAGGAGAGGAGTGAAATGTAACCACCTCCACCCAAAAGCTCACTAGCCAATGGAGGAGAATTTTTTTTTGGCAAGGTCACCACAACCTCAACTGTGATGAAGGGAGGTCTCGCAAGACTCCAAGCCCGTGCTGTTATGGCTTGCTCCAAACTTGCTTTGCAGAGTTGATGGAGTTTTGTTGCTACAATGGAGTGTTGAAGTGTTGCTAAAGAGTGAAGAATGCAAAGAGAATGAAGTTGAGGTGCTTGAGAATGCTTGAGAAATTGCAAGAGCTTGTGAAGGGATCAAGAAAATTGCTAGAGGATCAAATGAGATGAAGATGGATGAATTTGAAGGAGAAGTGGGAAGAATATGCCATTTTTGAGTTTGGTTGGTCGAAGACGGACATTACAAATTGACCCCAATCAAAAGTGTAACACCTTTTCCAGCTTCAGACGCCAGATGCCAAGTGGAAGGAAGGCAGTTAGATGATGTAGAATTTTTCCTTCGGATTTGATTTTCTAAGGTGAGGATGTGTAAAAGGGGAATTTGCGTAAGGGGTGCAAATTTGATCCTATACATTTTTCCCCCACTTTAGCAAGCATGACTACTGATGAGTGCTTCGGTAAATTGGATCAAAGAGTTAGTAGGGTTAGAGATGTATACCTGAACTATTGAGGAAGTAGATCGCGATCTGGTGAGCTCGAAAGCACAAGATGGAACAAAAGACTTCATAGCCCTCAGACCAATGATGGATAAATCTCGCAAGATGAAAGTGTCTCACAGGTCCGTAGACCTGCAAGGAGGCACCCCCCAAGATCTCTCACATGAAGGAAGCCCCGTGAAGTATGAGCCTTACAGGCCCAAAAACCTATAAGAAGGTATCCCCCAAGATCTCTCGCATGAAGGAAACCTAGATGAAAGCACCTTACAAGCTTGCAAACTTGCAAGGAGGAAGCCCCCAAGATATCTCACATGAAGGAAGCCTAGATAAAAGCACCTTATAGGCCAGCAAACCTGCAAGAAGGTATCCCCCAAGATATCTCACATGAAGGAAGCCTAGATGAAATCACCTTACAGGCCCATAGACCTGCAAGGAGGTGTCCCCTATGATCTCTTTCATGAAGGAAACCCAAACGAGGGGAATCTACAAAGTCATATTGGAAAGTGGCTTTATAGGGGCACCTACAAAGTGACATGTTTACTCGCAGATAAAACATGCCAAAAAACACAAAGTAGCCATGTAGGAAAATAAGTAGATAGTCATGCAGATCGTCAATAAGTTGAAAGGATTTCAAAGGGGTCCCTCAAGAACCCGACATAAGAAGAGGGTCCACCCAAGGGATGCGTTGAACTTGAAAGTACAAGGACATTTTTTCTCAAATTTATTCATCATCAAGGAACCCTTTCAAAAGATGTTCACTTCATCAAGGAATTCAAAAGGAAGAAAATGCTCCCTTATGAGGGAAAGGCCAAAGCTACTTCCACCTCAGAGGAAATTCTTTAAGTTCTTTCTTTTTGAACCCATGATGAAGGAAACACATTCCGTTAGGGTTTCTAGTTGTGAATATAGTTTTGAAAGAGAAATGTTCGAGAGGATTTTCAAGAAAAGATTCGTTGACAATGAATGCATTTTCTAAAAATCATAGCATCATAGAAATGGTGTTTTCACACATGAAAGGGACAAGTCAAGCAAAGAAGAGAAAAAGATAAGAAAGGAGAAAAGGAGAAATAAACATAAACAAAGGGCATAAGGGTGATCTGATATTTTGGGGTTAGAACTACTTATAAATATATATAAGTATAATAATAGTATATAAATGAACTATCATCAACCCCCTACTATATCAGACCATGTGAAGAATGCATGAGAAAATAAAGTAAAAATAAAAAAAATTGGGCCAACATGGAAGGGAAGCCTAAATTCCCCCAACGCTTTGCATCGTCCCCAATTTACTGAAAAATCAAGGACAAACATGGAAGAATGATGATACAAATAGAGGAATGTTTACGACACAAAATCACTCCTATATCCAAGCACCAACATGGGTGACAAGGTTCATCCAGGAACACATAGCACGAGTATGGGGGGACGCATCACAACACACACACATCTAATCGAAAGATAAAGAAGAGGCTTCCCGCTAACACTCATCAACCAAGAGGTTGTCCAATTCCCACTCTAGATCATCATAAGGGGAAGGAGGATGAGCCTACAGTGGTGGAATATTAAGGGGAGGAGCTTTTGTCCCTCCCGCAACAAGGGATAAGGAAGAAGGCACTGCAAGGTCCTCTCCACTAGGCTCTTGTGGAGCTATGGTCAACGATTTCATGAAGATCGTTGACAAGGCCGAAACTTCATCTAGAGAGTTAAACATGCACTTCACTGGGGTGCCATGTCATACCTCAATGGATGGGGAAGGTGATTCCTAAAATTCACTACTTGGCTCATTGAATGACTCGGGAGCAGTGAAAAACTCAGGGGAAGCCAAAATTGGTTTCGTCACTAAGACATAACAAGCCAAAATGGGACCACCCTTCAGAGAGGGTGGGCTTCTCTTACGCCCTCCAATGTTAGAAGGGCCATATTCTACCTTCTACTTCATCAAGGGATGTGAAATCCCCATAGACGAGGCAAGAAGTGTGAAGGAGGAGGGGAAAACTACAACAAACACCACCGAAGTGTTTGGCATATCTACGGGTTTTAGGAAAGGAGGGACGTCCGAAAGGGACATCAACAAGGGTGGCTCAACCAAAGGAGTGATGAACACATGCACCTTTTTGGGGTTAGGAATACCCACAATAGGATCCAGAAAAAATACAGAGCTTGGTTGAATGGAAGCAAAGGGGAGGAGAGAAGAGGATGCAGTAGGAGGCCCTGAAGTAGGGGTGGTCATGATAGGGAGGTTGGATGAAACAATCACTGTTTCATGCTCTGGGTCTTGCTTGGAAGACTCCTAGGGTGTGTTCACTCCACCACTTCAACCTATAGGACCTTCTGGCACTAGGATCCCTTGGTCTTGCTATGCCAACCCCAACTATCAACACAAATTCCTTCTACCAAGTCGAATCTTGGTGCAAACTTGCAACTCTAACCTTAGCCCTTAATCCACCCTAAAGGCTACCAACCTCCAAATTAAAGAATTAAAATTTGCAGGAGTGTGGAGGTGCTTCAAAGACTTCAATCCATCCTACTATGGTTCTTGAAAGTCCACCTGGTTCCATTTTTCGGTCGCTTTCACCAAACCCTCATTAGGATCTTAAAAAGGCTACTAGCCTTAGGAGCCCCAATTAGGCCTTCTGCTTTGATAAAATAGGTTTATTCTCTAAATCTTCCCAAAGAACCCCTAATATGTCTTTGACATTCTTGGTTCATGTGGACACCTCTCACAAATTTTTGAGGTCTTGGGTCTTAACTACCCGTACAAGGCCTTAGCTTGAAAATGGGCAAATACTAGGGTTTCTTAAGCCATTTTCTGGTTGCCCTTAAACTGTCAAGTCTTTCACTGACCAAATGAGTTGGTGGAGTTTCCTCCTAATTACCAGACCTTGGAAAGACTCCCACCTGCCTTCTCCAAAAGAAAGTTAGTCAAGAATTTGTCACCCCTGCAAATTATGTGCTCTGCACTTAAGTCTTCCTAGCCGGGCACTTCCCTGGCTCGCTTAGGGCAAGACTTCCATTGTGGCTCCTGTGCTTCCAAAAACCCTAAATCCTACCATATTTACACACATGGAGTCTAGTCACTATTCCTAAAGGGCCATACAATTTGTACGGTGGGAAAGTGAACTAATACTCCATTTTCTCAAAACTGTCTGGGTCAGACCAGCAGCAGTGTGAAAACAAACTATTTACAAATAGTGATTGAAATTGAATAAAGAAGACTAATAAATGGCACACAATGCTTGAAAAATCACTACACTACATCCTACACAAAACAAAATTCCATGGTTAATCCATTAAAAGCTTACTTCAAAGCAAAAATCAGAAAAATCACTCAAAACACACTATTTTCTTCAATTCACAAACTCCAAAACAATACAAAATGCTTCCAACTCAGCTCTCGGGTCGAGGCACACCCTATATAGTTCAAAAAAAGTAGTTATGCCTCCCCTTGGTCGGACATGTCAGTTACAATGTGGCAAAGTTGCAAAATGCACCATTTTGCAACTTTTGCCAATTTCTAGTAAACTAAGTAAAATGAGTTTCTAAACTCATCCACCCTTCCTCAATTTCTATTCTAGAGATCAAACATATCCCTAAGCTATCTCCTCTACTCAATGGTCAACATGACCTTCATGGTAACACATCAAAAACAAAAATTCATCCTCGATTTCCTAATTGCCTAGTGTTTCCAAGGTGCTCCTGCACCAGGTCATCTCTCCTTCCTTCCTCTGCAAGGCAACTTACTCAGCCACGAGAGCCTTTCACTGACACTTGAATTTACACACAAGGTGGTTTATGCGAATCTTGAAGCTAGAAGCAAGAGGTTTCAAAGGAGCAGAAGGCTCCTACTCAGCCATGGGAGTGTCCACCATAGTTATTTCTAGTGGAGGGACAGGCTCCTAAACGTGAGCATGAGGAGCAGGTTGAGAGACAATGGGGGCTCAACTCTAGTGCCTGGGCAGTGGGCCTCTTCCCATTTACTACTTTTGGAGTAGGAGCGATGGGAGGCCACTAAGGTCGAGACATAGAGGATTCCCCATGGGGACCTTTTCCCTTTCCATACAAGTAGTACCAAGGTCCAGGTGGTTTAGTAGGGAGATATGATATCCTAATCTTGGGTCTATGCCTAGCAAGCACTATTAGACTCAGAGGGAAAAATCCAGGCCTACTCATCCAAACTCTTCTTTCGAAAGAGGAGTGGGAGAGCCATCTCAAGGATAGGGCAGCTTCTCTTTTCCCTTTTGAGAAGAGGAGGCAAATGGCTATTGTACTATCAGAAGGGTTAGTTTTGGTTGTCCCTTGCCCCCAGTCTTATACTTCACATAATTTTTATAAAGTAGGTCCATTCTTGGAGGAATTGGATCGACTGGGGTGGGCCAAAAGTGATCCAATGGATATCCCCCATGAGACACCAAAGGTTGGTACCTAGTGTCATGTATTACATGTACAACACCTTCATGGGATAACTTTAAACATTTGTGAATGATGGAGGCGATTCCATTCATGGAAGCTAGCCAAGGTATCCCTAATTTCAGTATGAACAAATCTGACTTTGAAATGACATCAAAGATTGTATCTATAGCCCTAGGTCCAACTAGGATGGAGAGAGTTATCGAGCCATATGGCTTGAGAGATAGACCATCGTGTGTATGGATGGTAGACTTTATTTCTTTGTATTCCTTTCTATGCAGTGAATTAAGCCACAATGTCTCTTCTGTAATGACATTCACTTGGCTCATGGGAATGTAAAGGGGAGAGGGCTTATTGTATAAGGGTATATCCTGTGAAGTGAATGTCACATCCAGCGAGCTGCTCATAGGATGTGCAGAAGGAGTAACTATAACCATGTTAACATATGCTTCGAGTTGAGTGGTAGAATCAGAGGGATTGATAATCATGTTGGTAGAATGTGACAAAAATTGGTCCATGTATATCTGCAACTCACTATTTTCTTTCGCCACTGATTTGTTTACATTTTGTTTATTCCCATTGAGATGAATAGTACCATCCTCAATGCAATCTTGTATCTCGTGATGTAGGTGCATACAGTGTTCAGTATCATGTCCACTGACTCGATAGTCATAGAAAAATATATTCGCATTGTACCAACTAGGGTAAGGTTCCTTGAGAGGTTTAGGGTTCTCCAAGGCTATGATCTTATCCTTTAGCAACTTCTGTAGAATGGAAGAATAAGATTCTGCTAACTTTTTGAGCTTCCTATTGTGTTTGAGGCTGTTATCATTTGTAGTGGCTACTACATTTTCCACAACCTTACCTTTCCTAAAGATTGATACAATGGACTTCCCTTCTGAATGGGAGCGCAAGGAGGATCCCCCAAGCTAAACTACCATTTGTTGATATTCTCGTAATGTTGCACATAGATGCATGAAGGAAGGGTATTTTATAAGGGTGAAATTTTCCTACCAAGGTCTCTGCAAGTTCCCTATGAATACCTTTTGTACGCTAGAATCAGGAAACAAATATGAGATTTGTGAGAAGAGCGCTTGATACCACGTTATGAAATTGGTAATATTTTCATTAACCCCTTTCCTACACTGGATGGGATCCAAAAAGATCATCTTTGGTTCGATTTTGGCTTGGAACAATCAGAGAAATTGATTCACAAGTTGGTCAAATGAGAAAATAGAATTATCTGGTAAGGAACAATACCATTCGAGTGCTGTATCCTTAAGAGATCAAGGGAATAATTTTTCCATCAACACATCATGATGGAAGAAATCTATACACAGGGCATTGAAGGCAGACACATGCATTTGTGGGTCCCCTTTACCACCATATTTCTTGAATTTTGGAATCTTTGTTCCTTGTGGGAAGGGAGTACTTAAGATTGCTACCGATAATGGACTATGTCGGAAGAAGGGTTGAAAGATAGGTTGGGTAGAGGCCTGGGAGAGACTCGCTAGTTGGTTTTGCATCTTGCCCATATTCTAAAGAAGAGTGTTCAGAATAGGGTTTTTAGATGACATAGGACCAGTGGGACCTCCTCTAGAACCACCACTAGAGCCACCTCTAGAACCACTAACGTGGCCACCATCAAAATGACTGTCAAAGCCACCACCACTAGTAGGGCCTCCACCAGAGCCACCTCTGCTTCTAAAGCCACCACCATGAACACCACCTGAACCACCTCCGCTAGTACCACCCTCGCTGCCGAGGCCACTGCCACTATCAAATCCTCCACCACTCATCTTGCTGAAACCTCCACTACTAGAGGTGACAGGAGGGGTGAAACTAAAACCCAAGGGTATTCTATTCACTTTGATAGTTTCAGACCTCTTAAAGGTAGAGGGGATGTTGATCGACGAGATTGTGTTAGCCATGTATATAGATGTGGGGCATCAATACTCCTAACTGTCTCTCATGTTCTTCTAGAGCAGCCCCTTGTATAATGTTAGCATTATTTGGTAGGGCACATGCTTTAGTCAGACTAGAGAGGCTAGCTAGGAGCTCTATGCCTATGCAGTCTTTTCCCACCATATACTTTATCTCGCTAATAACCTTATCAACTCTAGCCAACTTTAGGCCTTTCTCCGAGTGATTCTCCAAGTTTCCCAACCCTTGGTAAGGGCAAAGACATACTTTGAAGGGATGTGGACAACTTTGTGCTTGTTTACCGATGATGGTGTAGGGGATGCAGGAGGTGTGGGAACATGATTGGTCTCATCGAAGAATCCAACCTCACCCCTCGACAACTGCTCCAGGGAAGTGTTGTGCAATTTTCACACACACGCCCCACTAAAAGCAGGGACCCTCTTTTGATTTCATTTTTGGTATTCTGTCCCTTTGATTTTGAGGATTTGGTTGCCTTGGCATGTGCCTAAATGATTATCCTGCTCGTGGAAATTCCCTTTTTTGGGAAGCACTTTGAAAATCTTGTGTTCTGGACTCATTATGGGTTTTTTGCTATTTTTGGGAAAATTCCCTCTGGGTGGATTTCCCTAGATGCTTTGAAAGCTTTGTGGTGGATATTTTGCATTGTTTCCTAGAAATTCTGATCCTTTGCAGAATTCCGCATGGAACGAATTTCCCTGAAATTCCGTCACCTCGTCAAATTCCTGGATTGCGTTTTGACATGTCTTGTCAACTACATTAATGCTCAATGGTACAATTCCTAAGGCATGTATTTAGTTGGTTTTTGAGGATTTCTTATTGTCATTTGCTCTGTGTTGCCATTGAGATATTGATTTTGAGGTGCTTAAGTGATTTTCTGGCGTGAGTGATTGATTCAAAGATTTGGTGACAAATTTCTTGCATTCTTGTTGTAGTTGCTTGCTAGGGCATCGAGGTTCGTTTCCAACCGTCATGGTGGCTAAATTCACTTCGTCTGGGTATGTGGCTTTTACCTTGCTTGTGATTCTTGAATGAGAATAATTCTTTGGTGTCTTGAGAGCCTTTCGAGTTTGGGTTTTGCATATTTTGGTGTCAAGTGTTTAAATTGGGGTTTGGTCTACCATTTTTAAGAATGTTGATGGCTCAGTCAATGTATTCCCCTATTGATTGTTGAGTTTAGTGGTTCCTATTATTCCCATGTTTCATTTTTGAGCTCAACCCTGGGTGTGTGGTTGCTTCTATTTGGTTTGATTTTAGGGTTTCCAAGCTTGTTTGATTATCGGCCTTGAGTGAGCTCATGAGCGTGTTTTCAATTTTATCTAGGCGAAGCTCACTTGTGCTTTCTTTAAACAATCAATCTTCGAGCTTAGTAAAATAGACAATCCAAATCTAAGCTAATTCCCCTGCGTTAATGGAAAATTTTAGGGTTTTAAGCTTAGGAAATTGATGATTAAATTTAGGGCATCACTAGTCTTCACCGGTTCGCCTATGATGGAGTTGAGAACTTGAAAATGAACAACAAAAACTCAAAATAAATTAGATTCGGGCCTAGGGGCTTCAAATTTATGATTGTTTGATTATTCTGGGTGAGATTGGGAGAAATAACAGTTTTTAGGATTTCGTGGTCTTCGTGGAATTCCTGCACCTTCAGAATTTCCAAATTTTTTCCTTTGTTTTCACATTTTCCCAGAGGTGTGCAAAATCCCGGAGTTACCCATACCTCGTGGTTTTCCCGCCTTGGTGGATTTTCCCAAAATGGTTTCACAGTATGGAGAATTCAAAAGATAATGAATGCAATGTTATGGGTTTAGCATTTCATGCTTGATTTGAGTCATTTGAACAATGTTATGTACTTTTAATTCATATTGTGATGATTGATTTTTGGATAACCATGTTTTATCATTAAATCCACTGAGTTGGGAATTTCCTGGATTTCCTCCCTAGCTGGATTTCCCCAAATGGTTCATAATCCCAGATTTCTTAGCAGACGGATCCAAGTGCTGAGGGATCTTCCATCTCTGAGGTAGAAAGAATAAAGTTGGACATAAAGAGTACGGTTCTTGAGTCTAAGCTCTCCTCCATTTGGGCTGAAGTAGGTGACACCAATGTAGGAAAATGGGATTACGAGGAGTTCTAAGTAAGAATGGTAGCACAAAACCCCCCATTGTTGGCTAGAAGGTTAGTGGAACCATGATTGGCTCATGTGGCCAATTTTCCTCCTATGGTTAAATGCTATTAGCTGGTGCTTGAATGTGCTAGAAATTATGACAGAGGTACACAAAGGGTGATCGAACCTCAAGGTAGGGTGTTAGCCAGCTTCTCTCCTGTATCTATGGCACAAAATTTTGACATGCCTAACAGATCTCATGTGGTGGCTCTTGACTTGGATATTGCCAAAAACTATTTTGAGGATGATTCAAACAAGGCTTTACAGGTGGTTAATTCTTGGTTGGAGAAACCTAAGCCCCACATCTCAAAGCTTCCAAAATAATTATTTAGGGAAAAATTCAAACCAGAGTACTATGATGCTATCACATTACTCAGTAGGGTAGTAGGTTTAAAGAGTGCTGGAGTTTTTGAGAACTGGATGTTCTTGGTTATAGTGAGGATGGAGCAGAATACTGATTATCACTAGGCAAGAATTATAAGTGCCATGATACATGATCAAATTTGTGATGTCTTACAAACCAAGAGCTTCACAATGACTTCTTATCTGGTCTATGCCTTGGTGAGGTTCCATCCATATAAGGGGTTGAGTACATGAGGAACCTTTGGGTGGGATGTAATATATGAAGTCTATCCATAGCTACATCTGGGCAACTCAAGCCATAGGAGGGTGAATGATTCCTTCACCATGTACATCACTAGGTTGCTTCAAGGTGTAAAGCATGTTAGAATATCTGACAATGCTAAGGAGTTGATCAAAAGGTATGGGGATTGGTTTATAAAGTTTCCCAAATTTTCTTACCTAAGGATAGATGGTTGCTAGAGAGCCCCTTATAGACTTCCTAGGTATCCTACTGACCACCTCATACTCCTGGAAGTCACAAGGCAGATATGTGATTTTGATGCCATAGTTAAGAAGGAGAAGCACAAAACAGGATTTGGTAATGACTTTCCCCTTTGGATAGGTGGTAATGAGGCTTTCCCTTCCATACATACAACACATTTCTTTGAAGAGGAGATGAGCACTCTGAGCTTATATTTCCATTCGAAAAGGTCTAGATTTGATAGAACTGGTGAAGCCCAAGAGAAGGCTAGTAGGGAATATAGCCACAAGGATGACCTAGAAGATTACTGGGCTAATTGTAAAGATGAGTTTGAGATAAGAAAGAATAAATTCTCTAGGATTCCAGTCAATTTGATTAGATTGTACAATGTTAAAGTCATCCCAGATTAGATAGATGATGATGGGGATGTGATTCAAAGTCATGATTATGAAGCTATGAAGGACAAATTAGTTGGTGAAATATACTGGATGGAGGAGGAAAAGACAAAACTGGAACAAGTCATGGCTCCAGTGATTAAATACACAAAGCTATGGCTTAAGCACAAGATTTGGGAACTAGAGAGTGAAGGTGCATAATGCACCTATGACTTAGTGGGAGACTTAGAGTCTCATTCCATCTCTGAGGATCCAGTTGAGCAGGATCCTAAGGGTAAGGCCAAGGTGAGCTCTCCTTTCAAGATACAGATTAAGGATGCTCACACAGAGGAAGGAGAGAAGCAAAGGAGGCCTATTTCCAAGAAAAGGAAACATGCTTCAAGGGAAAAGAAATCTGCAGAGGAGGAACTTGAGGAAAAGGGAGATGAGGGTGGTGCTTTTGTGCCTAAGAGAAGAAGAATAGTGAGATTGTCTCAAAAGGAGTCTTCCAAGGCAGGGGATGAAACTGGCCCACCAGTAGTGAATGTAGAGAGTTTAGGAGAGAAAACATAGGTATACACGAGGAGATCAAAAAGTCCTTCTCCCAAGGATAGTGTGCCAAAGAGGGCTATTCCCTTACTTGCCCCTGACATAGAGCATGAAGATTCCCTTCCTTCTCATGAAACTCACAATGTACCTAGTAAATCTAAAGATGCAGAGGATCACCAAGATAGAGGAAAGGAAGAATTCTGGGAAGGTGAACTCTACAGTGTAGAGCCAAAGATAGAAAGGATATTGCAGTCCCCTTTGGTGACTTATGAGGACTCACCCATTGACCATGAAGAAAAAACTCCAAAGAGAGAGGAAGTTCCTATCAAGACTCCTTCACTAGAAAATTCAGAAAAGGAACACGATGAAGAAAAGGATAGTAATATAGAGGGTGGCAAGGAAGGCGAGACTGAGGAGATTCCTGAAGAACAAAGTTTGAATGGAACTCTCTAGAGGTCAAAAGGATGAGGTTGACCAAAGTAATTTGCAATTAGGATCCACTGTGCCTGCTTGGTTGGACAAAGAGTTGATGAGTAAATAGGTTGTAGTGGATGTCACTCTCCTAAATTGGGATGACTTATTGGCAAAAAATTGGGAAAGGTAAAACAAAGAAGAAGGCTAGGGTTATTTCAAATATTGAAAGAGATAGAGAAAATAATAGGGTGGTTCACATTGCTACTCCTACTCCTAATAAGAATAAGGATGATGTGACTAGTAGTGACTACACTGTGCAAACTATCATCTTAGGGCCTACTTCTATGGACCAAGAGATTGAAGAATATGAAGGCTCTAGTGCTGTAATCTTTGGTAGATTGAGGAAAAAGGTGTAGACTAAGAAAGAATTAAAGAAGGAGAATAAGAAATTGAATAAATATTTGCAGGATTTAATGAAACCCTTGTAGTCTATCAGCCATATTAGTTCTTCATCACCTGCAGTAATTCTCCTGCCAGAGGAGACCATAACTGAGTTGGAGAAGATGAAAACTACTACTCATGCCACACTAAACTGGTTGCAAGGGGTAGGAACGAAGGGTGATGATGCAATTAAAGATATTATGTCAACTGGTGGGGATTCCAATAGATCTGTGGAGTGGTTGAAAAGTGTGCTAGCTTAGGATAAAGAAGATGTAGACCTCCTACTGCAGAAAACTATGACTATCATGGTTTAAACTGAAGAAAAGCTAGCTAGTGATGGAATCCTCCCTTCTTCAAAAGCTGTAGAACCTTGGGAATGGCATGAGGTCTTGCAAATCAAGCAAAAGGTGTTGAATAAGGTGCACAAGCAAGGTAAGAAAATAGAGGGTACCTTGATAGATATTTACAATATATGTATCTCTTTCTTTGAGATCATAACAAGAAGGAAAAGGTTTGCACTGAAACATTTGAATCTAGAGCAACTCAGGAAATGGTGGCATGATGTATATTCTCTAGTCACTGATGGTTCAATTACTGAACACCAGCCAGATGATGTGGCCACTTACCTTGTAGTTATGGATAAATATCAAACCCTAAAAGTGGTTTGGGATAAAGTTATTAAGCAATTAGGGGATGATATTAAATCTATTGAGAGGAGAATTAAGGTGTTAGTTTTTCCACATTCGACCGACCTAGAAAGGGTATTTTTAATGGTACAAGATAAGGTTGGGTGAGATAAAGATAAGGGAGAAAGCATTTAATGCAAGGCTACATCAAAATTTGTGCTTCTCCATTATTCCTTCTTCGTTTGCATGCACTGGACCGAGCTATATTAGAGAACCCAAGCTGACCTGGATGAGTCCCAACATTTAATGATATTTTATTTTGTTCTAGAACTTCTTGGGCTGACTTGTTTTGTGGCTGTTTATTATTGTGAACCTAATTGGGCCGACATATCTTGGGGGTTTCTATAAATATGGCATTTTCCCTTATTTGTAAGGGCTAGATAGTTTTTACATTGGAGTGATTTGAGTAGTATAGCAAGAGTTAGAGCTAGGAGTTAGTCTTATTTTGGAGCAAGTGTTGTAACACAAAACACTGGAATTGTTGCTTTATTGGATGGCTCAATACAATTGAAGACATTGTGCTTTGGTGATCTCTCTTGTGTTGACTTATCTTGCATGGTTCTTACTGTTCTATCTTTTGATATTGCTTGAGAAATATTGGATATATGTTAGATTTAGAATTAGATATGATTCAATGATGTTTATGGTTGGATGCTTGAAGTGTTTGTAGCAATCCCTAGTCTATACTTTTTTGCAACTAGCTAATTGTTAATTGCTTTGAAAAGTTAGCCTGGAATTTTATATTCATTGTGCTTAGTTCAATTGTGGATATTTTTCATTTCAATTGCAATAAGGTCGTTTTGGATGAATGTTCATGATTTGAAAATATTTAATGCCTTAGAAGATTGCACTATTTCTGTAAGATTGCAAATTCATCTGGGTCAAGCAGAAATCAATTTTTTTGAGGGATTGGTTCATTTCAAATATTCTATCATCCGCATTGTTAATCTTATGACTGGTGTTAAATTTAGAATCTCTCTAAAACCCTTATCTCTTTTTTTATTTATTTTATCATTTGGGTTAGATTTAGGATTTCAAGTATCACCATATTGCAAAATCTGATAAGTTCAAAGATTCAGTATTTGCTTGTAGTAAGGTCCCTTTGTGATTACCAGCATTTCACATTATCATTGAGTTGTTTATGAATTTTCAAGACCTGAAATTAGAGACCTTGGGGTTATCTCTTGAGGCTTGCTAATAGACATTTACCTTTCAAGAGAGATAGGATACTTGTATCTTGTTTGAGTTGTTGCTGTGCAGAAAAAACCATCACCAGGAAGAAAGACCACTGACAGGTCTAACAAAAAGGCTTGTAGAGAAACTGGGAGTGACCTTCATCTTCTCCATTGGAAGGTGTCGTACACTTCTCCTAACAACGTACCTGAAATTCATGGACTGGGTTGTGATGTTCATAAACCTTAACAACACTTAGGAGTACAATGATCATAAGGTACTAGAGAAAATCTTCAACACCAATGAATAGGGAGACATTCGTTCACATTGGGTTCACCAAAAATATAAGAGAGGGGGACCAACCACTTCAAGGCTCCAAGTGACGGGAATTTGAGAGTGGAGGGCTACCCTAACTTACCTCACTCTAAAGGGTTGTTTCAGATAGAGGTCGAGAATGATGAGGACTATAAAGTACTTCAATCATTCTTCAAACCCAAAATCCAAGTTTATGCTAGGTGAGCTAGTTTTCAGAGTCAGTACTATACCCTAGACAACTCTCTATCCAAGGATGAAAGTGTAATTTTGGGATGACGGTGCGACACACTAACATCTCTCAGGTGCACTAGCATCCATACGGCTAGAGGACAAAAAGTCCAAGAAAAACTACCAAAAAATGAACTAACGACCTACCTAACTATTCTTGAATGAGCAAAACAAAACAATAAAGTACGAAAAATAAAAGCGTAGGTGATGAAGTAGATGGATGAAGGCTAAAGTAATGAAAATGATCTCACCAAGGTGCTAGTTCGCCAACTAGCTCCAAATGCACCTCCACCTACACACAAGAAAGAGGGGAAAATTGTTGGGGTTGTATAGGGGTCTGCCTCATTCAAACCCTCGTTTTGGTGTTTCCACCTCCACGGACAACCAAATAGAAATGAGAGAGAAATATGCGATAAAGAAGTAGAGAAAGTAAAAGATGAAATAAATAAAAAAAATAGTAAAGTTCTACTCAACCAAATCACAAAGGAGAGGAGTAAAATGCTACCACCTCCACCCAAAAGCTCACTGGCCAATGGAGGAGAAAGTAGACTTGACAAGGTCACCACAACCTCAACTGTGATGAAGGGAGGTCTCATAAGAATCCAAGCTCACGCTGCTATGGATTGCTTCACACTTTCTTTACGGAGTTGATGGAGTGTTGTTTCAATGGAGTGTTGAAGTGCTGCTAAAGAGTGAAGAATGAAAAGAGAATGAAGTTGAGGTGCTTGGGAATGCTTGAGAAATTGCAAGAGATTGTGAAGGGATCAAGAAAATTGCTAGAGGATCAAATAAGGTGAAGATGGATGAATTTGAAGGAGAAGTGGGAAGAATATGCAATTTTCGGGGTTGGTTGGTCAAAGAGGGACGTTACAAATTGACCCCAATAAAAAATGTAATGCCTCTTCCAACTTCAAATGTAGGAATCTGTCAAGGATGTAAGCACGTTGCATGGACGTCTGCACGTTGTACACACATCTCTAACAAATATTCTCTCACCAACATAAGAGAGAAATTCCAAGTGGAAGGAAGGTAGTTGGGTGATGTGGAATTTCTCCTTCGGATTTGATTTTCTAAGGTGAGGATGCGTAAAAGGGGAATTTGTGTAAGGGGTGAAAATTTTCTCCTATACACAATGTAGTTGTCTTGTAAGTTCAAAGTGAATACCAAATTAGAAATAGAAAGGATCTGCCAAAATTTATGATGCATGTGTAGCTACACCAAAATCATCAACTAAACCTATAAAAAAAAAAAAAAAAAGATAATTCAAAAAGGAACATAAATAAAATTGCAAATAAATTAGCACCAAAGCAAAAACTGCTCATGCCAAAACCTCTATGCAAAAGAGGTATGTTCCAAAAAAGTGTGCATATATACCAAAAAGTAATGTGGACCATCCTAAGGCTACAAGGGCATATTTCATGCCAAATTATGTAACAAGCAACTAAAGGAGTTGGGAATGCTATAAATGAAAAGGTTGCTAGTGGTGGTGATCAGGCAATTCCTTTTTTTCTTTTAACTCATGCCATTACTATCCCCTTATCAACTCCTTTACTATAATATCATCTTATAGACATGGCTCTTGCATTTAGAAAACTCAAGGTTAAGTACCAATAAGGGAGCTGCTTCAAATCCCTAAGCATAGAGAAAGACCCTTTTTGTATATTAATACCCCAACTGTATTTTATTATCCTAATGGTTCCCCAAATGATCTCAAGGATGATGTAGAGGTGGATTCGAATATCCAAAAAACTTCCAAAATCTATCTTAGCATAATATTGGTGAGAAACTAGACAATTATAGATCCATTTACACCTCTTTGCTAATAAAGGGGTGGCTAGTAATAATTGTGTGTTGGAATTTAGAGCCTCTAATAATATGATTCCACTAGAAGCCATAAATTAGTTTGGATTAAAGGTCTCCAAATCTTATGGAAAGTTCTATGCAATAGACTCTAGAGAAGTAAATTTTATTTTAGTTATCAATGATGTTGAAGTGCAACTTGTTGTATTCCCTAGTAAGTATTTATCAATGGATATAATCATTATGGTAAGTGTTTCATACCTTGGTAAGTGTCTAAAAATAATATGGGGTATGTTGTTATCAAGGAAATGGGTATCTTCAATAGGTGGTAGCATTCAAATGGACATTGTTGTCACACAAGAGCCTCAACCCTTGTCGACACCCCTTAACCTCTATGATGGTGCCCTCATTGGAAAATTAGGCTTTTGGTGTAGTGGCAACCAATATATGTTAATAAATTGGTGACTCTATTGGGGAGGGTTTGACTCCCACTCTAGACACTCTTTCCACCTTGTGGTTGATTGTTCCCACTTGGACCTCTTGACTAGGGGGTAAATTGTTGTCATGCAAGACCCTCAACCCTTATTGGCACCCCTTACCTCTCCAATGGTGCCCTCATTGATAGCTTAGGATTTTTTTTTGTTGGTAGTTGGTTTGTGTTAATAGAACTATCCTATGTTACCATATAATTGAATAAAAATGAAGTTTTGTTGGATGGATAGAAGAGTATTCTTCACATTATAAATAATCTTGAAGAGGCAAAGATGAGGTGAGTTACATGGATACTAAGCTAGGTAACTTTGTGGGATATTACAATAACAACATTAGCAACCTTGTTGATCTTGATTTAAGTTCCTACTTTTATTATATTGAAAATTATAGCATATGGGACATGTGTTTATGTGGTGTTTATTTTAGAGAAGGAAATTTTGCAGAAATTGAGCATCCCAAATATTTAATATGGAAATATTATATTAGGATTTCATTCAAATTCTTCAACTAGAAAATAATATGGCTTGTAGCATGGCCATACAAATTTCTTAAGGATTATGTTGATAATGCATACTACCTTAAGATTTTATTTGAGATCTCATGAAACTGTTGGTTCATGACACTATAGATTGAGCATTACTTCTCATAACTAATTTTTTCTACCTTGTACATAATATATTATGTTTTGTGTTTGTTCTATTCTTGTACAAGTATACATAATGGAAATAACTAGATTCTCACTACACCTACAAGAGGCACACATACCCAATTAGATCCAATATTTGTTCCCAACATTATAGTGCAATAATTTTTCCTAAGTCCTAACCCTCTTTATATGTTTTACCTTATTTAGCCCATTATTTATTACCAATTGGAGAAATCTTAAAGTGGGTTCCATTTGATTAAAATTGCATGTGTTGTTCTTCATCACCCTTATATCTTTTTCATGTTTTAGAATTTGTAATCTATTTTGAATAAATCATGGGTCTAGGTTGTTATTATTCATTTCTTGGTATTATTGTGAAGTTGTGGAATTTTTCTAGACTACTAGAAATTTTCTACTTATCTAAATATCTAGTTCTAGTATCTAGTTGTACCTAAAATTTTCATATGGTTCTTTTCCACCCTTCTTTTCTTTCCATTCTCCCCCATTCCTCTCTTTTGTGCAATCTTGATGGTGTTTTGGATCTCCAATCCTCATTCCTATGTCTATACTTTCCCCCCCTTTCTCATAAATTAAATAATCTTATTCTTTCTTCCCTTCTTCATATACTTTCAAAGTGGATCCAAAATTCTTCCTCCTACACTTTATCCTGTCTTCCAATATTTTCATCATCACTTCATTATTTTCTTATGAACCTCTTATCCATATCCAAACAAATAGAACCTTTGGTTTTCCTCTCTTTCCCTATAATTTCTCTCCCATGCATTCTTCGTATATTTTCCTTTTACATCTAGACTTCCACTCTAATATCTAGATCCTATATCCACTTTCACATTGATTTTCCCATAGAATTTACCTTGGCCTTTTTCTACTCATTTCTTCCTATGTGGATGCCAACTTGAATTTTGGACCTCCTCCATTTTCTCCCATTCCACTATCCACTTCTACAATGTTTCTCCACACTCTTATATCTCCTCTCATTTGTGTAATTTCAAGGTATGTTTGTATTTATTCCTTATCCCTTCCTCATCCCAATCTTTATTCCTTCTCTACTCCCATTTCCTATATTTTCTTTCATTCCTCTTTTTCAAAGTTCTATCACACCTTTGAACCTCTAGATTTCCTCCAATATTGCATCCTATCAACTATCCAATTCCCATACCCTCTTTTGTATCAAATTCAAGTAAATTATCCTAAATAATTTTTCAATTCATTTGTCTCATGCAGAGATCAACCTAACTTCTAGACATTCCATTCCATACTCATACATCTCATCTTGATGTTCATTCCCATAAAAAAATTACACACTTTCTTCCATGCATTTCATCTTTTTCTTTCACTTATTATAGGGAGTTCTAAGTAACTTTCTAACCTTCATCTAATGAATAGTTTCAATGTTTGGTCCCACATAAAAACTTTGCATCTCCCATTTTCACATCCTACTCCACTTTGAATCCCTACTTTTCTTCTAGATCACTTATACCACTCCCTTACACTTCCAAAAATACCATTAATTACCATATTTGACACTACAGATACCCAATCATGTATTTCCCACCCATAAAACATTATTTTTCATGAGGGGAAAAAAGTCAAATTCAAATTTGGTGATGGAGGATGAGAGAAACCATGTTGCCATTAATGAGGTGGGTGATTTTTAGCTCCCAAGAATCTTCACGCAATTCTGGTTGTTCATCTTGCCACATATTTTTTTCTTACAATGCAATCAAATGTGGAAGTGTGGTATTCTTCATTAAATCTATACAAGTAGTCAAAATTAAGGTTATCTACTTCCATGAATACCCTAGGAGTCCATTAAAGAGCTCAAGATGAATGTGACTAGAAATAAGATGACTCCTACATATTTCTTAATAAAAGGCCATGTGATGGTGATATGATCAAGTATGAGCTCTCTCTACAACTATAGGTGGTAATGATCCTTCTCCCAAATTTTCTTTCTAGAATTGAACAATATATGTTCCCAAACTTTAACTTGTCAAAGTATAGAATATTATATTATAGAGTAAGAATTGTTGGCACCCTATTTTATTGTGTTTCATTTCTCCCCTAATGGTCTACTCTTTTCCTTTTGTTTTCACATCAATTATAGCCAATGTGATAGATTTAAATTGGGTTATCTTGCATGAATTTGTGTCTTTGGTTTTGCATTATTTCCCCCCATTTTCCTACTCTAGTTAGTTACTCAAAATTAAAATTTTAAAATTGGCTAAGTAAAGGTGTTTAGAGCTCTTAGACCAATTAAGAACCCCCTTAATCAAAGGTTCCATATTTTTTGGGAACTCCTTTATTGACTTGTTGGAAATTTCATAGGTACCAAGTACATTTGGTTCCTAGTTCCTATGGAACCACCATAAATTTTCTCCCCACACCTAATTCCCAAGATAATGATGTAAAGTAGTTGGAGGTTCCATAAGAACTAGGAGCCATTGGTTCCTAGTTCCCATGGAACCCTTGACAAAGGTTTGCAAGTGAAGGAACCAAAGAAGAAAGATTCAAGGGTCTCATAGATTTCAAGAACCTATGGAACCTACAAAAGGTTCCTAAGTCATTCTCAATCCTTGATGGCTAAAATAAGAGTGTTAAGTGGGGGACAACAATAGTTTGAGGATGAAAAGGTGAGAAGGAAAATACATAAGACAAAATGATGTCATGATGTTTTCAATGCTTACCTTCTCTATAGCCCCCACCAATGCTTACCGACTCCTGAAACCTACCCAATATCAATTTGTGAGATGACATGAAGGTTTTAAATGCATTTTGGCATGGATCCAAGAAGAAAAATAGCACACATACTTCATTCATTATTTGCAGCTCCTTTTTTGTTAGAGCGACACCTCTAAGACATTATTTTAGTATATTATGTAGGTGTTTTCACTTATATTGCACTCAAACCTATGAATCATCCCTTCTCATGTATGGTATGGATTAGAAGAATGTTCTTTCATGCCTATTGGCAGTCAAATAAAGTTTGAAGACACTTGTTATCTAAGCATTGGAGGAGATCATGGTTAGGGTTTCCTTATATGGCACATATTTTTGATAGCCTACACACCTTCTTGCCATGGGTATTAGCCTTTGTTTCCATTTTAAAGGAGGATAAAATTTTAGGATCAATTATGATCAATTACAAAACTAACAAAAGAAAGACACTCATAGGAAACCCTAGGGTTTCAATTTCTAGTTTTGGGTATAATTACTATGGTATTGTAATGATCTGGGTTTATCCCAAATTTGTATTAACATTTGTAACCTTTTGTAGAGAAAGTGATTAATGTAAAAATAAACCTTCATTGAGTGCCTCCATGTGTATTGTGCACATTACTAGATGTGTGCTATTTAGTTGTTCAACTAGAAGACTATAAAATCCTTGCAAAGCCTTTGTAAGGTATCTATTTGACACAATAAAGGAAATGTATGGGCATGCTCATGGATTACTAAGTAGAATCACTTAATATTTTGTAACTATCAATTCTTTTTTGATTGTATGTGTAGAGCCCAACTTGCTTATGCATTTTGAAATACATAGTCTTTTGTGGTGTCTTGATTAAGATACCACCTTGAATTTAGTTATTATATGTTTGATAAAATTCATAGATTTTTTTTCCCAAATAGATAAAGGCACCAATTTGTTACTAGATTTCTCTCCTCTTCATCCTCAATGCACTCAAAATACATCAATCTAAACATATTTTTTAGTTTTAGTTGTTTATCTGTTCCAATTTCCATGTCTAAATATATGTAGCTATTTAAGGGTATTATAAAATGCATTCATTGACACTTATGTGGTAGATCATTTTTTTAATAAGGTGCTTAACCTTGAGCCTCCTAAACTAGCATAGAGGCATAAAGTGACAAATATAATAGGGTGCACTATGCAATGGGTATGTTTTGTGTCAATGTGAGTGTTTTGTTTCTATTGTAATATATATTTTAGTGCCTTAGGTAAAACCCCCTGGTCTTGTGAAGCCAAAAGAGAAGGAGGTCTTACCTACCTCAAAAATTGGTCTTAAGTTTCCCACCTAAACAGAGGTTTATGGTAATCTTCCTAGGTTTGACACCCCTAGCACTTGGGTCTACAACTCATATCACCAACAAATTGGCATCAATGCCAAGGATTGATTTAAATCAAGGCTCAACTTGAAGACTTGGGTTAATTAGTAACCACGTTGCAACTAGGAAAATCTTGATATTTTCTTAGTATAATTAGAAATTTATTGATCTAGATTGTTCTATTCTTTTAAGGAGTGGTGAATCTATCAAGAAAGATCCAAAAATTAACTTTAGAAGATAAAGTAATAGAAAGGGATCAATAATCTAAAGGTCAGGAAACTCATGTTATAATTTCCCATAATTTGAGAAGGAAAAAATAGCAATGGAAGGCTAAGAATCTAGGTATATCATCCCTACATTATTCTTAAAGTATTGAAAAAGTAGGTACTTCAAATAGAAGAGATACATCAAAAGAATATGAATAATATACATTAGATGATTGAACTAATAATAGGATTAGAATTGGTAGGGTAACCTTTAGTGTGATTATGGTAGGCATAGAAAAGAGACAAATACTAAAGTAAGAAGTAACAATACATCTCATAATTTGCATACAAAAAATGTAGACATAAATTTTCTTTTGCCTCCACATCTAAGAAATAAAATGGGAATTCAACATAACAATTCTCCTACTTTATCTCAAGGAAATAAATAAGAAGTAGATAATTTGTTCTATGATGTTGACCCATATTCTCAATCAAAGAATAAGCATATGGAAAGAGAATTGGATGGAAATATAGATATTATTGACCACCTCAGAGAAATGAAGCATGAAATAGAATCACAAATTGCATTAGGGAAATTTCAACTTTCTCATCAGATTCAACAAATAAATCAACATCAAAATGTTGCACAAACCATTCCAAATCAGTAGTTACATAATTTTCAACATCATAAAAATCCCAACACCAAAATGTAGGGAAAAACATTGGGGTCAATCCTAGAAGACATGCTCAAATATTTGTTCAAATGAGACAACCATTAGGATTAGAAATATATAGACAATTGAAATTTTACCATATTATTGGTTATCCTAATCCCATCCCAACTAAGATTAGAGGAAAAGTGCCAAAATTATAAGGTAACAATTCTATCACCAATGAGGACCACTTGAGACATTTCATTGATGTGATATATGAATATAAAGTAGAAGAAAAATATTTCATGATGAAGCTCTTTGCAAAATCATTGGAAGAAAGTGAAAAAGAATGGTACAAAATTATTCTAAATAGAAACATAGGTTCATGGGATGAGTCTATGATGCTTTTCCAAATGAAATATGGAGAATGAGTGGATCTAAAATTTGCAATCTATGAGATATTAACTACTATACAGAAAGGGGTTAATGAAATAGTTACTAATTTCAACAACATGTTTATTATGATAATTATGAAAGTGCCTCCCCATGTTAGACCAACTTATCCTATGTGAATTTTATGTATTGTGTATAATTTGATTCAAAATTGGGTTACTTCTTATGAGATAAGAAACCTAAAACATTGAGGGAAGCTTATGTCATGGCTATTAATATAGATAGTAAGATGAGGGAATTTGGTAAAGATAATAAGAGGGTTGATGTAAAAATTTAGAAATAAATTGAAATAACTTCTAGTAAGACCTCACTATTGAGGAAAAATGGAAAATTTAATAATAATCATGGAGGATCTTTCATACAAGGTTGGAAAGACTGAGAAAGGTATATCCTCTCACAATGTTGCAACACACTTTAGTGAATGTCAAATATTGCATAATAGAAATTACAATTATGATTGGTCTAAAATACTTGGAGCCGATGATAAACAAGTGGTCCAAAGGAGTACAAACCAATTATACCAAGAGAAACACATCCCTAATCCCTTGGAGAAAGATCATGTGAATCTTCAACAAGATTCATTTTGGTGTGACATATGTAATTTTCCTTACGATCAATCAAATTATGCTATTGCTACAATGCTTAACAAAGAAAAAGAATTTAAAGAGAATGAAGGTACACCTAAGTATTCTAAAGGTACAAATATTAATCAATTGGATGCATACAAGGGTGAGGAATTCTTTTTATATGATCATGAAAGCCTTTATATTTTATATGAATTACCAAACATAAAATTCAACCAACTTAAGGAACAAATGATACAAATGTATAAGAGAGAAAAAAAAAATAATGAAAATATCAAAGATCCCATTGAAGTAGCTTCCTTGTAGGTTCAAAGTGATTAAAAATTAAGAAATAGGCAAGTAGGTGCCACAAATCAAGCTGGAGGTGTGGCTCTCCCAAGTATGCCAACCACATAAATAAATGAAGGAAAAAAGGAAAGAAATGCAAAAAATAAATATAAATAGGACTGTAAGGAGGTCACCTCCTAGGAAGAAGATGCACATGCATATAACTCCATCTATGTTCAATAAATTGATGTAGAAAAATCATGCATACAACTCAACAAGCCAACAAGTCCCTTATTAAGCAATTCAATGACTTAGATGTGCTGCATTTATTTTATCAACCAGGGAATCATAATTTCTTGGATGGTGTTAGAATTGTATATTTAGTTAAGGATTATAAGTTGTCTTAATTAATTGTGTGTAGAATATTTGAACAAAATCAACTTCATCTGGAGATAAACTTAACTGAAAATAAATTTATCTAGAAGCAAACCTAACTATATAACAATTGCTACATGTAAATAATCCTTTGAGGATAATGATTTGACAACTTAACTGTGTTGTAATTAGTTTAAATAGTTGTTGCTAATAGTTAATTACTACTTGACAATTCAATTCAACTTAAATCAAGAAATACAACTTTAATAGTATATTCTACTATTAGTAATAATCTAAACTACAAGGAGTATTGTAGTCACCTCACGTGTCCCTTGCTTAAGTAGCTACAATTCCATGTTAGTATCTCTACCAAATCTTAACTCAAAATTTCATGTAATTGACTAAATCTATTTTTATTGTAATTCAAAAAGATAACACAAATTGATAACAAAGTATTGCTTGACAAAAAGTGTTGATAACTAAATCTACTAACACTAGATCCTCGACTACTCATAGGATCTAACATATATATAAGATCCCAAGAGTCTGATTATTATTGGACTCAAAACAACTTGAAAACAAATGTCAAATCCCCCCAAAACATAGAAATATGACTTATTCTTATTCTATAATAATGGGAAACTACTCACACGGAGGTGAGAGTGTCATAATATCATTAAGACTCTATATCATAAAGAAGATAGTTATAACTAGAAATGTGTAGAATAGGGAATAACTATTTATGAACCATGATCTACCATTATCACAAATATCTTCTTTCCTCCACGATTATCTCTGTTATGGTGACAACATCAAGAAAAAATAAAATGATCTATAAATAAATCATTTCCACAATCTTTGACCATTTCCCCCATGGTGCAGGGGCACCATCGCCTTGGAATGTAAGGGAGAGAGTCTTGAAGGTTTATTGAATGGATTTGAATATTTTTAAACAATATGCAATGAGGAAGTTGTAAAATATGTTAAAATATGTTGCATTGTAATAAGTTGTCCATGTATGTCATGTTGACAAGGTGATCTTGGTGGATAGGATATAATGTAGGTTTGGTTTTCATGTTTTTTTCCTTATGAATAAGGTCTCAATGAACATTTGTTATGTATTGGAAGGATTTTGGGGTCTTAGTAGGTTAGTTAAGAGGAATTTACAAAAGCAAGTTGTAAGGGGGTGATTAAGGCCAAGCATTGGCAAATTGTCATTTCAGAGTTGAACAAAGGGGTGGTTAAGGTAGTTGGTCGGTTCTTGGAAGTGGTTGAAGTTGATCCAATGATATATTGATGTAATTCCTCAAGTTTGAGGTTTGTTGTTTAGTTCTTTTGAAGAAGAATTCTCTTTTGTAAACGCTGATCACTATCTTTTCATTGATTTCATGAACTTTATTTTCTTGACACAGGCCCGTACAGGTCTGTCATGACTTCAGGCTATGGGTGATTATTTATATATGTGTTTAATTTCCTTTGCATCTATTTTGGAGGTTTAAGTTCATTGTTTGTGTGTGGAGAGGAACAAGTTTTAGAGATTGCTCTGTTTTCAAAATTAAGGGTTTGAGTGCCTCCTAAAGATGAGAACCTCCATCCACCTACTGTAACTCCTCTGTGACTCGGTGGATGGAATTCATTTGGTGTTTTTTTGATGTGTTCACGAGGATAGGAGTGCATGGGCTGAGTTCTTGGAGTGTGTGGTAAGTTTGAGGGGGGTGTTTGTGTGGTTTACATGGAATTTGGGTTAGCAGACCAATGAGTGGCGAATGTAACATTTCCTTGTGGCACGTAGTGAATTGTGAAGCTTGAGGGAACCAAAATAAACATTTATGAGTAGTTGGTGTGGTTTGGAATGGTTGGGAGTATGTATTTTCAATAGGTGTGTCCTAAAACCCTAGGTTCCTAGGCTACAAGGAGGGTTTGAGAGTTGGGGATAAAACAAGTTCTTGGGGTTCTAAAACATGGAAATAAGTTTGGAAGCCTTCCCTAAGACTGTTTTAGGTTATTTTGGGTTGGTGGTTAGTTTGTAGAGGGGCTCCTTTGAAAAAAGGGGTAATTGGGGCTTCAAAATAGTGAAAAAAATCCATTTTGGAAGAAAAGTTCTAAAGGAGTCTAGTGCACTTGTTGGATATGTTGTGTGTCTCAAAAATGGGTATCTGAATCACCCATGTGTTGGTTAAGTTTTTTGGAAAGTTATTGAGCTAAGGTCTGAAAAATGGGTTCCCAGTACTACTAGAGTTGAGGGGTGAAATTGTGGAATTTGTGTTTCTAATGATTGTTGAACTTGGAGGATTGATTGCATTGCTTTATATAATCATTATAATCTTGTTGGATGCCTCTTGAAGGCAAGTTGCCAATTGGAAAGGGTTTGTGTCTTTTGGCTCTGCAACATAGTGGTATCAGAGCAAGGTAGTAGATCTTGTGTTATTGATTAATTGGTTTTGTAGGTTAGTGAAGAGATAGGATTGAGAGGATGCCTCCTAAGGGGAGCATTGTTGCAAGAAGAATGGATGAAAATGCTAAAAAATTAGAGGCCTTGTAGAAGAAGATGGCTGCATGGGAAGCAAAGCACAAAGGAGAAGAAGATGAAAGTGATTCTGAAGAAGAGACTTCTAGTGAAGAAGAGGAGATGGATCCTGATGATGCAAGAACAATGAAGCTTTTGAAGGTTGTGAAACTCTTTTTGGAAATGATCCACCATTTTCTTGAGGCACTCAACCATATACTTCTTCTCTTCCTTAGTCCATAAATCAATAGCTCGACCACTGCCACTGCCTCTATTATTGTCATCATTAGCTTTCTCCATTTTACTGTTCATGGCTCTCTGGTTCAACTTAATTTCCTTAATTTCAAAGAACACCCATCTCATTAACCTAAAATTATCCACCACCCCATTGTGGGCTATTGCAAGAACATCAATGGGAAATTCCCATTCCTCCTTAAAATAATGATCCCCCGCCTTGAGGTCCATAGGGAAGCGGGGTCTCTCTTCTCTATCGATCAAAGGGTGGCTGAAATACTCATACATCGACACCGACTGCAAATCCTCTTCGTTCACATCATAGGAGGGGTTCTCCGACACTTTTATCTTACCCTTCTTCTGAGGAGAATCCCTAGATTTTACTTTATCCTTGTCAACAACCCTATCCTTAGGCGACGATGTCTGGTAAGGCAGAGCCAACATAGCTTTAAAATGGTCATAAATTAGGAAAAGCAGTCCTTCATGAAGAATATAGTACCTGGTAGGGTTCGATCTATGGCTTTTCAAACTGGTATTTAGAGAAGATGCAAGGTAAAAAGGAAAATAAATCCTGACCTGGTGCCTGAAATGATTCAGAAGGACAAAATGATACCCAAAGACTCTAGTATAACAACCACCAATGTGATGTACTCCATCAGCACATTCAAAACCCTCCTCAAGTGCGAGACAATTCTTTCTGTGTCAGAGTAGCTTCTGGAAGTCCTTTGTAACTCCTCCCTTTCAGCATCTGACTTAGGAAATTTACTGACCGCTTCATCAAACTGCTTCCTATCCCTATAGAATTTGATACCCTCTGTTGAAAGGCCCATAAACTCAACAGTAAGCTATTCATTGATGATCAGTTGTCTTGCAAATAGGTTAATCTCACCATCCTTCCAATCTTTCACAAAAAACCTAGTCACCTCTGATTCCCAACCATGGAGTTTCTCAATGAAAATAGTAATGCCACCATTCTCCAACTTCTTCCAGAGCTTCAAATCGCTCTTCAGCTGTGCACTGCTTATTGACTCCACTTTGCGACTTTCGCCACCCATCATATTTCCAACATGAATAGAATAGTCCATAACCCTATAGAAACAAGCTCCTAAAATTGCCAGAAAGCATGCAAAACTAATCACATGCAAATGGGAGATAAAGTAATTACTCCTCGGCCAACTTAGAATAATCATTAAATTGTAGTCCCAAGACTGCAGGGGAGGACACTCAACCATCATTCAATGGAATGGGAAATTGCACCTTCCCGTGAACACGGTCATATGTCATCAGGACCTTAATGTCAGCCTCCAACTCATCCTTCCCCTGCCACACCATCTTTTTCTGAGCTTTGACATCTTTGTTGGAAAAGAAATCCGCCACCGTGTTTATTTCTTGATAAGCATGCGAAATATAACTTTTCTCAAAGTTATTAATAATTTCCTTAGAAAGGTCTATCCAATTTTGTATAGAACATGAAGGTTTCTAATGGCCCTTTAGGCATTGTATAATATTATTCGAATCCCCTTCAATCCACACATTTTTATACTTCAATTGGCTAGCCAGCTTCAAGGTCTAAAAAACACCAGAGGCTTCGGCCACATGGTTGGTCTGAGTGCCTAAAGGAACCGACACAACTGCAATAAAAGATCCTTTCTCATCCCTTATCACCCCTCCACTCCCAGGATTTCCCTTGGCCATGCCATCAAAGTTGATTTTGACCCAACCAGGGGGAGGGAGACTCTAGAATATGCCATCTCTAGGATCCTTGATACTTTTGGACATATTGAACATACCCACATTAATTCTCCAGGCTCCCACTATTCTACAATCATGCTCCTGCATACTGACCTTACCTTTACCTTTATACTTGTTATTAAGTAGATTAAAGTTTTCAACCACAACTCTAGTTATCTTACCAAAGACCACTTCCTCCAAGAGAGCTACATCCCTAAAGATTTTGTTATTACATTCTTTCTAGATACCCTAGGAAAGGTGAGGAAAGATATAGTTCTAGAGCAGAGTCAGGGCCCAATTCTTTGAGGGGGCCTTCCATATTGTATTCGATGTTGCTATTCATATATATATGTGTGTGTGTGTGTGTGTTAATCCTCACCATGGTTTTTCCTTGATTAGGGTTTTCCACGTAAATATGGTGTTCTCTTGTGTATGGTGTTAGATGTATTTATGTTTCACATGTGTACATTCTGCTGATGATTAATAAGGGTTTGATGGTTAATGATGGTTTAAATTTTTAATGTACAATTGATTCACCCCCTCTTAGTTGCTCTATGCATCTAATAATTGGTACTAGAGCTGTGGTTCCTTAGAAGAAGCTTAACCGCTCGAGGTAGATCCAGATGACACACATGAAGGGTGTCAAAGCTTCTATGTTTGATGGAACGAATTGTGCTTACTAGAAAACTAGGATGGAATCCTTGCTTGTCTCTCTTTGGTTTGGTGTCTAGAATTCTATTGAAACTAGATATACTATGGTTGTAAATGGTCTAAAAAGTGATGATGAGGTCAAGGATTATGAGAATAAAGAAAAAGAAAAGAATGATATCCTGAGTGGTCTTCTAATTCTGAACTTGGAAAAGTGATAAGTGTCAAAATTGCTAAAGAGGTCTAGGTGAATTTGTAGAGCATTTATGAAGGAGATGATAAGGTCAAGCAAGTAAAGATGCATAATTTCAAATCCAACTTTGAAAACCTAAGGACATCAGAAGATGAAGACATTACAACCTACATGCTCAGAGTGGATGGAGTTGTTAATGCCACCAATGGTCTTGGTGGTAAGTTGGAAGAAAGTAAAGTTCTAAAAAAGGTATTGAGAAATCTTCCTAAATCATATAGTTCTAAAGTTTCTAGATGCTATTGAGGAAGCTCAAAATTTAGATCAATATTCTAGAGATTAGATGTTTGGTGCTTTAATTTCTTTTGAATTAAGAGAGTTTGGTCAAGATGCTATAAAGAAAGAAACTAATTTTAAAGTTACCAAGGTAGAAAAGGATGATGAATAGGATCCTGATGATCTTAATGAGGTAGAAGAAAATTTTGTAAGGAGATTGAAAAAGGGCATTGTAAAATACAGAGGTAAGTTACCCTTTAAGTGTTTCAATTATGGAAAGATAAGTCATTATGCTTCTAAATGTCCAATAAAAATTGCAAATGACAAACATAAGGATCATAAAGGTAAATTTGTTAAGAAGAGTTATTATGTAGAAAAAGAAAATGGTGTATTTGATGATGAGGAATGAGACTATCCCGATGAAGATAGTCATGAATGCTTGTTCATGACTCTAAATTTTGGAACTAATTCTACTAATCCTGAAATATGTGTGAAGGAAAGTTCTTTTGAAACATGTCATGACATTGAAGGAACTATGTTGATTAATTTTCATGCAAGAGAGGTGAGAAACTATTGGATAATTGATAATGGATGCTCAAATCATATGCCAGGTGACAAGAGTAAGTTTTTTAAACTTCAAAAGTATGATGATGTTCTTGTTAAGTTTGGTGATGATGCATCTGCTAAGATCTATGGAAAAGGTTCAATTAGCTTTGATGGAAAGCATAAAACAAGTGATGTTCTTTATGTCAAGGGTCTCCGACATAATCTTAGTGTAGGATAAATTTGTAACAAAGGATACAATTTGATGTTTCAAGATGATGGTTGTGAAATCAAAAAAGGAAGCTCTAAAACTTTGGTTGTTGTAGGAACAAGGAAAAAGGAAATATTTATGAAACATAGAAAAAAGAGGTCCACCAAAATGAATTGATAAAAGGGGGGGTATGATGGACCTATTTCTCTAATTTCATTCAAGGAAATGAGATCCACACCAAGACTTGACTATCAACCCTTAGATGAGTCAACTCAAGGTATGAATCAAAAAATTTCCTATCTATACAAGGATAGGGGTATGAACTAAATTGCACTTTGGGGAGAAATATTAAGACCATAAAATAAACTCCAAATTACAATCTATAAAGTGCATTTAGAAGCCTAAACATAATACTGATGGAACCTATAGAATTTAGGGAGCGTTTGGAAGGGATAAATGCTATGTACCTCTTGCAAAAACTACTTTTTCATGGCTCATTGAGGACTCATTCGCCCTATGGTGAATGGGTCATGACTAGGGCTCCAAAATTTTTATTTTTGGTTTCTATTCTTTTGTGGATGCACTACCAGATTCTCGATTTTCACTGTCAGATAGTTGAAAATAAATTATGTAGAAGAGTTTCTATGAAATTGAAAGAATGGTGACAACTTTGACAACTTTGAAAATTTTGCAAATTTTTTATTCAAAGGATCTTCAACCTAAAATATGCAATCACACATCAAAAACAGAAAAATGTTGTTTTGTTAGGACCTTGTTTTGGTAATTAAACCTTGAAATGAAATAATGAAACATGAAGGAATGATGAATGAACAACTCTATGTCACAACTCACCAAACCCTTATATGAACCTTGATAATGGAGGTCTGCAACTTGTATGAAATGGATTCAATAGATGTGGATCTTGACTTTGAATCTTTGTTTGAAATGATACTTTGAATGCTTGATTGAATCATGAAACCTACATCAACATATTAGCTCCAAAAACATGCATGACTCCACATAACTTTGACATAATGCTTGGATCTTGATTGCTACAACAATTATTCAATAAATATGCCCTTGAATGCTCTTGACAATAATCTTGATCATACAATTTTCTATAAGGACTCTCTCATGAAAATTGCTTAGTGAAACCTAGTGAAATGACCTCTTATTTATACATATCTTAAGATTAATTCTTGAAATTCAAATATCACAAGCCGACATTGAATTATGGATTTGAAATCATTAAAATTCCACCAAAAACATATTTCAAAGAGGGACCTCCTAGGTCTAAGTGAGGACCCATTCACCATATGGCGAATGGGTCCTAGGTCACTTACCTAAGACACACATCGGACAAGGTGAAATATCATGTAAAATCAGGGTCCTAGGACTAAGTGAGCACCCATTCACCATGTGGAAAATGGGTCCTAGGTCACCTACCTAGGACACACATCTTCCAAAGTTGAGTGTTGTGTAATGGAATTTATGAATGTTGGGCTTTATCCCTTATAATTTACATTTAATTAGGCTTGGATTTAAATTAAAGGGGAAAATTAAGGAAAATTAACCTTAATAAATTAATAAAGCCCTAAATTAGTGTGAAAGTGTAAAGATACACCTTACAACACCCTAAATAAGGCAAAATTAAGTTCATTTAATTAAAAGGGGACCTATACTTAATGTGAATATGAAAAACATATTACAACACTTTATCAAGGCAACATTAGGCTCATTTTATTATTAATTATTCCCAAATTAAGTGTGAAAAGGGGATACTTTTTCCTACACTACATTTATCCCCCACTTTAGTGAGAGGAGGAACCTACTTCAAACTTGCACTAAAGTAGATATTGAAGAGGGGTCCAAGTGTACCAATGTGGATGGTATAGGATGACAAAGATAGAAGAGGGTGATCAAGTCTTCAGGATCCAAGATCCTACATCAAACCAACATAAGCACAAAGGGACACACATAAGGTGTATGATATGTAGCATCAAGATACAAAAAACATATAATTCCAAATATTGAAAGAAAGAAAAATAAAATATAAACTAAAGAAAAAAACATGTGCTCACTCCAGGCTAATGGAACCTTAGGCCATCCACTAGGTAAGCCCCCATAAAAGTGGCTTAGCGAGAAAGTCATGCCTAGTCTATGGGATCTCACCGTACAATGAGAAATTCATGCCTTTTTCTAGGCTTCTCATCATACTAACCATACCAAATCTATTCCTCTGATAACTTCAATAGGGTGCCACAAAATGAAACTTTGAGCTTATGAACAACATGCAAGTAAAGGTTTTTGTTCAAAGGGATCTTTTCTTAGTTAGTGTAAGGTCTCTTCTTAGGGAATATCGTGACTAATCTCTCCAATAGAGGACAAATCAAATAAATATCATGCTCTAAGAGGAAATCAAACCCAATGACACCACCAAGAAAATGATGCATCACAAGAATAAAAAAAATCACACAGTGAAACATGAGTGTTGATGTATTCCTGACTTTAAAGTGATTGCTAACACCATTAATGTGATAAATTCACTTTAAAGTAGAAGAAGACATGAGAGCTTATTCAAAAAGCCCTATGTCAAGTCATATGATCCTGAATGAAACTACATCATGAATAAGGAGTTGCCCCCAAAATGCAATACCAAACATAGTACGTCACATGTGAGGCAACTTAAGGCATGCCATCCACATCCCAAGCTTGTTCATATATATACATGGAAGGCAGTCAACTAGCCAAAAGATACAATCAACAAGTGTCATACAAGGAAAAGGCTACCTAACCGCCTTTCCCCCATTTATTGCAAGACAAGGGTGAGCCAAGATGATTGATGAGAAACATTTAAATTAGTATCAATTAGAGGAACTAGGTGTTCAGCACAAGGAAGAGCACCACAATCCTTCATATGTTGAATTTTATTACTCAAAGCCTTACATTCATTAGTAGAATGACCATGAACTCTATGATATGCACAAAATGAACTCTTGCAAAATTTATTTCATGTTCTTGGAGGGAAAGATATCAAACGATCTTGGAGAAGTATCAACAAGATACTCTCTTAATCAATATTAGAAGATCTTCCTTTATTTTGTGACAAAGATATCTCTTGCTTAGTACATGATGTCATACTTACACAAGACTCTTTAGATTGTGATATTTTGTGTTCTCCTTGAAAGGAGGGCATAAAATCTAATGAACCCCAATCGTCACTAAAGCATGTGTCACGTTAGGTTCACCAAAATGAAATATAGAAAAATGAGGTCCACCAAAATGAATTGATAATAGGGGGGTATGATGGACCTATTTCTCTTATTTCATTCACTGAAATGAGATCCACACCAATGAGTCAACTCAAGGTATGAATCAAAAAATTTCCTATCTATAAAAGGTCGTGGGTATGAACTAAATTACACTTTGGGGAGAAAGATTAAGACCATAAAATAAAATCCAAATTACAAGCTATAAAGTGCATTTAGAAGCCTAAACATAATACTGATGGAACCTACAGACTTTAGGGGGAGTTTGGAAGGGATAAATACTATGTACGTATTGTAAAAAGTGCCTTTTTCATAACTCACTAAGGACTCATTCGCCCTATGGAAAATGGGTCGTAGATAGGGCTCTGAAAAATCTATTTCTAGTTTATATTCCCTTGTGTCTGCACTCCTAGATTCCCAATTTTCACTGTAGGACAACCAAAAATAAATTATGTAGAAGAGTTTTTGTGAAATTGCAAGAATGGTGACAAATTTGAAAAATTTAAATTCAAAGGATCTTCAACCTAAAATAGGAAATCACACATCAAAGAGAGAAAAATGTTGTTTTGTTAGGACCTCGTTTTGGTAATTAAACCTTGAAATGAAACAATGAAACATGAAGGAATGATGAATGAACAAATCTATGTCACAACTCACCAAACCCTTATATGAACTTGATAATGGGGGTTTGCAACTTGCATGAAATGAATTCAATAGATGTGGATCTTGACTTTGAATCTTTTCTTGAAATGATACTGTGAATGCTTGATTGAATCCTGATACCTACATCAACATATTAGCTCCAAAAACGTGCATGACTCCACATAACTTTGACATAATGCTTGGATCTTTATTGCTGCAACAATTCTTCAATAAATCTACCCTTGAATGCTCTTGAAAATAATCTTGATGATAAACTTTGCTATAAGGATGCTCTCATCAAAATTACTTAGTGAAACATAGTGAAATGACCTCGTATTTATACGTATCTTAAGATTAATTCCCAAAATTCAAATATCACAAGCTGACATTGAATTATGGATTTGAAATTAAAATATCGCCAAAAACATATTTCAAAGAGAGGTCCTAGGTCTAAGCGAGGACCCATTCAACATATGGCAAATGGGACCTAGGTCACTTACCTAGGACACACATCGGACAAGGTGAAATATCATGTAAAATCAGGGTCCTAGGACTAAGTAAGAACCCATTCACCATGTGAAAAATGGGTCCTAGGTCACCTACCTAGGACAAACATCTTCCAAAGTTGATTGTTGTGTAATGGAATTTATGAATGTTGGGTTTTATCCCTCAAAATTTACATTTAATTAGGCTTTTATTTGAATTAAAGTGGCCAATTAAGGAAAATTAACCTCAATAAATTAATATAGCCCTAGATTAGTGTGAAAGTGTAAAGATACACTTTACAACACCCTAAATTAGGCACAATTAAGTCCATTTAATTAAAAGAGGCCCTAGACTTAATGTGAATATGAAAAACATATTACAACACTAAATGAAGGCAACATTAGGCTCATTTTATTATTAATTATTCCCAAATTAAGTGTGAAAAAGGGATACTTTTTCATACAATACAATTTATCAGCTCAAAGGTGGTGGTGTTAAGTGCTTTATGTCACAAATCAATGAATGCTGGCTATGGCATAAAAGAATGGGCCACATTAACTTTGATAGCTTAGTGAAGATCAATTTTGCTGATGCTATGAGAGATCTACCAAAGATTACAAAGACTATCAATGCAATTTGCAAAGAGTGTTAGTTTGGAAAGAAAAAAAAGAAGAGGTTTACAACTAAAAAATATTCTACCATAGGACCTTTAGAGCTGGTGCATATAGACCTGTGTGGACCCACCAAAATAAGAATCTCTCAAGGTGATAGGTATTTCATGTTATTAATAGATGATTATTCTATAATGACTTTTGTGACATTTCTCAAAAAAAATTTAGAAGCTCTAGATAAGTTTAAATCATTTAAATATATGGTTGAGAATGAAATGTATTTTAAAATCAAGTGCTTGAGGTCTGATAGAGGTGGTGAGTTCGCTTCCAACGAGTTTAACAATTTTTGTGAAGATAATGGAATAAAGAGACATTTATCTGCTCCTAGGACTCCTCGACAAAATGGAGTTGTGGAGAGGAAGAACATGTCAGTTTAGGAAGCGAAAAGAATCATGATGAAGGAATAAAATCTACCGAATGTCTATTGGAGGGAAATAATTCATACTATAGTATACATACTTAATAGAGGACAAGCAAGAGTGAATAGTTCAAAGACTGCTTATGAGTTATGGTATGGACAACCTCCTATTGTGAAATATTTTAGAGTGTTTGGAAGAAAATTCTATATGAAGAGAGATGAAGAAAACTTGGGAAAGTTTGATGCAATATTTCATGAAGGAATCTTCCTTGGATACTCTACAAAAAGCAAGGCATATAGATGATACAACAAAGGTTGAAGAATATTGTTGAAAGTGCAAGTGTTAAAGTAGATGAAGAACCACACCAAGGTTTTGTTTTGATACAAGGATATGAATTTGATGAAACCCCTTGTAGTGAAGAAGAAAAATAAGCTCCAAAAATGATCCCTAAGACTCCTAAGTATGTGCAAAAGAATCATTATGAAGATAAAATAATTGGAGATAAGATCAAAGGTGTGTTGACAAGGAGAAAAGTTGCTATGATAGAGGAACATGTAAAATTTTGTTTACTTTCAGAAGTAGAACCTAAAATAGTAACTGAAGCATGCAAGGATGAGAACTAGATCAAAGCTATGGAAGAAGAGTTGAGAGAAGAATAAAACTTGGGAATTGGTCCCAAGACCAACAAACAAGAATGTGATAGGATCTAAATGTGTTTTCAAGAAAAAAATGAATGAGGATGGAAAGGTTGTTAGAAATAAGGCTATAATTGTGTGTAAGCACTACTCACAAGTGGAAGGAATAGATTTTGAAGATAAATTTTCTCCGGTGGCAAGAATGGAAGCCATTAGAATGTTTTTGGATTTTGCAACACATAAAGACTTTAAGGTGTATCAGATGGATGTCAAGTCTATCTTCTTGAATGGTGAGTTATAAGATGAGGTTTATATTGAACAAAAAAAGGTTTTTCAATGTCAGAAGATGCTTATATGTTCTGTAGATTAAAAAAGTAACTGTATGGACTCATACAAACTCCTAGAGCTTGGTATGCAAGATTGGATAGATGCTTGTTGCAAAAAGGATTCAAAAAGGGTACTGTAGATAACAATCTTTACTTGAAGGTTGAGGGAGATCAGATCTTGATTATGGTTGTGTATGTTGATGAAACAATATTTGGAGGAAATGAACGTATGTGTAAGATATTTTTAGAGAAGATGAAAAAAGAGTTTGAGATGTCAATTTTTAGGGAGATGAATTTCTTCCTTGGGCTACAAATTTTTTCAATCAAAAAAAGGAATTTTCATTTCATAGTCAAAGTATGTCAATGAAATGTTGAAGAAGTTTAGAATGGAGGATTCTAAACTAGTATATACTACTATGTTATTGGTTGTAAGTTGAGCAAAAATGATGAATATCTTGTTGCACAGGTGGTTGTGACTACACCAAAAGATTACCTTTTAATGCCTGATACAACTGCCAAATTTATACAAGATCCAAGATCCATAGGAGGTGGTTAAGCCATGTCACAAAACCAAGCGCCACTCTGCACAACACAAGGATACCAAGGGAAAAACTCTTGCAACAATCCCCCCACTGTAAGCGAGGGGTTCAAACCTATGAGCTCAACTCTGATACCAATTGTTGCACATACGGTTATTGTTGCGCCAAAAGATCAACCTTTTAATTACAACCACTAGATTGATACAAGATCCAAGATCCAAAATAGGTGGTTAAGCCATGTCATGAAACCAAGCGCCATGTTGCACAACACAAGGAGACCAAGGGAAAAAATGTTGCAACATATCTTAAGATAGTAAAGAGCAAGTATAGATCAATGATTGGTGGACTGCTATTTCTTATTGCTACTAGATCGAATATCATGCATGTAGTTTGTCTTGTGGCAAGATTTCAAGAATATCCTAGAGAATCGCATGTCATAGCAATTAAAATGATATTCAGATACTTGAAGGGAACTTCGAATTTTGGTCTATGGTATCCTAGGGATATTGATTTCTCTTTAAGTGCTTATATAGATGCAGACTGGGTAAGTTGTGCAAATGAAAAAATAAGTACAAGTGGAGGTGCTTTATTTCTAGGAAGTAGATTGGTTTCTTGGTTGAGTCACAAGCAAGATTCAGTGTCATTATCTACTGTAGAGGCATAATATATTGCAACAACATCATGTTGTACACATGTATTATGGATGAAGAAGATATTGAAGGGTATTAGAGTATCATATGATGAACCTATTTCTATCTTGTGTGATAATACAAGTGCTATCAATATTTCAAAAAACTAGGTAATGCATTCAAGGAAAAATAATATCTCTATCTGGTATCACTTTCTAAGAAAGAAATTTACAAAGAATGAGGTTAAGTTGGAGTATATTCCTACAAAAGATCAAGTTAATTTTTTTTTCACAAAGGCTCTTCCAAAAGATACATTTGAGTATCTCTGATAGAAGTTAGGGGTTATTACCCCTCCTTTTGTTTAGATGCATAAGGGTGTGCATTTGTCTAGGAAAGCATTTCAAGATACATTCTTGGTTCTAGAATGATGAAGGCTACCTCTCAGGAAGATAAAGTAATGGTTTCTTTTAATTTGTGTAGTCAAGGGGAGCATATCTTGTATCCCTAAGGAGGAGTAAGTGGAGAGAGAGTAGTAGAGAGAAAGTAGTGTGTTGGTGTTTCCTAAAGTGAAGCTTTTAGGTGATGTCAAAGGGACACATTGTTTCCCTTTGCCATTGATGTCAAAGGGGGAGAGAGATTGAAGTCTGAAAAACTCCTCAAGTAAGGGGTAGAAAAATGAAAGAAAGAGAAAGAGAGAGTGAAGTCTGAGAAAGTGGTAGAAGTGTAAGGAATGTCCTAGTTAGGGGGAGAGACTAAAGTAAGAGGGGGAGTTGTCTAAGTATTGGAGTTGTAGAGTTGCTTCTGTTGATTGATGGTTTTTTAGAGTTGGTATTGCCATCAATGACAAAGGGGGAAATTGTTGGAGATTTGTTGGTGTTGTCATTAATGTTGCCATTGATACCAAGCTCCAGTATGGTTAGGGAAATTGTTGGGATTGTTGCACTATGTTGGCATTAGTGTCATGATTTTATATCAACCTCTAGTGTGGTCATGTTGAGAAGTGTTTGTGGTAGTGAGCAACTATTTTAGATGTTGTAGATATGTTGAGTAGGTGTTTGTGGTTTTTTTGATGTAGTTGGTTCACTTGGTTTCCAAGTGTTTTTGAGAAAATTTGAATAAAATAGTGTGCATGATAATAGAGGTGTGTTCATTATTGTGCTCCACATTTCTTCATGGTTGAAGATATGCTTGTGTGGTTTGGATGTGATGATCAAATGTGTTTAGAGGTGCTATATTCAAAGTTTCAAGTTCTAGATCGTGTGGAAGTGGAAGTTGTGTTTGATAGTGTGTTGCCTGTGAAGAAGGTTATTTGGGAGAAATGAAATTGCTCTACATTTCTATTCATTGTGGTTTCCCATCCTTCATATTTAGGAACATGCTAATATTGTCTATTCCTACCTTTCCCTAGAGTATCTAGTGTTTAGCTGCTTAGCAAGCTTGGATTGATAAGCTGTGTTATGTGGAAATATGTCTAGTTATATAGAATGAATGTGTTCTTCAATTTTAGGTGGTTATGTTAGTGGAGATGGATATTATAATGAAGTTGAATATTCCTAGATGTTATGAAATGTTGATATGTGGTTTGTGTGGTGTTTTTAGACTTGGAGAGGTGTGTGTGTGGTTGCTTGTTAGTGTTAGTATAGGTTTGGCCGACCTGGTGTTCTAGTGCTAATTATAGAGGTTGTTTGTAGAAGCATGCCAATATATATTTGGGTTCTAGTTAATCCTTGGTGTGGTTTTCCTTTACTTCTTTCCACCACATAAGTTTTTGGTGTTGACCTATTTGTTGGTTGCACATTTGAGGTGCATAAGTTTCATTGAGGTCGACATGGCTAAAGTTTTTGGGGTTGTGGAGGATATATAATCAAGGTTAATTGTTGGAGATGTGTATGGAAGATGTGCAAGTGTTGTATGATGTGAATGTGATCAAGTGCATAGTGATGTGAGTGCAATCTTAAACACCTAAGGCTATCAAATGTAGCGAGTAAAAGGTGTCTACATTTTAGTGTGCTTGAAGTTACTGGAGGTGGTGAGCCAAAGCTTACAGATGGTGTAGAGATGCATTGGTGGATTTTTCCTATTGCTATGAGATAGTGAATCTCTCTATAATAGTCTTCTTCTATTCTTCATTCTTCCATACAGTGAGTCCTTTGGGTAGTGATCCCTTGATAGTGAGCCATTCTTCTCTTTTGGATAGTGAGCCCTTCTAGTATTGAGCCTATTGTATTCGGTGTTGCTATTCATATATATATATATATATGTGAGTTAATCCTCACCATGGATTTTCCTTGATTAGGGTTTTCTAGTAAATCTGATGTTCTCTTGTGTATGGTGTTGAATGTATTTATGTTTCACATGTTTACATTCTACTGATGATTACTAATGGTTTGATGGTTAATGAGGGTTTAAGGTTTTAATGTACAACTAATTCACTCCCACCTCTTAGTTATATTGTGTGTCTAACACCTACTCTTGCCCTTCAAATGCAAAAAGAATTGATGAAGTTGAAAGAGGGAGGAATTATTAAACAAATTAGATATTTGGAATGGGTTTCAAACCTTGTTCTAGTTAGAAAAGAGAATGGAGATATTAGTATAAGCAAAGATTTTAGGAATTTAAATATTAAGTCCTTTAAAGAAAACTATCTACTTCCCAACATGGACCATTTGTTGTAGTGGGTAACAAGGTTAGAATTGATTTCAATAATGGATGAATTCTTAGGTTACAATCAAGTCATGGTCAAAGACTCTAAGCAACATAAAATGATCTTCACCACACCTTGGGGATCATTTGTATATGTTTGAATACCATTTAGTTTAAAGAATATTAAAGCAATGTTTCAAAGAGCTATGTATGCCAATTTTTAAGGCCTTATAGATGAAATTATGGTTGTCTACCAAGATGATTTGACTGCATAATCTAAGACTTAGAATGATCACTACAATTTTTTTTGGAGTTAATCTTCCATAGGAGTTTAGAATCAGGTATATCTTTGAATCCTAAAAAATATAGTTTTGGTGTGAAATAAAGAAAGATCCTTGGACATATTGTGTCCAAAGAGGGGGTGAGGATTGGTCTAGAATGTGTCAAAGAAATTAACCTTATCCCTCACCCCAAAATGATTAAGGAAGTCCAATAATTCTTTGGGAAGATAAATTTTGTTAGGAGGTTTGTTCCTAACTTTGTTGAGAAGACAAAGACCATTATAATGTTTTAAAGGAGGGAAAATCATCAAAATGAGATAAGGAATCAAGTGATTCCTTCTTAGAAATTAAATATACACTTAAGAAGGCATAGGTGTTGGAAAGAAAAAATTATTCTAAACTTTTCAAATTATTTTCCTTTGCATCATTTTATATTATTTTTGTTGTTTTTCTACAAAAGAGTGATGAGGGATATGAACAACCAATAAATTTCTTTAGCAAGTCCCTACGAGATGTTGAACTGAAGTACTCTATAATAGAAAAACATGCATATGCTCTTGTTAAGGCTATCAATAATTTTAGACCTTATCTCATAGGATCCAAGACCATGGCCTTTGTGCCACATACAACTATTAGAGACATCATTGTGAAACAAGAGGTATCGAGAAAAAAGTGTAGATGGATCAACAAGATCCAGGAGTATGGATTGGAGGTACAAATAACAAAGTTGGTCATAGGTCGAGGTATAGAAAAAATAATGGTTGAAGAAAATTTGGATGTTGTTGAAGTCCATTAAGTGAGCTCTAACTCCTCTTTTATTCCATGTTATTTGAAGTCTTGTCCTTGGTATAAGGACATTGTATTTTATTTAGAAAACTTGAATTTTCCTTTTGAGTAGAATGGCAAGAAAAATATGATGTTAAAACTTGAAGCTCAAAATTATGTGTTGCTCATGGGATAGTTAACGTGGAGAAACCTTGATGGCATGCTCCTAAGATGTTTAGATAAAGAGAAGTCTATAAGAGTCATTGATGAATTCCACCAAGGATTGTGTGGTGGGTATTATATGTCAAAAACCACTACTTATAAGATTATGAGAGTGGGTTATTGGTGGCTAACATTTTTCAGGGGTGTGGTCAAGTTTGTAAAGGGTGTGATGCTTGCCAAAGGTTTTTTGGTAAGTTTAAATTTTCAAGTGCACTTCCCCTTACTATCATTTCAAAAAATGCTCCATTCCAATAGTGGGGCATAGATTTCATAGGGGAAATAATAGAAAATTCCAGCAATGGATATAAGTGGATATTGGTGGCCATTGATTACTTTATAAAATAGGTGGAGGCAATCCATACAAGGAATGCAACCTCAAAGGTTGTGATTGAATTTTTACTCAATAACATAATCACAAAGTTTAGCATACCATCAAGAATTATTTTTGATAATGTAATGTGTTTTAGATCTTGAGATTTTGTTAATAAGTGCTCACAATATGTGATCTCTTTAACACATATATCATCTTATCATCCCTAGGGAAATAGATAAGATGAATCAAGCAATAAATACATCATGAACATCTATAGATTTTTTTTGGATGTAAACAAGAAAAGGTGGGATGATAAGTTAAATTTTTTTGTAAGGGAAAACATAGTAACTTACAAGAAGGATATTGGGAAGAGTAATTTTGAATTAGTAAATGGTATTGAGGCCAAATCTCCAATCAACCTTGAATTAATAGTCTACAAATAATTACAAAAAATTAAAAAGGAAGAAGAAAGTTATATTCCCAAATAATACATGAGTTGACCAAATCAGAGGAGATAAGGATGGTTGCCTATGCGAGGAATATAATATGAAATACCTTTTTGATAAGATAGCTATCTAGAGGGAGTTTCAAATTAGAGATCTTGTCCTCATGTGGAATTCCAGATCATAAGATAAGGGAAAACATGGAAATTTGATGCCCTATGGGTTCAACCTTATCAAATTGTTGAACGATTTAGTTAATGAACATTCTACCTTAGGAGCCTTGATGGATATTTTAAGGAGCTACCGGTTCATGGTTAGCATCTCAAGCACTATTTCTCTTAAGGGAAAGGTTCTTAGAGCCTTTGTCATATATGTTATCTTGTGTTGTATTTATGTCATGTTATCTTGTACATATTGTTGCTTTTGTGCAATCATGACCCTTTATTGTCATGATGAAGTGTGAGTCAGTCCCAATCCCCATTCACTATTTTTGGTTCTTGTTGTGCAATTTTTTGCACGCACGCCCCGCTGTAAGCAGGGACCCTCTTCCGCTTTGGTTTTGGTGTTTTGGCCCTTTATTTTGAGGTTTTGTCTAACCTAGGCATGTGTCTAAATCATTTATTTTAGGTTGCCTAGGTGTTTTCCCTAGTTTATTCATTGAAAATATTTAGTTCTGGATGAATTTCGGGCTTTTGCTTGAATTCAGGATTTTCGGCCCTGGTTGGATTTTCCCGGATCTTGCTTGGTCTCCAGCTGGACACTTGTTGCTCGGGAAATTTTGGTCTTCACAGATTTCTACGTGGTCTGGATTTTCCTAGATTCTCCCTATCATCAGATTCCCGATTTCCTTCTCTAACTGTCTTATCGACTGCATTAATGGCTCCGTGCATGCCCTGAGAAATGTATTTAACTTGAATTTGAGATCTTTTGCGCCATTATGTTCATTATTTGCCATCGTTTGAGCTGAGAAATGCTTTCTTGTGAGTATTCGGTTGGGATTTTGGGACTTTTGACTTTGACTTGATTGATTTGGGGGTGATTTCTGGTGTGTTATCACCTGTGTTCATTGTGGCCACCCTTGAGCTTCGCATTTGCTACTTTTGAGACCAATTCTTGCTTTATAATGGTATGTGTTTGATTGCTCTGCTTTGAATTGAATTATGAATGGCACGTTGGTATTTGAATTCCTGCGTATGTGTTTATTTCGTGCTAGGATAGGTCAGTCAAGCACTCAAGGGATGAGATTGTGTCCATTGAGAGGCGACTTAGGGTTCTGCCAGTACCACCTATGGCTGACTTAGATGTAGCGTTCTTGAAGCTACATGAGGAGTCAGATTGGCATGGGGATGATAGGGAAGATAACTAATGATGGGCTGCGGTGCGATTTGTGCTTCCCTATTATCTTCCTGTGCATCATCCGAGCTGCACAACGAATCTCAGGCTGATTTGGATGAGACATGCATTTATTTCTAGTTTGACTCATTTCGAAGACTGTCTTGGCCGGGTGGTTGTGCCGAGTTATTGTTGCGAAACCCTTGCCTGGCTGATGGATTCCTGGGGATTTCTATATTATGGGCATGTCGCCTCTCTTGTAAAGGGGTTAGAACAGTTGAAAATAGTTAGAAGGTTAGAATTTGTAACTAGAACATAGAGCAGAGCTAGTTAGAAGTAGAGTAAGTTAGCATGTAGTTTCCCTCAAGAAAATATTGTAACAGAAAGCTAGAATTGTTGCTACAGTGAACAATTTGAATACAAGAAATGACATTGTGATTTGATGCCATACTTGTTTCTTTTGTTTCGCATGGTTCCAGTTATTCCATATTAAAAATTGCTTTGAGAAGGTTAATGTTTAGATTAGATTTGATTTAATAATGTTTGTGATTCAATACTTGAATGTTGAAGCAATCCTTCAGTCCACACTTTTCGCAACCAACTGATTGTTAGTTGCTTTGCAAAGTTAGCCTGGACTTCATATTATGTATGCTTAAGTTTGATTGTAAAGATTTGTTCATTTTAACTGTAATAGGGTTATTTGAATGAAGGTTTACGATTTGAGAATCTTAACACCTCAGAAGATTGCACTATTTTCTAGGAGATTGTAGATTTATCTTGGTCAAGTAGAAATCAGTTTTGAAGGATTGGTCCATTTTGAGTACTGGTTGCTTTCATTGTTAATCTTAGGAGTAGTATTAGATTTAGAAATCTCTCTGAAACCCCTATTCTTTTCTCATTTCTTTGATTTCTGGGTTAAAACTAGGATTGAAGCATCATCAGATTGTTAGATTTGATAAAATTGATTCAACATTTGCTCGTAGTAAGGTCCCATTGTGATTACCAGCATTTTCACATTTTGTTACTGAGTTGTTTATGCACTATCAAGACCTGACATTAGAGACCTTGGGGTTATCTCTTGAGGCTTGCCGATAGAGATTTACCTTTCAAGAGAGATAGGATATTATATTATGTCTGGCTGTTATTGTGCAGAAAACATGATCAACAGGAATTGGTGCTAGAAGGAGGGCTCGAATAAGCAAGCTGGATTGATTTTTGAACGCCATCTCTCTTGAGCGATTTAGAAGAAGAACAAGATCCGATCCAAGAGAGGAGGAATTTCAAGAGTTACTAGACCCCACTAGGTCAAGAAGGACCAACAAAAGGGAATCATCATCATCTCATCCACTCCCATCATCCCCATCTTCATCAAGTTCATCTGAGTCTGAGGCCATTCCCAGTCCACAACCTCAGCCAGTCACAAATCAGCCATTACCACCCCCACCTCCACCAATGGCTTTCTTGGCAACCAACCCATCTCCACTAAGTTTCGCTATCTACAATGTTATGCCAAAGAACCTTGAACACTTCTGTTCAAAATTCCATATCAATGATCCCAATAGAACCGCTGAGGAACACATTAGAATCTTTCAGACTGGCCTCAAAGATAGAGGGGTAAACCATGGGGATGTAACATGTAGGTTGTTTCCTTATTCACTAGGGGAAGATGCATTCTATTGGTATAACCATTTACCTGCTAGATCTATCCACCATTGGACTGAGCTAGAAGCTTCCTTCTTGCAGAAATTTTGAATCCCCATTAGCTCTAATGAACTTTACCATCAATTCACTAATGTGAAGAGAGTGGTCAATGAGCCCATAGGGTCTTTCAACAATAGGTTTCATCATGCCTATACGCGATTACATACCCCATATGCTGTTGATGAAGCCACTACCCTAGAAGTCTATTATGAAGGACTTGATAGTTTAATAGCTACTTTTATGAAATGGAGTAATAACCCCCCTAAGAGTTTACTAGATGCATATGCAGAGGCTGTAAAAGTTAGCACAAATCTAAGGCAACATCTGTCTAAGCCTTTACCCTCATTAGGACCCATTGCTCACCCTGGACAAGTTCCAACTCTTAATCAAGCTTTTGTGAACCATACTCCGATCATGAACCAAATACCTTAGTTACCTTTGGTCCCTTACCTAGGACCTCCTACTGGACAAGTTTCATCCACAATTAGTTATCCTTAGCAACAGGTGAATCCACCTCTACATATCCAGCCTCAGGCTAGTTATCCTTCATAACTACAAAATTATGAAGTCCTGAACCAGTCACTAAATCCCAATGCTACAGCTGGGTGTTCCCAGAATAGTGCAAATCAACCTTCATACAGTAATCTTGACAAGGAAAGACTAGATGAATTGTCAGAACAAATAAAGAAACTGAATATGGAGGTGACCTACTTGAGAAATCAGAACAATCAGTTGCAAGCTGCTCAGAGGAATATGGAGTCCACTCAGAATAGAGAAAATCCACAAGGGCAACACTTTGACAAAGGGCAACATCAGGATAGAGGGTATAGCAATGATAGAGGATATAACTAGGACAAAGGTTACAATAATGATAGGGGATATAATAATGAAAGAAGGCAGAATTATGACAAAGGACAATCATTAGGTCAAAACTTTGATAGAGGGCCAGGTGGTGGACAAGGATTCGATAAAAGACAACAGTCAGGACAGAATATGACTTGGAACATTGGTCCCAACAATGGAGGAGTCCCCACCCCATTGGATCAACCAATTAGTCAACCTGTCAATCAGTCTTCCAGTCAACCGGCTAATCAAGAGAAGCCTCCTAGTGGTGTATATCTAGCTAAGACCGCTTTATCGGGATGGTGTAGGCTCCACAAGACTAGTTAGCATTCTGAGCTGGACTGTCAGGAGTTCCAAACAATAGCCTCGATCTTTCAATATGAGGTGGAGAACAATACAGGCTGTCAAGAAATTGTACCCTCTATTCCTTATGATTCACTAGTGTTGGTATTGAACTACGCTCCTTTTCCTCAAAGTGAGGACAACGTACCTGAAGAAGAATCTGACGATTGAAGGACGAGGGAGACCAGGTGTGCAATGGGGATGAAATGACCCAATTATTTGATGAGAATCCAGTGAATGATAATGGTCCCAGGGACAAAGAAGAAGCTTACATTGAAGAAGTACAGACCTTCCAGAGGCCTATCAAGAAGTATGACTTGAGGGAATTGCCACACAGGCGCCCGCGGGCTGGAGGCCCCTTCACTACCTCCATTCCACCAAATAATTTCAACACACCTCCGGACCCTAATGCTAGTAACAATCCCTCCTTGCCCCTAGTCTCCAAGCAATATCTATCTCAAGGAGGACTTGTTGATATACCAAAGGGAAGAAATGCTGATGCAGGGAAAGAAAAGATGGTTGAGTACTCGAGGGAGACCTCCACTGATTTAAATGAAGAACAATTGGCCACGTACGTTGCTAAAGAACTCCGCAAATTGAAGGTAAGTCTATTTGAATTTGAGCTATTAAGAGTTCTGTTATGCCTTGCATAACCACCCCACTTTGATCTGGATCAAAATGGGTCCCCCTTTTCTCTTTTGCCTTTGGTTTTCTGCCTTAGGCATTTTTCTTTCAAAGTTCTACCGGAGGTGGAACCGGGACCAATACCGGACTTGGAAATTCCTTCTAAGTTTTGGTCTTGTTTTGTCCCGGGTTCTGGTTTCGACTTTCTTTGCCTTCTTCCTTCATTCTTTGTCGAAGTCGGGTCCGGGTCCGGGTTTGCAATGTTGAACTTTCTTAAAGTCTCTCATTTTGGTTCCATCTAGGCTCCGACCCCGCCCTTTTCTTTCCTCTTTGTTAGTCTTGGTCTTTTTGTGTCCTTTGCCTTAGATGTTTACTTTTGCGGCCTTTGGCATTTTGTTTCCCTTTGTTCTGGTTGTTTGTTTTGGCAGACCCAGGACCGAAACGACTTCCGAACTTGGAACTTTTTGCAAGCTCCATTTTTGTTCCTTCCCCGACCCCGTTCAACCTCTTTGGGATTTTCTTCCTTGTGTATCTTTTTCTGTTGTTCTGCCGGACTCAGGTTTGGAACGGAATCTGAACCCGAGACTTGGAGAAGTTTCTGGTTCAGATTTGGTTCTGACCCCGGTTCCACCTGGTTCATTGTTTTGCTCCGGCTCCGCCGGTGTTTTGTTTCCATCCTTTGCGTTTTGGGGTTTCCTCACCGGTGCAGAGCCGGGTCACGGTATGAACTTGGGAAGTATTGGTTGTTTCCTTGTCTCATTCCCTCTCCAACTCCAGCCTTGGTTTCGGTTTTCTTTTTACCTCGCCCTCACCTGTTTTGAAGGACCAGGATGTCGTTTTTGGGTCATGTTTTGCCCCGGTCCCAGTTCCACTGAGACTTGTTTAAGTTTTGCTTCCCATGCCTGTGTTGACTCCGCCTCCACCGGAGTTAAGTTTCTTTTTGGTAAAAGGGCATAATGTTAATGTTATTTTTGAGATTCAAAAGACTAATGAAGACCTTGCTTTGCAGGATCAATTGTGTGTGTGATGATGTGTCTCGAGGATCTCAGCGGGAGTTTTGAGCTCGGTGGAAGGTCTCACCGACTTAGTGAAGTCTCACTGAAACAGAATGGGCCTTCACCAAAGCAGAGTATCTTCACCATAAGGTCTGGGCGACCATAGAGAGCTACACCGATAACAAGATGGGCTTGTCACCGAGAGAACAAATGGTCACTATAACGTCTCCCTGATGATAGGAGGTTATGTTGACAACAAGGAGGGGCTCGATAAGAAAAGAGCCATTCAGGGTAAGGTCTCCCCGAAAGTTCAAAGTCTCCCCGACAGGAAACATAATTTGCTAAAGGGTGAGGCATTCGCCAAAAGGTCCTGGCGACCAACTGAAGTCTCACTGAAGGGGCATGGCTTCAGTATAATGAATGAAGATTGACGAGATGTCTTGCCGATAACAAGATGGGCTCGGCCAAGGATCATGCCTTCACCACAAGGTCTTGGCAAAGGAAGAAAGTCACACTGAAACAAAAATAGAGTTCGTAGTGAGAGCGTGTTTTCGCCATATTGTCTAGCCGACGAGGAAACAGTCTTGTCGAGGGTCTTTATGAGATTGGTATGATCTCTGTGGCTCGCTAGAACCTCTTGCCAACTGGCCCATGCTACGCTGACGAGCTTGCAGGAAGGTGGATCTTGAGCGGAAGGAATGCCAAAGGAAGATGAAGCCATGAGTCAAATGGACAGCTGGTCTACTAATAGAGGTAGCTCGACATTAATGGCAATATTTTGGGGCACTCGAGGCAGCTCCGGTGGAGGTCAAAAATAGACACGGAGGCCAGAAATAAGTGTGGTAGCTGCAAAAGATCTACAAATATTTCCAAGAGACAATCTTCACCGACATCGGACAGCGAGGATTCACATTGAATGCACAACCAACTTTCTGGGAAAGTTTGGACGCCGACCCTCTCCCGACCGACTCTCCCAGGGGCAGATATTTTGTAAAACTTTAAAGCGGGGGAGAGCGCATCTTTTTTTGATGCATCTTGTATATAAGGCATTCTTGCCTCTTTTTAAAAAAGGAACTTCTAGATAAGAGAACTTCTAGATAAGAGAACTTCTAGATAGAAAACTTCTAGTTAGTAATCAGTAGAATAGGAATAGATGGGATAGAAGTTGATCCTGATTCTTTGTAATAGGAGATTCTTTTGTCTTAGAGTAAGAGTTAGATTTAGAATAGGACCTTCTTAGTGTAAATGGAAACAATTTGGAGCCACATATTTTCTGTACACTGGTGATGGTGCCAACTTTGTAATTGTTGTTTATCTGTTTTATGAACAGTAGAAGCAACCAGATCTTAATCTACTTCATGTTGTGTTTCAGAATGGTGCTTGTTTTGAGTTGATCATTTGATTTAAAAGATTTCAAGGAATGAGGTTCGATTTTCTATTTTGTTTGAATGGTGACTTGCAACCTGTTGTTGAAATCAGCACTGTGAATGAATGTAGCTGTGTGTTAGTCACAAGTTAAGTTTGTTCTGTAGTTGTAGTTAGGAATTCCTTGGAGGGTGACAGGTCTGGTTAATTCGGATGAAGTGTCATTCTTTTCTGTCCTAAAGCCTGATCCATTTTTTTTCTATTTCTTTGAAAACCCCAGTTAGAGTAGATTTAAATTCATGTTCAACCCACAATAGTCCAAAAGCTCAACACTTGCAGGCCCCTTGAATATTACTGTTACATTGACCACTAAGGGACATCAACATAGTTGAGACCCAACTACCAAGACCTTGGGAGCTAAGGAATCCATGTGTTGCCTTTCTCTTTCAGGAGAAACAAAGTAGCAATATTCTGTTTAGTAGTGTTGTTGTGCCATTTGGGACGTCAATAGGAAAATGGTGCTATAGGGAGGGCCCCTATGAGTGATTTTTGATCATTGTGAGTTGGATTGGGTCAGGTCTTGGAGGACCTAGCTCCGATGGGTAGCCCTTTGTATATACCGGGATTTGTACATGAAATCCCTGGTCATCTGTATGATATGCTTCCTTTATTTTTCCCTGATAGTGGGCAAAATGCTTTTGAATATGTCGAAACTTGCAGGTGTATTCTCGCTTTTCTCTAGGTTCCGTATGAGGATGTTGTCTGTCAATTGTTCATCAGAACATTTCAAGGTTCAGCAAGACAATGGTATGTTTATTTGCCACCACAATCTATTTATTCATGGGCATAGTTAGAAAGCTTATTCTTAGATCAGTTTGGTCCTCGCACACAAGACTACTAGGAGAATTCATCCCTGCAAAATCCAATCACAAAGTCAAGTACCCCACTTGATAATGAAGTTATAACCATATCATCTCTTTTCAGTCATCTTCCAAAGCGTACTCCATTACATCACAATGAAGTTCTAAATGAAACAGTTGATTCGCTAGAATATAATTTTGATGACTTGTTTGGTGAAAAGCATGAAATAGATGTAAATTTAGAGCATAATGGAAATCTCAAGATAGAATCCAGCTTTGTTGAAAATGCTAGTACTAACGAGGGCTATGAAGGAGATGGGGTAAACTCTTCTGATCAAGATGAGAGTCAGCGTGAGGAGGACGAATCGACAAAGGAACATGGCTCATGTTGGCTGGATATCCCACGTACACAAAATTGAATAAGGGAGAAACTAGAAGAGCTGGGAGGTCTGAAACTGTCTAAAATCATTAGGCCAAGTGGATGTAGGATACATCGAACAAAGCAACACTCTCAGATGGATTTCCATGTCTTCCTAGGAAGGATGGAGTTGTACTTCAAGCAACTGATCTCTATTGAAGGGATACTTATGGAGGATCCTTGGAGTACGTATCCCATCGATCTGGAAGAAGAAACAGTTAGCACACATGAGAATGATGATCAGTCCATCCAACATGATGAGAACAACTATGAGAACATGCTTCCTTCTTCCCTATCTTTTGATGACCTTGGTCCTTGCAGTGAGATGGATTCAACAACTGATGAAACTCCTCTACCTAGTGCAAACCTAATGGAAGTGGAGAATGGATTCATCGATGCATTCATAGATTCTTTCATGATGGTGAATGAGGAAGAGACACACCTTGGTCGGTCAACACAAGAGGATGACTCTACTGATTTAAGTAGTAAACAAATTGGAACATATAACACACTTCAAGAGCAGATTACCAAGGAATCTTGTGGTCAAAGACAAGGACTCAAATACCCAAATGAAATCTTAACGGAAGAAATTCAAGTTGATGTGCAAATCAGTCAAGTGTTCCCTGAGGAAGTTCACGATGGAGTACATTTGGTTAAAGCAGAAGAATGCCAAGAAAGCAACCAAGAGGTTATCTCAGAAGTTGAATCTCCTCAACATAATGAAGAGAATGAGACAAGCGAGTATCTTCTTGATTTTGATTCTGATTGCTCAAATGTGTTGTTGGAAGAAGGTCCTTGCTTAGTATCCATTAATCAATGTGTTCCTAACATTGGTGAAGTTGATGCTAAGTGGCATGTCCTTGTTGATGAGGTGTAGAAATATGAATTAAGAAAGTGTTTTTCTGACTCTGACTTTGTCCATTCAAATGAGTTTGAAGAAAATCCTTGTTCACCATGTGCCCATGGCCCTGACATTAAAGATGATAAGCTAGAGGCAGATTCTCAAACCCTTGGGGATGACCTGTTGCAAGAGAATGTTCAAAGTAAGGAGTCATCTCAAGAACTTCAGAAATTTTTTGACTCCGTGCCCGAGATGAATACACAAATGCTAGTGAATGAGGATCCTAACTGCAAGATGAACTTTGATCCAGTGGTGTTCCATGAGCTGAAGCAATGTGAAGGGGAAATCATACAACACAAGCCTGCATTGGTAACTAGAAATCTTCAGAATCAGGTGGTGTCCTTTCATTATCCTCTATGTTTTAGTAATTTTCAATTTGATTATGGCATCAGGGGTAGTAAGACATGTTTGTGGGTAAATCATGGAAAAACTGAGAACCCACAACTGATGATATTTCAAGCTTTATGCCCTCAGAATGAACTAATTGCACACAAACTTCATATTTATGAGTATAAAGATAAATTTGCTAGGCTTAGAACTGTGCCTAGTAAGTTGAGATTGTTGCACATAATGAAAAATTAGTCAAGACAATGTGAAAATTTTTACAGTCTTGTGTTAGCAAAGCTCAGCTTTGGAGTTAGTTTAGGGATAGGATTAGTTAGTTTTATTTTTTTAGTTTAGTTAGTTTTCTTTTATTCTTTTGTTTTTCCTTACCTGTTCCTTTTGTTCTGCTTGTAGATAGTTGTTTCTCTGTTTGTAAATAGTTTGTTATTTATTTGCTTTTCTTCCTGTTCTTTCCTTCCGTTTCCTTTGTTCTTTGTTTTGTTTTTGGTTTGGTTCTTTGGGGTTCAGCTGTTTCCTTCCATTTTTGGAATGATGGTTGTTATCTGAAGCATGCTTTGGTCATTAGGAGAGAAGTGGTTTAGATATTTTCAGGTTCTCTGATTGGAAGATTTTGTCCTCAATTCATTGTTTCATGCTTGTTTTCAACAAAAGTTGTGGAAAGTTTTAAAACAAGGTGCCAAGTAAGTAACTCTCATCAGCTCCCCTGAATCTGTCACAAATTATCAAGATCATCTCCTCTTATAAGGGTATATTTGTCCTAGGACTATGGTGTTGTAAGATTTGAGTGAAAAATCTGATCTCCCAAGCGCTGTTATGAGGTCCATGGTAGTTTTCAACCCAGATCAGATGTTAAACATCTAACATATTGAAAAGAAAAAGAGAATTAAATGAAAAATTTGAAACTCCAAAATAAAAGAAAAGAATTATCAAAAGAAGAGGAGTCAATATGAATGGGTGATTCCAGTATCTCTACCGAGGCTATGGACGCCTGACTAGTAGTAGAGCAATGCTGTGAGAGAACTAGAGGTATCTCCGTCGGGGCTATGGACGCTTGACTGGCAGTGGAGCAATGCCCGAGATATCATTGCACAAAGGGGAAATCAACTCATGTAGCTCAAATCTTGCACATTGTTCTCCGAAAGATGAGGAAAACTTCATAAGAGAGTGATGCACAATCAAGCACACACATAGATTCAGGGGGTAGCCATTGATTGACTTACATTTGAGATTCTAGCTCAGCCTTGCTTGCTAAAACTGACCCAACTAGAGTTGTGATGCTTATGAACTAGGAGTTTTGGGTAGCTGAATCCTTCAAATTCATGAAAATGGTTAAACCATTTCCCTAGCCGAGTCGCCATTTGTTATGCCTTGCATAACCACGCCACTTTGATCTGGATCAAAATGAGTCCCCCTTTTCTATTTTTTTTTGTCTTTTTCTCTTTTGTCTTTGGTTTTCTGCCTTAGGCATTTTTCTTTCAAAGTTCTGCCGGAGGCAGAACCAGGACCAATACCGGACTTGGAAATTCCTTCTAAGTTTTGGTCTTGTTTTGTCCCGAGTTCTGGTTTTGACTTTCTTTTCCTTCTTCCTTTGTTCTTTGTCGGAGTTGGGTCCAGGTCCAGGTTTGGAATGTTGAACTTTCTTAAAGTCCCTCATTTTGGTTCCATCCCGGCTCCGACCCCGCCCTTTTCTTTCCTCTTTGTTAGTCTTGGTCTTTTGGTGTCCTTTGCCTTAGAAGTTTACTTTTGCGGCCTTTGGCATTTTGTTTCCCTTTGTTTTGGTTGTTTGTTTTGGTGGACCTGGGACCGGAACGGCTTTCGAACTTGAAACTTTTTCCAAGCTCCGTTTTTGTTCCTTCCCTAGCCCCGGTTCCACCTCTTTGGGCTTTTCTGCCTTGTGTATCTTTTTCTGTTGTTCTACCGGACTTGGGTTCAGAATGAAGTCTGAACCCAAGACTTGGAGAAGTTTCTAGTTCAGATTTGGTTCTGACCCTGGTTTTGCCTGGGTCGTTGTTTTGCTCCAGCTCCGCCAGTGTTTTGTTTCCATCCTTTGCGTTTTGGGGTTTCCTCGCCAGCGCGGAGCCGAGTTGAGGTATGAACTCGGGAAGTATTGGTTGTTTCCCTGGCTCATTCTCTCCCCAACTCTAGCCCCGGTTCTGGTTTTCTTTTTACCCCGCCCCTGCCTGTTTTGAAGGACCAGGATGTCATTTTTGGGTCTTGTTTTGCCCCGGTCCCGGTTCCCCCGGGACTTGTTTAAGTTTTGTTTCCCATGCCTGTGTTGACTCTGCCTCCGCTGGAGTTAAGTTTCTTTTTGGTAAAAGGGCATAATGTTAATGTTATTTTTGAGATTCAAAAGACTAATGAAGACCTTGCTTTGCAGGATCAATTGTGTGTGTGATGATGTGTCTCGAGGATCTCAGTGGGAGTTTTGAGCTCGGTGGAAGGTCTCACCGACTCAGTGAAGTCTCACCAAAATAGAATGGGCCTTCGCCAAAGTAGAGTATCTTCGCCATAAGGTCTGGGCGACCACAGAGAGCTACACCAATAACAAGATGGGCTCGTCACCAAGAGAACAAAGGGTCGCTATAACGTCTCCCCGATGACAGGAGGTTATGCCGACAACAAGGAGGGGCTTGGTAAGAAAAGAGCCATTCGGGGTAAGGTCTCCCCGAATGTTCAAAGTCTCCCCGATAGGAAACAAATTTTTTTGAAGGGCATGGCATTCGCCAAAAGGTCCTGGCGACCAACTGAAGTCTCACTGAAGGGGCGTGGCTTTGGTATAATGAATGAAGATCGACGAGATGTCTTGCTGATACCAAAGGGTCTTGCCAATAACAAGATGGGCTCGGCCAAGGATCATGCCTTCGCCACAAGGTCTTGGCGAAGGAAGAAAGTCACATCGAAACAAAAATAGAGTTTGCAGTGAGAGAGTGTTTTCGCCATATCATCCAACAAGGAAGCAGTCTTGCCGAGGGTCTTTACGAGATCGATATGATCTCTATGGCTCGCTAGAACCTCTCGCCGACTGGCTCATGCTACACTGACGAGCTTGCAGGAAGGTGGATCTCGAGTGGAAGGAACGCCAAAGGAAGATGAAGCCGTGAGTCAAATGGACAGCTGGTCTACTAATAGAGGTAGCTCAACATTAATGGCGATATTTTGGGGCACTCGAGGTAGCTTCGCTGGAGGTCAGAAATAGACACGAAGGCCAAAAATAAGTGTGGTAGCTGCAAAAGATCTGTAGATCTTTTTAGGAGACAATCTTCACCGACATCGGACAGCGAGGATTCACATTGAATGCACAACTGACTTTCTGGGAAAGTCTGGACGCCAACCCTCTTGCGACCGACTCTCCCAGGGGTAGATATTTTGTAAAAATTTAAAGTGGGGGACAACGCATCTTTTTTTGATGCATCTTGTATATAAGGCATTCTTGCCTCTTTTTTAAAAATCAACTTCTAGATAAGAGAACTTCTAGATAGAAAACTTCTAGTTAGTAATCAGTAGAATAGGAATAGATGGGATAGAAGTTGATCCTGATTCTTTGTAATAGAAGCTTCTTTTGTCTTCTTAGAGTAAGAGTTAGATTCAGAATAGGACCTTCTTAGTGTAAATGGAAACAATTTGGAGCCACAAATTTTCTGTACATTGGTGATGGTGCCAACTTTGTAATTGTTGTTTATCTGTTTTATGAATAGTAGAAGCAACCGGATCTTAATATACTTCATGTTGTGTTTCAGAATGGTGTTTGTTTTGAGTTGATCATTTAATTTGAAAGCTTTCAAGGAATGAGGTTCAATTTTCTGTTTTGTTTGAATGGTGACTTGCAACCTGCTGTTTAAATCAGCATTGTGAATGAATGTAGCTGTGTGTTAGTCACAAGTTAAGTTTATTCTGTAGTTGTAGTTAGGAATTCCTTGGAGGGTGATAGGTCTGGTTAATTTGGATGAAGTGTCATTCTTTTCTGTTCTAAAGCCCTGATCCATTTTTTTTCTATTTCTTTGAAAACCCCGGTTAGAGTAGATTTAAATTCATGTTCAACCCACAACAGTCCAAAAGCTCAACACCAGCAGGCCCCTTGAATATTACTGTTACATTGACCACTGAGGGACATCAACACAGTTGAGACCCAACTACCAAGACCTTGGGAGCTAAGGCATCCATGTGTTGCCTTTCTCTTTCAAGAGAAACAGAGTAGCAATATTCTGTTTAGTAGTGTTGCTGTGCCATTTGGGACGTCAACAAGTTCCATCCATCAGAAATGCAGTTTTAGGTTCTTATGATGCAAATTCCATGTTGGAAGATAAGTCAGTTAGCAAGAGTGTCAACAGAGTACCTAGTCCTCAGTTGGTAGGAGGACATGATCGGTCTCATGATCAAGTCCATATCATCCCTAGAGACACTAGGAAAGAAAGGGACAAATCCCAGGTTGTCCAAGTAGACACTCCCTTGACTCTATTTCAAGGAAAAACAGATACCCCCCATTCTTTATTTCTGTCCGCGTATTTGGCAAGAATTTACATAATTGCCTATTGGATTCAGGTGCTTCAACCAATGTCATGCCCCTTGGTGTCTGTAGAGCTATGGGTATCACCCCTACTGACTCTCAAAAGAAATTCACACAGCTAGATAGGACCGAAGTCAATGTTGTAGGAGAGTTGAATATGATTCACCTACAGATTGCTTCTGATCCTAGAATTCAGCAAGTTGTCAATATACAAGTGGTTGACATCCCTGACGCCTATGGCCTAATCTTGGGGAGAGAATTTACCAGGGCTCTGAATAGATATGTTTCAAATAATCACTCCCATATGTGGCTTCCCTAGAAAGGGGTGCCAAATCAGATTATAATTGAACGAGAACCTAGAATGAAATATATGATTACAGAGTATCAGAAAACCTCTGCTGAAATTTTGGTGTCAGAAGTAAGTATGGGTAGTTACATGCTTTCCACTCCCTTTGAGGAACCAGATTCGGAGGAGGTCCTCATGTTGCATACAGTGTCTCACGGCCTCACGATGGAGTCTAGTGGACCCGGTTAAGGACAATAGTGAACCAGCTAAAAGTAATGATGATCCAGAGGATAATCAGCTGTCTCTGTTAGACAGTTTTCAAGAGTTCCTTCAAAAATGTATTGAGGGACAGATTTAGTTAGGGAGAAGCTTGAATTATGAGGAGTTACTTTTTCCCAACTGGTGCAGAGTACATAATACTTCACATTCAGAATTGGACTGTTGCTTATGCCAAGCTGCAGTAAAACAAATATAGAAATGTATTAGTCCCACCCCTGTGGTCCCAATCAATGTCCAGGAAGATCACGAAGAAAAGGAAATGATTCCTTCTAAGGAGCTATCCAGTAGTAACAGTGCAAGTAATACAGCAAGAGACTATGTAGTTGTTGGATGCTGGACTTTGAAATTTGATGGCTCCAAATCAAAGCAGGTAGCTGGGGCAGGATTTGAGCTAATCAACCCACAAGATAAGACTTTTTTTTGCTGCTCATAGACTTCAATTCCATTGTACAAATAACGTAGCTCAGTATGAAGCCTTAGTTCATGGATTGTTGATGGCCTTGAAGAAGAGGGTTAAGGTCTTGCATGTGTATGAAGACTCTGAGTTAGTAGTCAAGCAAGTTAGAAGGTAATACTCCTGCAATGACAGAAGAATGACTAACTATAGACACATAGTATGGGAACTTATTGAAGGATTTGACGCCTTCAATATTTAGCTAATTTCACGAAATAAAAACTAGACAGCTGATTCCTTGGCCCAGGCAGCCAGCACTCTGCAGCCTCTATCTCTTTCTGGGTTGAAGAAGTTTATAGTGGAACTGACCCCAGTGCCCTCAGTTCTTGATAATGTTACTAGCTTCCAGGTGTTTGAGGATAATAAGCATATTCTAGACTTTATCACAAACACAGATATTTTGGCTTCTCAAATCATTGATGAAATTGAGCCTCAAGAGGCAGAGATAGACTTGGAAGGGGTAATCAACCTGAAGACCAACACCATCCCCAAGGGAATGGTACAACTGGAGAGGATCTTTGATCTGGACAAGATTAGAGATCAGGATCAAGACACTAGGAAATAGTCCATTAGTGGACAATGTGACAAGTATAATATGGGATCCCAGGAGGATGTAAAAAATGTTCTTATTGGAAAAGTATGCACCCCAAGAGAAAGACAAGGAATCATTGATGCATTGCACAAATACCCAGATGTGATAGCCTGGAGTTATGAAGACTTGAAGACTTATGATACATTAGTCATAACTCATACTATCTCTCTCACTCTAGGAGTGAATCCCTTTAGACAAAGGCAGAGACCTATTAATGCTCTGCTGGAACCTGTAATACAAAGGGAAGTGCAGAAACTGTTGTCTGCGAGAATCATACTTCCAGTCAAACACTCTACTTGGGTTCCAAAATTAGTTCCTATATGAAAGAAAAATGGCAAAATCAGATTGTGTGTAGATTTCAGGAACCTGAACCGAGCATCAGAGAAAGACAATTATCTAGTGCCTTCACTGGATGAAGTACTCCAGATCGTCAACGGATCTCAGATGATGTCTTTTCTGGATGGTTACTCAGAATATAACCAGGTCATGGTGCAATATGAGGATAGACATAAGGCTGCTTTCACCACCAAGTGGGGCACTTTTGCTTATAGAAGAATGCCCTTTGGCTTGATCAATGTTGGAGCTACATTCTAGAGAGCAATCGACATAGCCTTTAAAGATATAATTGGGAAGTGCATAATCATCTATATGGATGACTTGATGGTATTTTCAAAGAACAGAGGTGACCATATCTCAGATTTGTGCAAAGTTTTTCAGAAATGCAGAGAATTTGGGATATCCCTCAACCCAAAGAAATGCATCTTTGGAGTAATAGAAGGTAAGTTGCTAGGGCACATCATCTCTGAAAAGGGGATTGTAATTGATCCAGAATGTATACAGGCTATTCTGAAGATCCCACCACCTGCTAGTAAAAAGGAAATGAAGTCGTTCTTTGGCAAAATCAATTTTGTCAGGAAGTTCATCACTGGATTTGCTGAGATAGTCAAGCCATTGAATGCAATGTTGAAGCAGGAGGCCAAGGTGGAGTGGAATGCAAAAGTGAAGGAAGCATTTGCTGAAATTAAGAGAGCTATTGCTGAGGCTCCAGTTTTAGTAAGTCCCGATTATGCCAAACCATTCTACATATATTCATTTGCTTCTGACCACTCCTGCGCTGCTATATTAACTTAGAAATCTGACCAAGGCAATGAACACCCCATAGCATTCATGAAAACACCATTTAAGGATGCAAAACTGAGGTACCCAAATGTGGAGAAGTAGGCTTATGCCTTAGTCAGGGCAGTTAAGAAGTTCAGACACTACATCCTCAGAAATAAGATCTTTGCTATAGTTCCCGATCCTACAGTCAAGTTGCTCTTGATATAGAGTGAACTGGGAGAATGAAGAGCCAAGTGGGTAACCATGCTACAAGAATATGATATGGAAATTCAGCCCATGAAGCTGGTAAGAGGGCAGGGGCTCACAAAGATGATGGCAGAGACAGGCCCTGATCTTATAGCTCAGGCTTATACTTTAGGGGATGTTTCTCCTGGTGAATGGTATGATGATGTTGTTCATTATCTCCTGACTCAGAGGTGCCCTGATCATCTCAATCTAGTACAAAGAAGGGTGTTGCACTTAAAGAGTGACAGTTTCATGTTAAAAGGGGCTGTCTTATGCAAGAGAAATCATGAAGGAGTGTACTTAAGGTGCCTGGGAAGGAAAGAATCTGAAAGAATGATGTCAGAATTCCATGACAGATATGGTACAGGCCATGGTTTAGCACCATCTACAGCAAACCAGATTCTCAAAGTTGGTTATTACTGGCCTATATTGTTCAAAGACACCCACAAACATGTCAGGACATGCCATGTGTGTCAAACGGTGGCCACCAAAGAAAAGTATATAGTGCTCCCACTTCAGCCGGTCGTAGAGGTAAAACCTTTTGCTCAATCTGGAATGGACTTCATTGGCCCCATCAATCCACCCTCCTCCGCTGGTCACAGGTATATTCTCACCGTTACTAATTATTTTACACGATGGACAAAAACTCTTACATGCAAGCAGTGTACTTCTGAGGTAGTGATTAACTTCCTTGAATCTGGTATTCTAAATCGTTTCGGATGCCCCATGTCTTTGGTTTGTGATAATGGTCCTACGTTTTCATCGTTAAAGTTTTCTAACTGGGCTTTTGATCATGGGATCATTATAAAATTTGCATCCAATTACTATCCGCAGGGTAATGGGTGGGCTGAATCCTCTAATAAGAATCTTTTGACTGTCATCCGCAAGTTATTAGGAAGGAACCCTAGAGACTGGCATACCCAACTTAGATTTTCTCTTTGGGAAAATCGTACAAGACATAAAGCCTCCATATGGATGTCACCCTACCACCTGGTTTATGGATTAGAACCTGTGTTTCCCATACAATTGAAAATTCCTACCCTTCAATTCATCAATGAATATTATGATGAGGGAGATAGATGTGAGGCAAGACTTGCCGAACTATTACACGTTGAAGAAAAGAGGGATGAAGCCCTAGAAAACTTTGCTAAGCATCAAGGGGTTGTTAAGAGATGGTTTGATAAGAGAGCCAAGGTTAAAGCTTTTAGGATTTCTGACTTGGTTCTTTCCTGGGATAAGGCCCATGACCATAAGGGAGAGAACAAATTTTTTGATAAACTTTGGCTCGGTCCTTACCAGATCTCAGAAATCTTGGGAGATAATGCTTTCCAATTGAAAACTCTCACTGGAGAGGATATCCCACTACCTATCAATGGGTAGTATTTGAAGCATTATTTCCATTCTTGAGCTATTTTCAGCTCTAGTCTTGTATATAGTTAGATTAGGGTTTTCCTTTCTACTTTGTTTTTGTTTGTTTTGGTTAGTGTGGGTTTTCTTTTGGTTTGTTTTTCTTTTGCTCTACTCTTTCTTTGGGGGTTTCTCTATTTTCGCTTGGGTATGTTGCACTTGTATGACAAATCTACCTTCTCTGGAATTGTTCTAAGTATTTCTTGGGTGAACTTTAGTCTTGCATCTTGAAAGGATGGTTGAAATCTTTGTTGTCACCAATGGTTTTAATGTCCGATTTATAGAAGATTGAGTCACTAGTGTGGATTTGAATTTGAAGTACTCTGAAACTCTTATATCCATTATATATCTTAAGAATCCTAATGTCACTATAGGAACCCTTGTGAAGTCTTGTCAAGTGAAAAATCCTATTTCTGCTTCAGCGCCATTGTGGTTCTCAGCCCTGAGTGTGAACTTCATTGTTCACAGGTTGGAATGAAAATGACATATTGAATATCAAAAGAAAGAAAAGTGAAATATTGAATATCAAAAGAATAAATTCAACTTATTAGGGGTACCTGAATATCTCTACCGGGGCTATGGATGCCTGGCTGGCAGTAGAGCTATGTCAGGAGAGTCACAGTGATAACCTCGTTAGGGCTATGGACCCCTGACTAGTAGCGAGGCCCTATCTAGGTTGCTTTTGAAGTTAGAATCCTTACGTAGCCTGACTTGACTCAACTTGGTCCCTGTAGTAACTTAAGGAGGGAAATGAATTCATGTGCACACACTTTGATTTTTAGTTTATGGAAGGTTTGGTCTATCCTTTGGTTCTGATTCTTTGAATCTTGCATGCTGAATTGTTTGTTTGGTGGTGAGATTGAAACTAGAGATTCTGGGTTTTGGATTCCTGTTCGTCATCAAAATGCTCTAGAGCATTTTCTCGGCAGAAGTCGCCATTTGTTGTGCAATTTTTTGCACGCACGCCCCGCTGTAAGCAGGGACCCTCTTCTGCTTTAGTTTTGGTGTTTTGGCCCTTTCTTTTGAGGTTTTGTTTGACCTAGGCATGTGTCTAAATCATTTATTCTAGGTTGCCTAGGTGTTTTCCCTAGGTTATTCATTGAAAATCTTTAGTTCTGGATGAATTTCAGGCTTTTGCTTGGATTTGAGATTTTCGGCCCTGGTCAGATTTTCCCGAATTCTACTTGTTCTTCGACTGGACACTTCTTGCTCGGGAAATTTTGGTCTTCGCAAATTTTTCTATGGTCCGGATTTTCCTGGATTCTGCCCTGTCATCAGATTCCCGATTTCCTTCTCTAATTGTCTTATCAACTGCATTAATGGCTCCGTGCATGCCCTGAGAAATGTATTTAACTTGATTTTGAGATCTTTTGCACCATTATGTTCACTATTTGCGATCATTTGAGCTAAGAAGTGCTTTCTTGTGAGTATTCGGTTGGGATTTTGGGACTTTCAACTTTGACTTGATTGATTTGGGGGTGATTTCTGGTGCGTTATCACCTGTGTTTGTTGTGGCCACCCTTGAGCTTCGTGTTTGCTACTTCTGAGACCAATTCCTACTTTATAATGGTATGTGTCTGATTTCTCTACTTTGAATTGAATTATGAATGGCATGTTGATATTTGAATTCCTGTGTATGTGTTTATTTCATGCTGGGATAGGTCGGTCAAGCACTTAAGGGACAAGATTGCATCCATTGAGAGGTGACTTAGGGTTCTGCCAGTACCACCTATGGCTGACTTAGATGCAGCATTCTTGAAGCTACATGAGGAGTCAGATCAGCACAAGGATGATAGGGAAGAGAGCTAATGATGGGTTGCAGTGTGATTTTTGCTTCCCTATTATCTTCTCGCGCATCGTTCCAGCTACACAGCGGATCTCAGGCCGATTTGGATGGGACGTGCATTTATTTCTGGTTTGACTCATTTCAAAGACTGTCTTGGCCAGGTGGTTGTGCTGAGTTATTGCTACGAAACCCTTGCCTGGCCGACGGATTCCTAGGGATTTCTATATAATGGGCATGTTACCTCTCTTGTAAAGGGGTTTGAACAGTTGAAAATAGTTAGAAGGTTAGAATTTGTAACTAGAACATAGAGCAGAGCTAGTTAGAAGTAGAGTAAGTTAGTAGGTAGTTGCCCTCAAGCAAATATTGTAACAGAAAGCTAGAATTGTTGCTACAGTGAACAATTTGAATACAAGAAATGACATTGTGATTTGGTGCCATACTTGTTTCTTTTGTTTTGCATGGTTCCAATTATTCCATCTTTAAAATTGCTTTGAGAAGGTTAATGTTTAGATTAGATTTTATTTAATAATGTTTGTGATTCGATACTTGAATGTTGCAACAATCCTTCAGTCCACACTTTTCTCAACCAACTGATTGTTAGTTGCTTTGCAAAGTTAGCCTAGACTTCATATTCTGTATGCTTAAGTTCGATTGTAAAGATTTGTTCATTTTAACTGCAATAGGGTTATTTGAATGAAGGTTTATGATTTGAAAATCTTAACACCTCAGAAGATTGTACTATTTTCTAGGAGATTGTAGATTTATCTTGGTCAAGTAGAAATCAGTTTTGAAGGATTGGTCCATTTTGAGTACTGGTTGCTTTCATTGTTAATCTTAGGAGTAGTATTAGATTTAGAAATCTCTCTGAAACCCTTATTCTTTTCTCATTTCTTTGATTTCTGGGTTAAAACTAGGATTGAAGCATCATCAGATTGTTAGATCTGATAAAATTGATTCAACATTTTCTCGTAGTAAGGTCCCATTGTGATTACCAGCATTTTCACATTTCGTCACTGAGTTGTTTATGCATTGTCAAGACCTGAAATTAGAGACCTTGGGGTTATCTCTTGAGGCTTGCCGATAGAGATTTACCTTTCAAGAGAGATAGGATATTATATTCTATCTGGCTGTTATTGTGCAGAAAACACGATCAACAGTTCTCTTAGAGATGGATTCTTGATGTGCTCAAAAGAAACACACATCTCCAACTAGAGCCAATGTTGGCACCCCATTTTATTATGTCTTATTTTTCCCTATTCTACTCTAATTGTCCTATCTTTTCCTTTTGGTTTCCATCAATTATATAAAATCTAAGAGATTTTAGATGGGCTATCTTGCATGGGTTTATTCCTTTGATGTTGCATTAATTTCCCCTATTTTCCCACTTCAGTGAATTCCTCAAAATCAAAATTCCAAAATTGTTTAAGGAGGTAAGAGATTTTAGATCAATTAGGAACCCCCTTAATCAAAGGTTCCATGTTTATTAGGAACTATGAAACCACTAATAGGTTTCTTCACACATCTAAGCCCCTAGGATAATGAAGTAAAGTAGTCAGAGGTTCCATAGGAACCAAGAACCATTGGTTCCTAGTTTCAATGGAACTAAGAACTTGTTGGTTTCCAAATATGTATATCATTGAACCTTAAAGGTGTTCCACATCTTGTTCTTAGATTTAGAGAGATTTGGACAATGAATAGAAGAGTAATCTCACTTTTCTCCCCTACACTTCAAGCTCTACAAAACCTAGGAGGGTTTCCCTACACGATGTTGAACATGGAAGAGGAATAAGGTTTTATTACAACACCTAGTAGATAAATGAATTCATATAAATGGATAAGGATATTCTAAATACAAACCTAGATATGTAATTCCTTATCCTCTTTAAACCCATGTATGAAGTATGAAAATAATTATGAATAAATATTATAGAAAAGAACTTTTGATTTTAAATTTGAAAAGTGTTTATGAGATTGAGGGAAACCCATTCAAGATGGACTAGTGCCTATCCAGGGTTATAGAGTCAACAACTTGCATATACCCTTCAATACATTCTAAACATACTTTGATGATCATTTAGTCATTAATAACTTAATATTAATGATATCAACTGATGGTTAATAGTATAACTCTACTTAACAATCCATTTTGCAACAACAATATTCTCATTATTCTTAGTGAAAAACTTTACATTGCTCCTTAAACAAAGCTAACCATGAAAATAATCTAGATTTAACAAATGTGCATGGAAAGATTTACAATCATTGATTGTATTATTGAAAGAAACATCTCATTATAGATTGGAGACAATACACACTAAGAGCATGAAAGAGTGTGTATTCATATATGCTGCAATCAAAATATACAATGCATTTACAAGAAGATTTGCAAGCACATGCCTCTATTTCCCTATATAGACCATACAACTAAGAACCTAACCCTTACAACATTCCAAAAATCGAGAACCCTTACAAATGAAAGAGAGATTACACTTTAAAGACGAGGGAAAACCTAGATCTTCCACTCAAATGACACCTGGTAGAATCAAAACCCTTTGATTTGCAATTGAAAATGGCCTTTGGAGTATTCTCTAGCATCATTACATTATTTTCCCTCTTCTACTTTGTCTTCATTCTATAGATGAACTTTGATTCACCCCAAATTGCTTTCATTCTTGTGCATAATTTTCACCTACCTATAAATACCCACATACTTCCTCTGTTTTCACTTGCAAGTGAAAAATATTATCCCTAGGTTAAAACCCACTTACCCAACAACCTTTTTACTTTGCAAGTGAAATTTTTACCCATATGTAGCTAATCTCTTTCATTGGTAGTAAGAAAATGTCTTTAACCTATGATTTTAACCTTTTAGATTCCCCAAGACTTCTTGCATAACTGGAAATTTTATTTCATGACAATGTATTCTCTACCACATAACATTATCACTCATACTAGAGAATGCAATTCCATTATGTAAGGAAATTTGTGTTTGAAAACATAATTTCTCATTACTTAGGCATTTGAAGTGAAGGCATTTTTGATACATTTTAAATATTTGAGGCATATACAGATCGTTTTGATGTGCAAAGGTATCTGGAACCACATTGTGACTATTGGAGATCATGCCAAGGTATTAAAAATAATGCTATGGGTGTAGGAAACCATTTATAAATGTTTTAAAATTTACTTGAACATTATCATCATTAGAATGACATTAAAAAGGGTTACAAGTCATGAGAATGGGTTACTAGGTATTTTTGACCTCATTGGAAACTCATAAATCATTCAAAACAAAAATAAAGATAACCCACAAGTGTTGTAAATGGATGTTGGGTTGATTTGCAATTGTGCAAGTCATTTTTTGTTGTTGTTGGGCATGAAAAGAAGTTGTTGGGAATTTTAAGACAATATAACAACAAATTTTCTCAATCTAAAAGCTCCAAAACCTCCCCCAAGCAACCAAACATAGATGTGAAACATCCTTAATCATAATAGAAGCTCCCAAAAAACTTAAAAATTCCAAAAAAGGGCATTCTACAAGTCCACACGCCCCTTGCAAAACCCATCTTTTTATCCCCATGAAATTGTAGAATTTACCTTGGATGGAAATCTTCAAACTTCCAAAACTAATATAAGCATTTAAACACACTTTTTAAGTCTCCCCATATTTTGAACATTCGATTTATGTTTAAATTTTTACAAAATTTAAAAGTTGCAAAATGGACAATTTAATTTCCTAGCAGGCCAAACAATCGAACTGAAGCCATGGGTGCATACGACCTCTGGACGCCATGAAATTTTTTAAGGAGCCATAATAAATTATTTAGATCATTGTGCAATTGCTGAAAATTGCACAAAAAACTAAATTTTTGTATTTCCTTTGTAAACTAGGCTTTCTAGTAGGGCACTTAAATGTTTTTTGGTTTGGGCCTCAAAACTCCTCCCATGGCCACAAAAATGGAGATATAGGAATTCAGGGACAAAATAAAACCTAGGTCATCACCAAAAATGAGCTACCTAAAATTTTTTATGGGACCCCTTGGACCCACTTCAAAATGGAAACACATTAAAATTCATCACGTTAAAACTTGTTTGAGATCCATTAAATTGAACATCCATGATCCTTATGATTTACCAAAAACTTCCACAAACTAGATTTTCATGATTATTTATAGATTGTAAAATTTTAATGCCAAAAATTTCAAGCCAACTTGTCACCACGAGGCTTAAAATCAAGGTTTTGTAGCCAATTGAAATGTTATCAAGCACTATAAATAGAAGGAATTTCTAGGTGCTAATAGAATTGTTGGTTCCTAGTTCACATGGAACCCCCAACAAAGGTTTGCAAGTGAAGATAGTGAAGGAGAAAGAGTTAGGGTTCCCATAGGTTAGGGGAACTTATGGAAACTTTGAAAGGTTTCAAAGTCCTCCTCAAGCCTTGATGAATAAAATAAGATTGTTAAGTGGGGGACACTAGAAATTTGAGAACAAAAAGGTAGGAAGGAAAAATAGAAGAAATAATGATGCCATGATGTTTTCAATGCCTACCTTCTCTATAGTCCCCATCAATGCTTAGCGGATCTTGCAACCTACCTAGCCTTGATTCATGAGACTCTATAAAGGTTTTGAATGTATTTTGGTAAAAATATAAGAAGAAAACCAATTCCCATACTTCATTAATTATTTGTAGCTCTTTTTTTGTCACCGTGGAACCTCTTGAATGTGTTTTCAATATATTTTTGTTAGAGTTTTCACTCATTCATGCAATCAAACCCACAAATCATCCATGTGTAGGTATTAAGGGGTTGAAAGAATGTTCTTTCACACCTCTTCATGCACACATATGCACTCTTCACACTATTCTAAGTCTGCAATCTTCATTTTTTTTGAAAAAGAGGGTAATAATTTATTAAAATCAGAAATTCAACCATACAAAGAGAATAGGGTTCAAATAGGCACCCAAAAAGAATGACAACCACAACCAATAGGCACCCAACCCAGAGTAGGGACCGTACTACAAGATCAACCAACCACCGACATTAGCCCACTATGTCCTCTGAGGTAATCTTCTATAAATCACAACAATAACCTGGGGGAAATTGCTCCCAGCCACTAATCTATGAACCACCATCCTATTCAAAATCCCACTTGGCCAAGCAATCAACAACTCTATTCCAATCATGACAAATGTGAGTAAAAAGTATAGATTCCATCATGGAGCATAAACATAAAATATTCCTAACAACTAAGGCAAGTTACCAGTTCACCCCCTCCAAGTTTTTCCCATTCAACATATTAACTATGATTTGAGAGTCAAATTCACAGATGATCCTGCACCAACCGAGAGCACAATCCTTCTCCAAAGCCCAAATAATCGCCACACCCTCCATCAGGTTATTGGTTTGGATCCCTTTATGAAAAGAGAAGAAAAAAATAACAGATCCTGAGAAATCTCTACCCACACCTTCAATCCCAGTAGGCCTAGGATTACCCCTAGAAGAGACATCCGTATTAATATTAAGAACATCCATTAGAGGAGGAGACTAACCCCCAACATGCTGAATCTTCTTCTTAGCATTTCTACCTCTACACACACAAAAATAATCAAAAGCCTGACCCCGAAGGCCCAAACTGTTCACAATCTCCTCATCACCCCTATCCAAATGGAAGGATACCTCACATTTTTCTTCCACAATCTCTTGAATCATACAAACAACTCTTTGCCAAACTTTTTGGATCATCAAATTTTCACCACGAAAAATCCTATAATTCCTTTCCAACCAAATTTTCTAGAGGATGAAAGCAGGACCAATACACCACACAATCTTGAGGAATGAAGCCTGAGTTGGAGGTCTTCCCAAACTAATCCAAAATTTAATTAGAGAAGAGGCATGAACACAAGGATGTCTCCAAATACCCCACCAAAAATTCCAATGAATCATAGAGAAGGGACATTGAAAGAATAGGTAAGATGAGTCCTCTTCATTACAGCCATAAAGAATGCAAACAAAGGGCCCTGAAATCCATGATTTTGAAGATTATCCCAAGTTAAGTATCTATTCCAAGCTAAGTCCATAGAAAACTATTACACTTAGGCTAGGAAAATTTATTCCAAACATGTTTCCACCAAGGAATTTCCATCCCACCATACTGCACACAAATCAACTCCCAATAACCACTAGCCACTGTGAACACCCCCTTAGGGTTTGGATTCCAGGCCAAAATATCCCTCTCCCTGAGAGAGCTGCACTTTCTACCTACAATAATATTTCTAAGCTCTGTGTGATCCTCCTTTGAGACACCAACATTCCACTTACCATGATCCTTCCATCTAGACACTTCCACATGCCCATAGAGGTAGGAAGTCTTGAAATCCACCACCCATGACTAGATTTTGCAAATGGGGATACTTGTATATGATTGAAGAGAACCCATCCCAAGAGTAAAACCAAAAGAGAGACTCATCTCCCTATTACAAATCCAAAACAAGCCATCCTTGATCAACTTAGCTCCTTTTTTAAGCGTTCTCCAAATCACCAAACCTTTCCCCACAAGCAAAAATTGGGGAACCTCGTCCTTAGGAACACCATTCAGATATTTATGAGATCTTGGCCCAACCATGATCTTGTTCAGTGCATCATCTCTAGTACAATTTGATAGACAAATACAAACAAGCCAAAGTGGACTTCCAAATCCCAAAACCACCAAGATGTCTAGGCCTACAAACAATATCCCACTTCACCATACTCCACTTCAAAGATGACAAACAACTAGCCCATAAAATTTTTTTGGACAAAGAGTCCAAATACTTAAGAAAACCAACAAGGGCCACCTAAAGAATACACCTATAATTGGGAAGAGCCTACACCACCAACTTAAGAAGTTGAACCAGACCAATGAAAGAAAGCCACCTGTTAGTCTAATGGTTCACCTTTGTATGAAAATTGTCCAAAATATTTTTCCAAGAACCCCTAAGAAAAGTACCAATAGAAATAAGAATACCAAGATATGTCAAAGGAAAATGACCAATATGAAATCTCAGAATATGAGCAATCCATTGTTGAATGAGCACATGAATATTAAATAAAAAAATAGAGGATTTATCCTCAGTAATCAACTAGCCCGAAGTAGCAAAATAGATGTCTAGAGCCTTGTGCAAGTTATTAGCCTCACATACCTTGGCCATACCCATCAACATAATATCATCAAAAAATTGGAAGTGAGATTGAGGAGGCAAGCCATTACCCCAAACCAATCCTTGGATCAAACCTTGTTCAACATGGCTCTTCATAAGCCTTCCCAAACCTTCAACCAAAAGAATAAAAGGATAAGGAGAGAGAGGATCCCCCTAATGAAGCCCTCTAGAAGCTCCAAATAAAGAAGATGGTTCTCTGTTAACCAATATCAAGAAGGAAGTGGTTGAAACACATATCATGACCCAAACAACCCATTCTTCAACAAAACCAAAAGCAATAAGCACTTTCTACAAGAAGGACCACTTAACTCTATCATAAACCTTTTCCATATGAAGTTTAATGAACATGGCCTTTTCTTTCGAGGATACCATAGAGTGAATAGTTTTAGTAGCAATAACAACACCATCTAGGATTTTCCTATCCAACAGAAAACCACCCTGTTCCTTCGAGACTAGCTTGTTCATCCACTGCTTGAGTCTCTCAATAATCAATTTAGACAAAATCTTATATACAACATTATAGGGAGCAATGGGTCGAAACATACCCAACTTGTCAGCACCATCACACTTAGGGATGAGTGCAGGGAAAGTGGAATTCATTTCCCTCAGCATCTGCTTATTCCTTTGAGATTCGTGCACCACCTCTAAAAAATATAGATTTATAATGTCCCAAAATTCTTGAAAAAATTCAATCAAAAATCCATTTGTACTAGGGGCTTTCCCCTTCTTCATCTAAAAAACAATGGCCTCTAACTCCTCTAGGGAAATGCAACATAGGAGATGCTTGTTCATTTCTCTAGACACCAAGGAGGGGATACAAGATAGAATATGGTTTTCCTCCACTTGCGCATCTGTAGAATCCTCCCTAAACAAATAGGAAAAGAAAAGAGTAACCTCTCTAGAAATTCCTTCCAAAGAGGACACATGCTCACCCATGTCATTGACAAGATAAGGGATAGAGTTACCACATCTTCTAGCTTTCAAAGAGTTGAAGAAGAAGGCAGTGTTCCTACCCCCTTCGTGCAACCAATCCACTCACACCTTCTATTTCCAATTGATCTCCTTTCACAACTCACACTCCTCTAGAGATTTTAGATCCCTTCCATCCTCAGCAAGGGATTCCTCAGAGAGGATAAAATCTCTGATCTCCTAACTAATAGAATCTAAACATGCTTGAGGAACACACTTAGCCTGGAAGATGTTTCCAAAACACTGCCTATTCCACCTTTTGAGCTGATATTTCACATATTGTAGTTTCCTAAAAAATGAATACACCATAGTACCAAAGGGATGTCTAGCTCAGTGCCACCACTCAGTCATGAGACCCTACAAAGAGTGACATCTATCTTGTAGATAAGGGTTTTACACATGTTGAGGGTATTGTCTACTATGAGACAATTTCCCTTGTAGCCAAGATAGATTCAATTTTCCTTGTTATTTCTATTGTTGCATCATAGAGATGGCCATTTTATTAGGTGGATGTGAAGAGTGCCTTTCTACATGGTGATTTTCATGAGGATATCTATATGGAACAAATTCCGAGTTTTATTCAAGACTCTTCACTTGTTTTCAAGTTATATCACTCCATGTATGGTCTCAAGCAAGCCCCTAGGGCTTGGTATGAGAAGGTTGATGGTTTCTTGCTTGCATCTAGTTTCACTCATTTCCACTTGGATCACATAACTTACATCCAAAGGCACAAATACTAGTCTTATATGTTGATGACTTGATCCTTACTAGTAGTTCCTCATCCATGATTCAGGATATTCAACATAGTTTGATGGCAAACTTTTACATGGCAGATCTTAGGCTTCTGCATTTCTTCCTTGGTCTTTAGGATATTCAATATAGTTTGTAGTGCAAAGTGATAAGGATTAGAATTTGGTAAATAAGATGGAAATTTTAAAAATTTGAATAAAAATATAGGGCTTTATAGGGAATAAATGAAATGGTAATAAAAACTTGGTACAATGTTAAATTCCAAGGGGCCAAAAGTTAACAAGAATGTATATGGTGAAATTGTGAAGTATGGAAATATGGATGCAAGAGTTGCAAAAAAACACATGGGGTTTAAATTTTTACAAGGAAGGATGTACATAGTGGAATTCCTTAATAATAGAACATGAAAGCAAGGATAAAAGAGTTATAAACACACATGTGGGGTATAACTTATTTCATAAGGAATAAAGGAATTGGTAAAATGAATAATAAAATAATAAAGTAGGGAAGAAAGGATGCAAGATTTACAAACATGCACATGAGGTTCATATTTTTTTCAAGAAAGAAAGGAGGTACAAAGAAAAGTAATGGAGTATGGAAGAAATGATCCAATAGTTACAAACATGTATGTGAGGTATAAATTTTTGCAAGGAATAAAGAAAGTGGGAACGAAAATGACAAAATGGTAAAAAATGGAAGTAAGGATGAAAGAGTTGAAAACATGCATATAGGGCCCAAAGTTCAATAATGTTTAAATGAAGTATTAAGTAGAATATAATAATGGAAAATAAAGGAAATAAGGATTCAAGAAATAAAGAAATTGAGAAGTGGAATGATATAACGATTGAGAAAGGAAGTAAGGATGCAAGACTTATATAGTTGTAAACTTATAACATCTAGGGTCTAGAAGTCCATGGGAAAGAGAGGAAGTGAGAATTATGGGTAAGTTACAAAAATTACAAACTTACATTAAATCTCTCCATATCCACTAGAATATGTAAACTAAGTTGAAATCCCTCAATCTTAGAAATTTTAAAATATGAGAAATTATACAAATATTCAGATGGATGTGAAACATGACTTTGAATGTGACTTGAGAAAAGTGGAAAATTTATGAGTTATTGAATTGGTAATCTATGATGGGTAAACAATAAGGACCTAGGGAAATATTTCATGCATAAAATTCAAAATTTGGTAGGGTGTTAATAGATATATATATAAAATATTGATATAGTGTAATGCATGAGCTAGCACACTTAAATCTATACGACCAAATCAAGCCCAAGAATCAATTGAATTCAAAACTTGGGTCACCGATTTTAGAAGAATAAGGGTAAATTATAAAGGCCACAAAAAATTCCCCCAAAAATAAGTAGATTGAACACTAGGAGTGCATACAAGAATAATAGGGGTATAAGTTGATCTTGAAGCAATATATGCAATTAAAACTTAATATAACATCATGCACAAATATATATTAAATAAAATATATTCATGAGCACTCCTAAAACAAGAGAATCAACCTATGAATTCATACTCCATTAAATATCATGATCATATGTAAACAAAATAAATTCATAGCTCAGTAAGATAGTAAAACTAAGCAATCAAACAAACTTAAGTCTTACCTTAGGCATAGTGTTCACACATGAGCTATTTACTATCCTAAAATTTTAAGGATCTATGAAAATGGAAGATTAACAATATCAAATGTAATTAAAATTAACTAAGAAAATAAACAATTGGTCAAGTTAAGCCATATTCCAATGAAATTCTTCACAATTACTAACAAAGCTTAATAAAAACATGAAATACCAAAACTTAATTCAATTCAAAACCTAATTAGCAAATGGAAACCTCAATCCCATTGGTGGATTAGTGTTCGAACTGATGTTGAGTTCTTAGCTTGAAGCCTAATCCATGGTTGATTGTGCAAAATATTTGATAAAGGTTGATAATGGTGAGTTTGATTCACAAATGATCTCAAAGGTGAGTATGAATTTTGGTATATCTTGGTTACTTGAATTCTTGTGAATTAGAATTCATATAAAATGAAGACTATTTATAGATTTTTGGAATGAATCGATGGTTGAGATTGAATTAGATAATCAATAGATGAAATTGAAGGAGATAAGATGACATGGATCAAAGATCAAATCAAGCGCTGATAATGTATAATGACATGGATCAAGAATTTTAATCAAAGGTCCAAATTACTTGAGACAATAACAAATACCTTAAATTTAGGAGCATGTGGGAGATATTTCCATGTGGAGGGAAATATTGGAATTTGAAAAGAGAATATTCCATGGGAATATTCTTTGAATGATTGGAGATAATTAACCAATTAAATAATTTAGAAATTATTTAATTTTGCAAGTGGAGGGAATTAGAGACTTTAATTAAATAATTAAGAATAATTTAATCAATGAGGATTTATGACATTTAATTAAATATTTTTCATTATTTAATTAAAAGAGGAAAATAGTGTGAAGGTGATGAAGTAATAAAATAAAATTAATTATTTGATTAATAGAAGAAAATAATGAATTTAATTAAACAATTAACATTATTTAATTAAATATATGAAAATAGGTGAATCAAGAGAGAAATGGTGTTAATAATAGAAATTTTAGTGTGTGATATGCTCAAGGAATTTTTAGGTGTCTACATTTTTCCCCTCTTTGAAGTGAGGTACCTATTGTGTTGCTTCAAAGAATTGATGCTACTTAGACCGATAATGCTTAGATAATTTTTTTTTTTTTTTGACTTTTCCAGATGCCCCACTATGACTCAACAGATGAATGAATACTGGTATGCTCCCCCCTTGAGAGATCAAGCGAAAAAACTGACTTTCAGGTTGAGATCACAATAAGATTATGAGAGTGGTTTGGCTGCATGGAGGACGAAAGATAAAGCTCAGATGTTTGATGTAGACAAATTTTATGATGTATATAAATTTATTGGCCATGGGTAGTCTCATGTATATTTTTGATGTATATCACAGATTTTTTATACTTGGATAGAAATGTTAGTATGGATAGAAGAATAAGAATGAGAAGGATATTGATTAGCCTTTATTATGGAGATTGATTGAAGACTCCAACAAATATGTTATTATTCAATATTTTATTGGATATGTGATGAGATAGGATAGATGATACAACTTTGCTTCTCAGATTGGGCTCAATTCATCATAGCACTCCTTATTTTTGATATAGAAAATAAACACGATGCATCAAGGTATTGAAAACTAGGATGATATTGTATCTCATGCTTGGACTTTAACTCTACAAATAGATATGAGTATCCTTGTTCATACCTAATATACAAAAACCTTGATTGATTGTGTGAAAGAATGAAGCCATTGAAGTAAGGAGACTAATACACAAAAATTATGAAGAACCTATTATGTCCTAGTTGTTGTTTTACTTGAGACTATCCCCACACATGCAAGGAAAGTATTCACCAAGGTCATATTACAAGAATATCCAAAAAGTACAACAAATGAAAGCAATGATCAATTCCCCCTTCCTTTCTCTCTAAATCATTTTGTAGACATCATCGAGAGATCATTAGAATGGACCAATAAGATAAATCATTAGAAAAGATTAAAATGAACAAATAGTCAATGTTATTCATATCTCTTGCCAAGGATGTGATTAAGGTGATTTCCAATGATGATGTCTAATGTAGGAAAGAAATATCCGTGGGACATGCTATTGGATGCTTGATTAATTGATTAATACTAACTATTTGATAGGCCATTGATATAAATGTTAATTGACATGTTTGACCATGATCAAGACTTAATATTTTTGTATTGAAAGTTTTGTGTTTCATGGATTTGTTGTACCTGTTTCCATTTGTGTTGCCAAAGGTTGAAGGTGATGAACAATTTATTATGAGTGAAAGTTTATCGCAGGTGAAAGCGAGATGGGATTGGTGAGTTTATTATTAAAATATTTCAATGTTTTTGATGTTTTGAAATATTTTGAAGCTATTTTTAAGTGTTTAGATGATATTTGAATGTTTTTTAAAATTTCAAATTATTTGAGGCTATTTTGGATTTTTGAATGTTTTCTACATGTTTTGATTTTCAAGTTTTTCAAAAGTTTTTGTGTTTTTCAAGGGCTAGACCAAGAGAATAGGACCTAAGTGGGACTGACCTAATGCCTCAAGGGCTCATCAGAGATGGCCTTTCCTACGTACATGCACAGAGACAACATAGTTTGAATAACTTTGACAAGACACTTTATTGTGATGGACTCCTAGAAGACTGACCTAGGCCTCAGGGGTTCATCAATGACGACCTTGCCTATGTACAAATGCAGAGGCAACATAGTTTGATTATATACATGTTTTTGAATTTTGATGTTTTTGACCTACTTATGGGTTTTGAATTAATTTGGATTTTTTGAGATTTTGAGATGTTATGAATGTTTTTGAGATTTTTGAAATGTTATGAATGTTATTGAGATTTTTGAAATGTAATGATTTTTTTTGGATTTTTTGAATGATACCTAGATCATGATGTCAATATCACATTGTGAAGTATTGGATATGAATCAAGAGTTATTCAAAAGTGAGATGCAAGTACCTACCCCAATGTCTAGCAATGTTTGATATTTCATGAGCGGATGCACATATCGGGATAATAAATGGATAAGCATGCAAAGGATATCAAATATTTTTCTTGTGATGGGATCATTAGGATAATGATAGATATGGGCTATGGGACATCATGAGATAAAAATGGGATCAATGGTCAAGACCATGCCAAGATTTTTCCATAAGAAAGGTTGAAGTATGTGCCAAACCTTTATCAAGATCAAGAGAATTTCATAGATGGATAAATATGGATTGGATGGATGGAGGGAAAGATAGATTTATTATGGAGAGGATGAGATGCTTCCATCAAAAATGGTGCACATAGATGCTCAATTCTACTCATGATTCCTGTTTTCCAAGTTTTCATCATAGTACTTGCCCAAAGCATCACCAAAGTGGTTTTCACTAGAGGATGATTTTTATCTTTACTATTTTCTTATTTTTTTTGCTCTTTTTTTCATATTTTAGGATTTTTTAAGGTTTTGTATCATGTCAAAACCACTTGGTGGTGCTGATGTAGATTCTACTTCCATCATGATATGCCAATGGTATCCTTCCTAGAGGAGTTGTTTTGACAAGACATAGACACTTGTATGTAATCCTTGGATGCTCTTGTCTTCTTTATTGATCTCAAAGTTAACCTCATTTAAATATGCACATCATGATAGAGTTCCCTTAGATTCCTTATATGATAAAGTGTTGCTACCAAGGTATGATTTATGCGAGGTTTGGATATCATGGATGTCAATGTGGATGGTGGAATGTGATGAGGAATATGAGGTGTAGATGGATTAGTCACAAATTTGGAATCTTTGATTCTCCAAACTTGGTATGGTGAGCAATGAAGGGTGGATATGAAATTGTGAGTGGAATTAGGACCAAATTCTTGATCTATACCTTGTATGTTGTTTTTGAAGCCTTCTTTTGCATTAAAACATTTATGATGGATTAAATTCCCTTTTTTGTTTTACCCCATAGTTTCTTTGACTAATGGAGTTCGATAGGGATGATTTTCTTTCTTTTTCTTTGACATCCATTTGAATTTTCCTTGTCTATTTTCTTTGCCGATTCTTTTGCTTCAACAACTTGTTCTTTTCTTTGATATACACTTTTCTCTTTGTGTTTGTTCCAACTAGTGGGTGAAGGGGTTTAATAATGATGATTCATGATATGAATGGTTGTAATGTTGGTATGATCCAAAGCATTTCGAGGATTTTCTAGAGGTGACAGAACTGAGAAAAACCAAAAATCCAATTTTTTGGTTTTTCAGTATTTTCTAGGTTCTAGTAAATCACATTTTTGGAGATCTTTAGAGCAGAATTTGGGTTCAAAACTTTTGTCGGTCCCTTATGGTGAATAGCAAAGAATTTATCATAAGGGACTGAAATTAGTCCTCTTGGAGACCTTTCTAATGGTGTAAATGGACTTGAATTTTGATCACCAAGTAGAAAGTTATGACCCCACCAAGTTGGGGTAAATAATTTCCTAGTCTTTTAAAAAAATTGTAGTTATTTTGTATTTGTTTTTTGGAAAAATAGTTTATTTCATTTTTTTTGGAGTTTGGATACTATTGGGATTCTAAATAGATGTATAAAAATCTATTTTGGATAAGATAAATACAATTTTGGATGCAAACAACTCATTTTTATGAGTTATGCAATTTCTCCAATTGTTTATAAAATTTACAAGTTCCAACTTACCTAATATTGTAATTCGAATTCCCTGTTGAATTCACATCATTGTTATTAGAGTAGGTATGATCCTATATGTAACATTGGACATGGTCTAGTTATCAAATGTGGGGATTGGAGACACATAATCTATCTATCTACCTCCCTTTGAGACATAATCGACCAAAGATTTCAAAACTAGAAAAAATAGAACCTATCAAAACCATGGTGGAGGAAGCCCTAAACAAATAGAGGGAAGAAATGATGAGTCAATTCTCTCAAATCCTTCAAGATACCCAACAATCAAACATAGGCCCTAAACCATTCAACAACCACAACCCATTCAAATTGCAGGTGAATTTTGATATTCCAAATTTTGAAGGAAAAATTGTTGCAAATGCTTGGATGACTAGTTAACCAAGTTGGAGAGATACTTCTCTATGAATAACTTTTCTAGTGTTGAGAAGATAACATTTTATCTCCTCAAAGTTGAAGCTCATGTGAATCTAGCATGGGATAGTAAACTTACCTCAAGAAGGAATGAATCTACAATAGAAGAAGAATCTACATGAGGTGATTTTGTGGAATTCATCACAAAAGAGTATTATCGTAAAGATACATATGAGGAAAAATATATGGAGTGACAATTGCTTCAAAAAAAAATACCATATAGTGCAAGATTACACCAATCAGTTTCATGCTTTATCAATGAAGCTTGAAATACAAGATTTAGAGAAGCATCAAGTGTTGAAATACTAGAGTGTGTTGCATAGATACATTTATATAGAGCTGTCCTTTCTTAACATTGAAACATTAGGTACTGCTTATAAATATTCCATGAAAATTGAGGAGAAATTCAAACAAGTGGGAAAGAAGGATTACTTTGCAAATAACAAATCTAAGGGTGAAAGTAGTAGCGAAACCCCAAGGAAACAAGCCACTACTAACAAGTAATCTTCTCAATCACTAGTATGGAACATAAGAGTGAAAAAGATAAATAAGGATTCAAGTATGTGGTGTGATATTCACAAGATTTCTTGACATGACATGAAGGATTGTAGGGCTACAAAGACTTTGATCAAAAAAACATATGAAGCAAAACAAAAGGTTGAGATGTTTCCCATAGATCCCTTTGAACAACAAAGTGGTAAATTTTTTATTGAAGCACATCCATATGCCATAATTTCCACTACAAAATCATACATTGAGAAGATGAGGAATGTCTATTTCATTCACAAATGTGGGTGAATGACAAGGCTCTGCACTTCATAGTGGATAGTGGAAGTCAAAATAATCTAATTTCCACTGAAGTTGTAAAAATATTGAAACCAAAGACTAAACCTTACCCAAAACCATACTCCATGGGTTGGGTAAGTCAAGGAAGGGATATATATAGGTAAAAAAATAGTGTTATCCTATTCCATCAAACCATTCAAAGATGAAGTCATTTGTGATGTAGCACCCTTGGACACATGTGATGTGTTATTAGGAAAACTATATATGTATCAATGCCATAGTGTATATGAGTTAAGGCCACGCAGTGTTATTGTCAAGGTGGGTGAACAAAAGTATCAAATTCCTAAGATAAGTCCTACAAAATATGCTTCTTTAATTAATACAAAATAGTGTAGATGTTTGATTGCCCATACTAGAGTTTTTGTACTACCAATGACACAACCAAAAAAGAGAAGAAATTCATAGGTAATAATAATGTTGTAGCAACAACCACCTCTATTATACAAAAATAGATGGATATAATGTTGGCAGAATATCAAGATGTCTTCGACACTTCACCCATAGGAGTTCCACTACACTGTCAAGTAAAGCATTCAATTGATATCATCCCAAGGACACCCTTACCAAATGGGCCATTGTACAGTAGATCAACATTGGAAATTTATGAGATCAAATGAAAGATTGAGGAACTAATTCATAAAGGCCATATTTGACCCTATGCATCCCCTTGCGATAGTCTTATTGTTTTGTATAGGAAGAAAGACAACACATGGAGGCTATGTATTGATTATCACGCGTTGAACAAGATCATAGTGAAGAACATATATCCAATTCCTTGAATTGATGATCTTCTAGACTAGCTATGTGGGGAAAAGTTCTTAATGAAAATTGATTTGAAGTTTGGATATCATCAAGTGCCAGTTGACCCTATAGATGTGTGGAAAAATACCTTCAAGTCCAAAGAAGGGTTATTTTAATGGTTGGTGATACCTTTTGGGATAACAAATTCCCCTGCCACTTGCATGAGGTTGATGAATGACATTCTCATACCTTTTACTGACTCCTTCATGGTGGTCTATTTATATGATATTCTCATCTTCATTAGGACCTGGGATGAACATCTACAACATGTTAAATGGGTACTTTCAACATTGCAACAACATAATCTATTCCAATAGAGAAAATTATTCTTTTAGATTAGAGAGCATACAATATTTGGAATACATTATGGAAAATAGAGGTGTTCATGTTGATCCTACAAAGATTGAGGTCATTAAGGCTTGGCCTTCTCCTAGGAATGTCACAGAACTTTATAGCTTCTTGGGATTAGCAATTTTTTATTGGAGGTTTGTACTTGGCTTCTCTCATTTGACATGGCTTATGAATCAAGTATTCAAAGGTGGATCCAAGGAAAAGTTTGTTTGGATAGAGGTGCAACAATGTGCTTTTGAGGAGTTGAAGAAGAGGCTATGCTCAACACCAATATTGGCACTTTAGATCTGTAACAAATTTTTGAAATGAAAGTAGATGCATCTGATTATACCTTGGGAGTAGTTATCATGCAACATGGTCATCCGGTAGCCTATCATAGTGAAAAATTATTTGATATAGTTCAACAGTATCCCACATATGAAAAAGAAATGTATGCAATTGTGCATGCTTGAAAAAAATTAAAGAACTACATTCTAGGAAAAGAGACTATCATCCACATAGATCATAAACCTTTGCAATTTTTGTAGACACAAGGGAAGTTACATAATGATAGACACTAGAGATGGTCTGCATACCTGCAACAATTTCACATCAATATTTGTCACAAAAAGGGCATCAATAACAAAGCTACAGATTGTCTGAGTAGACCTCCAATTCATGCACTAATCATGGTACTTGACTCTTGTGGGCGTGAAACAACAAGTTGGCATGATCTGTATACCATTGATGATGATTTCTATGAAGTCTACACTCAGTTGATGCAAGGTAAGAAAGTTTTTGATTTTCATATGCAAGATGGTATCCTTTATATGGGTAATATATGTATTCTTGCAAAAGAGAGGGAAAAGATGATATGGGAAGCACAATATAGTCACACTACGATACATTTTGGCATTGGAAAAAATATTGCTATGCTTTAGAGATATTTTTATTGGCCCAAGATGTAGCATGATGCCATCTCCTGTATTCGATTATGTGTTGCCTATGTTATTGCAAAACTTGTAAATTGAAAAAGTGGATTGTATATGCCACTTTCTACTCTAGATAGACCTTGGAAATCTGTCTCCATGGAATTTATGTCTGGTTTACCTACTACTAAGTGTGGTCTTGTATACATTTATGTGGTGGTGGATAGATTTTCTAGGATGGCCATTATGGTAGCCTACAAGAAAGGGGTCTCCACAGAGGATACATCCAAGCTATTCTTCACCAATGTTTGGGCCCACTTTGGGTTGCCACAAAGCATCATTTCTGATAGGGATAGAAGGTTTTTTAGAAAGTTTTGGTCAACACTTTGGGAAATGATGGATACCAAGATTACAAATTCTACAACATTCCATCCACAGAAAGATGGACAAACTGAGGTATTGAATCACATGATTGTCCACATCCTTTGTATGTACCATTCTCATCATACTCATACCTAGGATGAGAGTCTTCCATATGTACAACATAGCTACAATCAGGTTGTAAATGGTACTACTAGAAACAATCCATTTGAGGTCTATTTGGGGTATCAGCCTTTAGCTCATTTGGACATTTCTCTTCCAGTCATTGAAATTGAACCATAATCACATGGATAAAAGGAGGTAGATAAAGCTTCCAATTTTGTTGAGAAAATTCACCATCTCCAAAATAAAGTTCATGAGATAGTGTAGCAAGTCAATCAAAAATACAAGGAGCATCATGATCAACATCATACACCACATCATTTTTAGGTGGGCGATAAGGTTTGGCTACATCTTCAAAAGGAAAGACTTTAGGGACCACATAAGAAACTTCCTCCTCTATGGTATGGACCATATGCTATTCTCAAGAAGGTTGGAAATAATGCTTTCAAATTGAATGTTCCACCATTTTTTGGGGATTCATCCAGTGTTCAATGTTGAGTTGTTTCGTCCATATTTTCCACCTTTGTTGGACACTTCAAAAGTGGCTGATATAATTAATGTTGTGGATTTGAATCTTGAAACCACTGCTCCATTGGTTAGTGATCATATTGTTGATGTTAATGTGAAGTCCCTTCAAGGAACACAAATTTCTTTGTAGATAATGTTGTCCAGGTAGGCCAACACTTGCATCAAGCCAAGTGGTATACTAGTGAACAAATTGCTCAACATTTTCCTCATTTGTTGCAACAACCTAGTGCAATGGGGCCCATTCCCTCTCAAGGGGGGAGTAATGATATAGAGAATTCTAAGGATGTTCCAGAGGTGATAAAATTGAGAAAAACCATGTTCCAACAGTTTTATCATAAGGACTCTTCATGCTCCCCATGTTTATATTTGCACTAGATAAAGTTGCCCCCAGTATTGACACAAGTAGAATTTGGCAAATAAATGACTACATGACTAAAAATTTTAGTTATGACAATTAAAAATGACTAAATTCTAGTCATTTTTTGCAACACAACTATAAATGACTAATTTTATCGTTAGGTAAATAATTATTCATTTATTTAGTCACACAAATAAAAATGACTCTCTCTATATAGAATTGTCTCCCCCTCTATCTCTCTAAGTTCTTTTTCCTAATCTCTCCAAAGATCAATTAAACTATCAGATTTTTTATATATTAATTTAATTTGTTCTATATAAGAATATATTAATTATTAATTATAATAATTTTACATTTATATTTAATAATTTTTATTATAGAATACAATATATAATAATAATATAATCTATATATACTATTAAATATAATAATAAATATAATTATATTATATATAATTTAATCTGTATTACTATTATATTAAATATATATAATATATTAATTATATTTTGTATTATATTTAAATATATTATTTTTTTGTATTAGATAAAAATAATAATTACGCTTTGCGAAGCTCATTTCATCTATCCACGGTCTAAAATTACGTCCATATCAATGCAAGACAATTAAATGAATCTTATTTGTTCATCATTTTTCACCATTTTTTTGGTTGCTTTTCACCATTTTAATTTGTTGCTTTCCCGCCACTATTTGTTCCCACTCCTCCAAACTCTTTCTCTCTAGTATTGACCTTTCACTTCTCCAATTTGGCGAGTTGCAGCCTAAAAAATAAGGTTTTGCCAAGGGTTTTAGAGTACATATCTTCTAGGTCACCTATCTCCAACCACGACTATGGACTACATTTTATTTGATGTTGTTGATGCCATTTCAAGTTTTTTTTCTTTTTTCGAGCTCAAGAATCTAAGTCCTAAAACCTTGATATTTTGAGATTTTGTTTACTGTGAATAGATTGAAGCAATAGTTGTAGGAAGATTGGTTTTGGTTCACATCATTTAAATAAGCTTGTTTCATACTTTTATTGCAAGCTCTAACTATTTTTTATCATTGGCATCTTCGGTACCACCACACAATTATAAGTTCAAAGTTTCAATAAAATATAAAAAAACAAAAGATATCTCAATTTGGTTTAAATGATAATCTTGACCTATTTCCCCTAAATTTGACTAAGAATGGGCCTAGCAACTACTGTAACAAAGGCCATTTACCCTTCCAATTAGCTCCTCAGCCAAAAAATAGTTGTTAATGTGGTCAAATTTCAAATTTTTAATTATTGATTTCAACTGGTAAATAATAATTTAACATAGTTCTCACAAAATGCCTCACCAACAATCTAGACAACAAAAATAGATTATTTTTATGCTTTGATTTGTGATATAATGTGTTTTGAAGGGCTAGCATCAGCCCGAGGACCATTCTAATCATTTTGACTGAACATTGAAAGAGAAAGCAGGTTGTTTTCCTCAAACAACTTGAATCTGGGCTTCTTCTCGTTATAGGTAACACAAAATCTCCACCATTTTAAAGGTTTTGTGTTTCAGAAACAATTTTCGTAGGAGTTTTGTACATTTAGTACTTTTGGGAACAAATTAGTTCTAAATTTTTTCTTTTACATTTTGAATCAATAATTTCTTCCCTTGGGGTAACTGTTGGGATTCGATGCATAGGTCAAAGTCACCCTTGAATTGCACTTATCCCCTTTGATTTATTTACTTGGTTGTAATTTTTTAATCCATTTTCAGTGTTTAAATGTATGTCCTTTGGATTTGATTCTGTAGCTTTATTTTGGAAGCTATACTATTCTACTACTTGTGTTCATCCCGTTCCAAGTGCCATCCTTGGTTCTTAATAGTAAAATTTTCTAATAATCAAAATGCTTAGAGGGCCACAAACCATCATGTGATATCCTTCTTTGTCCCATATTTTGATCACTTGCATATCTATGATCTAAATTCATCTTCATGCCTTTGATATCATTCTACCTTTTACTCTCTGTCTATTGTGCTTCATGTACCTCCAAATAATGTTACCATTCCTTGTAGGCTTTATCTTTATGTGTTGTTGCAAGCACCCAACCATTTACTCATTAGACTTGGTCTCTATTCACATATCTCTAGAATGACTTTATCATAGTCATATTTTGAAGTTCATAGATTGAAGACATTATTTTTACCATAATCAATCTTGTTGTCATTCTTGAAAACAACCCTTCAATTGTAGCATAACCTATTTTTATGCAAAACCTTCTTGTTATAATGCAATGGCCGTTTACCCTTTATTTCTTACACCAGTTGCATTGGAGAAATATTGGATAAAAATCCACTTCCAAATATTCTTTTGATGGATATTCATATCCTCATCCAAAGCTCCAATTCACACACAAGCAAGAAGGATGCTTTCAAAGGTTGAGGAGCTGGGATTTACACCCATTGGTTGCATTTTCTTAAATTTTTCTAAGGATTTTTTAGAAAAACCCATTTTTAACATATCCTTCAATCACAACATTCCATGATATCACATTTCTTTGAGGCATTGTTGGCAATAGTTTGCTTTCCTTATCTATGCTTCCATATTTTCATGTATGTCTAGCATGGCACTTGTAACTACAACATATGACAAAAAAATCCTTGTTGTTATGCTTTGATGGATGTCCCTTCATTATTACTAGATATCTGATGTAGTGCACATTATTATAGTGCAAGCCTATTTTTTAGATTGTTTCATTTAGCACCACTAATATTCTCCACAAGAACATTGACCCTATTTAAAATGATGGAAATGGTTCACATCTCTTAGAAAAAATTCTCTTGCAATTGTTTGCATTTACTTAATTATCCTAGATTATGTAAAAGAGATTGTATTCCTTACAATTATATATATGGAAATACATAAATACACATACATATACACATATAATATATGTATGTGTACATGTATATTTAAGAATTGCAACACCTAACAGGTTTGGAGATTTTATGTCCCTTTAGTGAATGGCATAGGAAACTACAAGGAATGTCAAATCTCATCTACACATTATAAGCTATAAATAAATTGATCACAATTTGAAATCATTCAAAAGAGAATTTGTGCATAAGTTATTTATTATTAAATTTTGTGCATAAGTTTTTATGAAGGCTTCAGTGATCCAAAGTGGAACTTGCAGCTACAATATCTGATAAAAATCCGCTTCCATATATGCTTTTGATGGATGTTCATACTGTCATCCAAAGCTCCAATTCATACAAAATTAGGAAGGACACTTTCAAAGGTTGAGGAGTTGGGATTTACACCCACTGGTTGCATTTTCTTAAAATTTTCTAAGGAATTTTTAGAAAAACCCATTTTGAACATATCCTTTAATCACAACATTCCATGATATCACATTTCTTTGAGGATTTTTTTGAAACAATTCACTTGCCTTGTCTATGCTTCCAAATTTTCATGTATGTCTAGCATGGCACTTGTAACTACAACATATGACAAAAAAATCACTATTGTTATGCTTTGATGGATGCCCCTTTGTTATTACTAGATATTTGATATAGTGCACATTATTATAGTGCAAGCCCATTTTTCAGATTATTTCATTTAGCATCACCAATATTCTCCACAAGAACATTGTCCATGTTTAAAATGATGGGAATGGTTCACATCTCTTAGAACAATTTCTCTTGCAACAATCTTGGAGATGAATTTAGATGCAGTGTGAAAATCAAAGCATACTTGAAGGTTCTTAACAACTCTAATAATTGTACCAGGGGCCATGTTTAACAAACCAAATGCAATTTCTAACTTTTCACTATGGTGGCAGATAAATGATTCTTTTTTCTTCTATTCCACAACATTAAGTAAAAGTCTTAAATCTAGAAATACCATACTGCCTTCATTTTCCAAGCCAATTTCTCCAATTTTGCATAGCTCTCCCATGTTTTTGGATGTGATTTGTCTCCTACACAAAAAATCATGTACCATTTTATGCCCTTTAATCCAACTACATGTAGGTATCTTTTTAATTCCTCTATCTATCATCAATCTCCTTACTATTTGAACCTCACCACACCTGCCCGCTTCTACACAAATTTTTTAGAGAATAACATAAGTTGCAACATTTTTAGGATTTATTATGATGAAATAGTTATGTAGAGTTAAGGTAACTATGGGTAAATGTTCAACAAATGTTTGGTTGTGTGTTGTTTTTTATCTGTGTATTTTTTGGTAGAAGCACAATCAATATCTCCTAACCATGATAGTTGTGTGTTGTTTGTTATCCGTGTATTTTTTGGTAGAAGCACAATCAATATCTCCTAACCATGATATGTAAAGTTTATTTCAATTGTGAGTACTTCTATTTTGTTGCCTCTATTAGAAGTGTTTTATTTTATAGCTTGATGGTTGCCATGTTGCATGGATCCTGTAGAATGGGTTTTCTACTACAACTAGAGACAACTAAAGGATGCTAGTTGTGAACTGTGTGATGATAATGAGTAGAATTGTGGTGATAGTGAACATGTGCTTTACCTCTTTGAGAAATAATATAAGGCTATCAGTTCTGTACAAATGAGCATGGAAATAGAGAAAATAAAAAAGAAATATAAGGAGTGATTGGAAAACACAAGTGTGTAGACCTAGAAAAGTTTTAGAATAACTAAAGCCTCCAATCCAAGTGCACAATACTTGAGGTTATGCTAAAGTATTATCATTCTACACCAAAAATATGAGAAGTGATAACTACTTCAAAATATAAAAAAATGGTCAAAATGTGTTTTGTATCAAAGACACAAGTCACGAAGATAATGATAGAGTAGGTGACATACATGTAGAACACATTTTCACATCTTAAAAATATAATGACCTTTGTGACATGCCACAAAAAATCTTGCAGAGTGATAGTTGTGGGGATTGGTAAATAAGGTAGTAGTGAGGGAAGAGAATAGAGATTTCATGAAGGGTATATAGAGGTTTGGTGTAGAGATAGTAAAAGAAAGTAAAGGCTCCTTGAAAGAGACCAATAGAAAGCCTCACAATTTTGAATGATATAGGAACAAATTCCTATACAAAGGGAATTAATGATAAATAAGCCTATGTTTCCATAACAACTTAGCATATGGTTTCAAGAAGAAGGATGTTGGTCATGGAAACTATGAATATCAATAGATGTACCAAATAATTATTTATATAAAGATAAGTCTTGTGGAGATATGACACAGTATGGAAAAGTTTAGGGGATCCTTTCCAACCAGCTAGGGTAGTCACCCTTGTGAACAACATGAGTTTTGAGGAATCATGAAGATAAAGGAAGATACATAATAAATAGTCATAAAATGACTATTGAAATAGTCAAATCACAAAAAATACCCTATATAGAGTACAAGGTATGTAGCATAGAGACTGTCAAAATGTTGATGAAACCAATAGCCATCCTTTCTCAAAGCAACCTTTACTCAGATGAATAGATGATAACTCAGAAGAAAAAATTGGAATTGGTTGACAATAAATGATATGTAAATAGTTTCTTGCTCAAATGCTCTCAATTTAGAGAAAGTTTGTATAGCAATAGGCAACAAAGAAACTTTTTAAGGAAAATGCAAATGCTAAATAGTGGTTGACTGTGAAGGGTAGAATATCGATGGATGTTGATATGTGGTGACTAATCATGCAAATAATGTACACTCGTAAAAAGATATGGGGTTTGGGGCATCACCCCGATTTTTTTTTGTTAACACGTTAAGGTTTTCCTACTAACACGTTGAGGTTTTTTCTTGCTGACACGTCAAGGTTTTTCCCCTTGACACGTCAAAGTTTTTTCATTAACACGTCAAATGAAAAATTACCTTGTAAAACCCTAATTCTAGAAGGTTCCAAAAAGATTGTTATAAGTGGTTGGGATGTATGTTGCGGTATGGTGTATTCGTGAGATTGCAATATGTTTTGCAGTTGGATAATAAAATCATTGGGTGGCTGAGTTTCTATGGATGTAGCCCATATTGGGAGAACCCCATTAAATTTTTGTGTTGATCTCTTTTGTGTTATTCTTCATTGTTATTTCTGGGTTATTTAATCTGCATATAATTGTTAATGTTTATTGCTCGGATTTGCTTGAACCCTAACAATTGGTATCATAGTTGCGTGTATTTCAGTTGATTGGTAGGAAACCTATAGATTTGAGTGGTAGCAATGGAAGAAGGAAAATTCAAGGCTGAGAAGTTCAATGGCCAAAATTATCAATTATGGAAGATGCAGATGGAAGATTATTTGTATCAAAAGCATCTATGGTGGTCATTGCAAGGAAAAACAAAGAAAGTTGCTATGATGTCTGATGAAGAATGGGAGATTTTGGATAGAAAGGCACTAGGAACCATTTAGTTGTGCTTGGAACTATCCGTGGCATTCAATATAATAGAAACAAAGAAAATAGAATATCTGATGGAAGCTATGGCTAAATTTTATGAAAAACCCTTAGCCTCAAATAAGGTATTTCTCATGAAGCATTTGTTTAATATGAAAATGATTGAAGGTGGATCTATGACAGATCATTTAAATGAGTTTAATACAATTACCAATCAATTAACTTCTATAAAAGTGAATTTTGATGAAGAGGTGAGGGCTCTCTTGGTTTTATGTTCTTTGATAGAAAGCTAGAGTAGCTTGGTAATGGTTGTAAGTCTATCTTTGGTTCAAATACATTGAAATTTGATGATGTTGTTGGTGTTATCCTTAGTGAGGAAATGCAATGAAAAAGCATAGGTGAGAGTTCAACATTGGGTAATGCTTTGAATGCAGAGAACAGGGGAAGAACAAAGGAGAGAGGGAAAATCCTAACAAATCGTGGGAAGTCACAAGGAAATTTGAAGAAAGGAAAATCTAAATCTAGAGGAAGAATGGATTGCTAGCATTGTAGAAAGCCAGGAAACTTGAAGAAGGATTGTTGGTCTTGAAAGGGAAAACAAGGAGACAGATAACATGATGATAGTGAGGAAGCTAATGTTGCAAGTAATAAATTGCAAGATGCTTTAATTCTATGTTTAGATAATGCTAATGATTCTTGGGTAATAGATTTAGGGGCTTCATTTCATGCCACACCCCATAGGACATATTTTATAGATTATGTTCAAGGTAATTTTGGATAGGTATATTTGGGTGATGATGAAACCTATTAGATTGTTGGAAAATGAAAGATAAAAATCAAGTTGTAGAATGGAAATGAATGGTTGCTACAGGAGGTAAGGCATGTTCCAAATTTGAGAAGGAATTTAATTTTTGCAGGACAACTCGGTAGTGAATGCTGCATCGTTACCTTTTCAAAAAAAGTCTAGAAGGTCACTAAAGGTGCATGAGTAGTAGCTAAAGGTGAAAAGGTAGGCACATTGTATTTGTGTACTAGTAATACTTATTCTACCTTAGCTGCTACAAAAACAATTGCTATTGAGACAATTATAGCTCTTTCTACAAGGACAAAAACAAAATTGTGGCACCATAGACTCAGGAACATGAGTGAGAAAGGGATGAAGATCCTTCACTCTAGAAAGTTGCTACCAGGTTTGAAGTAGATTTACTTGGAGTTCTATGAAAATTGTGTTTATGAAAAATAGAAAAGAGTCTAATTTCTCAAGTTGGGAAAGAGAAGAAGAGTGAGAAATTAGAGCTTGTGCATTCAGATGTATGGGAACCAGCTCTGGTATCTTCTCTTGGTGGCTCTTTCTATTATATTATTTTTATTGATGATGCAACTAGGAAAACATGGGTGTATTTCCTAAAACAAAAATAAAAAGTATTTGAAACTTTTAAAAAGTGGAAAGCTTTGGTTGAGAATAAGATAGGAAAAAAGTTGAAGTGTCTTAGAACTGATAATGGAGGCAAGTATTGTAGTAGAGAATTTGAAAATTACTATTCATACAATGGAATCCGTAGGCAAAAAATGGTTCCTAGAACCCCAAAAGAAAATGGTGTGTCTGAGAGGATGAGTAGGATCATTATGGAGCATGCAAGGAGAATGAGATTGCATGCTGGACTACCCTTACACTTTTGGGTAGATGCTGTACATACTGCTATTTATTTAATAAATAGGGGACCTTCAAATCCTTTGGATGGTGGCATTCCAGAGGAGGCATGGATGGGTAAAAAGGTAAACTATTCATTTATGAAAACCTTTGGTTGTGAAGCTTTTGTCCATGTTGATATTGAAAATAGAACCAAGCTTGAGGATAAGTCTAAAAAATGTACCTTCATTGGATATGGAGTAGATGAATTTTCTTATCAGTTATGGGATTATGAAAACCATAAAATCATTAGGATTATAGATGTTATATTCAATGAGGTCATATATAAGGATCAACTGTAGGAAAAGAAGCATGAACAGGCCAAAAAGGAATATGTGGTGTTGGATGAGATTCTAGAAAATAAAATTCCAGTGGTACCTGATGCTTAGCAACAAAAATTTATTCCACATAATCCTTCAAGTGTTGACATTCTACAAGGATAACTAGACCTCTGAAAATATTTTCTCCATCATTATATTCTATATTATTAACTAATTCTGGTGAACCTAAAGGTTATGAAGAAGCAATGCAAGTAGATACCAAAAAGTAGTGGGAACTAGACATGAAAGAGGAAATGGATTCCTTGTTGTAGAATCAAATTTAGGACTTAGTCCAATTACCTAGAAGTAAAAGAGAATTGCTAAATAAATGGGTTTACAGGTTGAAGGAAGAAGATGGAGGAAAGAAAAGATATAAGGCCAGACTCATGGTAAAAGGATTTTCATAGAAAAAAGGGTATAGATTTTGATGAAATATTTTCTTCGATTGTAAAAATGATTTCTATTAGAACTATTCTAAGTCTTGTGGCTGCAGAAGACTTGCATCTTGAACAACTATATGTGAAAACAACATTTCTCCATGGCGATTTGGAAGAGGAAATATACATGCAGCAACCATAGGGATATGAGGTCAAGGGTAAGGAGGAATTTGTGTGTAGGTTAAAGAAGAGTTTGTATGACCTGAAGCAAGCACCTCGACAATGGTAGTTGAAATTTGATAGTTTTATGGTTAAACAAGGTTACGAAAGATGTCATTCTAATTATTGTGTTTATTTTAAGAAATTGGGTAATGGAAACTATATTATCCTGTTGCTTTATGTTGATGACATGCTTGTTGTCAAGTCTAACATGCAAAATATTAATGAAATTAAGCAGAAATTAGAAAATTCATTTGCTATGAAGGATTTGGATGCAACGAAACAAATCCTTGGTATGAGGATCACATGGGGTAGGACAAACAAAAAAATTATTTCTTTCTCAAAATGAGTATGTAGAGAAGGTGTTGAAAAGGTTTAACATGCAGAATGTAAAAGCAGTTAGAACACCTTTTCCTAGTCATTTTAAGTTGACTAAGGAGATGTGTCCAAAGACACAAGAAGAGGAAGACAAAATGTCTAAGATAACATATGCATTAGTATTTGGTAGCTTGATTATGCAATGGTATGCACAAGGCCAAATATTGCACATGCAGTGGGAGTTGTGAGCAAGTATATGAGCAATCCGAGAATGGAACATTAGAATGCAATAAAATGGGTTCTTTGATATTTGAGAGGTACTAATTCAAAGAAACTATGTTTTGGAGGAACAAATTTTTCTCTAAAAGGATATGTTGACTTTGATCTGGCGGGTGATATTGATAGCAAGAGGAGTACTACAGGGTATGTTTCTACTGTAGGATGTATTGCAGTTAGTTGGATTTCAAGTCTACAAAAGGTTGTTGTGGTTTCAACCATTGAAGGTGAGTATGTTGCTACTATGGAAGCTAGCAAGGAGATGATTTGGTTACAACCTTTTCTGGAGGAATTGGGACAATAACAACAAGATATACCTTTGTACACTGATAGCTAGAGTGCCATTCATCTTGCTAAGAATTCAGCTCTACATTCAAAAAACTAAGCATATACAACTCAGATATCACTTCATTCGATCAGTTTTGGAGGATGGACAATTGAAGTTGGAGAAAATTCACACAAGTAAAAATCTTGTAGATATGTTGACAAAGGCAATTACATGAGAGAAATTGATTTCCTCATCAGTTTCTGTTGGCCTTCATGAATGATAATGGTGGACATAAGAAACCAGCTAGACCTGTAATCTAGTGGGAGCTACAAGTGTAGCGGTGTCATCTAGGATCAGTCTCCAAGTGGGAGATTGTTCGGTGTGGAGCTTGATCAATCTCCAAGTGGGAGATTTTTGATATGTGGCAATTGATCATGAAAATATTGTACACTTGTAACAAGATATGGGGTTCAGGGCATTGCCCCAATTTTTTTTTTGTTAACACATCAAGGTTTTCCAGCTGACATGTCAACGTTTTTTCCCACTAAAACGTCAAGGTTTTTTCCCATTGACACGTCAAGGTTTTTCCTTTAACACTTCAAATGAAAAATGACCTTGTAAAACCCTAATTTTAGAAGGTTACAAAAATATTTTTGTAAGTGGCTAGGATGTATGTTGCGACATGGTGTATTCATGAGATTGTAATCTATTTTGCATTGGATAATAAAATCATTGGGTGGATGAGATTTTGTGGATGTGGCTCATATTGGGTGAACCACATTAAATTTTTGTGTTGATCTCTTTTGTGTTATTCTTCATTGTTATTTTTGAGTTATTTAATCTGCATATAATTGTTAATGTTTATTGCTCAGATCTTCCTTAACCCTAACAATGGACTACCTGGAGAATGTCTTCAATCCAACAGTAAGATATATTACCTTTATGAACAATAGTAAAAAATATCAACTAAATTATCAACTCTGTTCTACTCTTGAATGAGGGTTAAGATATGGAAAAAATGCTACAATCATTTTACACATCTATTTGTAGTTTATCTATATCAGGACTAGCATTTACAATGACAAGGTGTAATAAATTGTAAAAATTGTGACCTGAATTATCAAGACAATAAATTTATTGCAAATTCTTTTCAACAATGCATGATAGTTTTGCAGGCTCAAGATATTTGTGAGAGATTTTTGTTTTATCGATCAATAGACAAGATTTTCTCTATATAAAGAAATAAAATGGGAAACTACTTACTTTGAGAATAGAAAGATATTTAACCAAGCACTCTAATATAATGCTAACTGTCTTATAAAATTAGTTTTATAGATGTTCCTCAAAATTCCTTTCAATAGTCTAATGAAACTCTGGCCGATAACAAACATGCTAAAGAAAACTCAAATGATTGCATGTAGGAAAATGAATCATGTAAAGAAATAACATACTAAATAGTAACTAACGCACCAATAACAACATTACTGTAAAAGAATTAAAATACACTCAAATCTCTTTTATTAAATAATACTTTTATAATTGAATATTAAGTTGCATTTTATTAGTTTCTTTTTGGGTATGCAATATATTTTATACCTTTTGTGTTGTATATTCTACTGTAATACCACAATTATTTTAGGGTTTTAGACTTGGCTATCATGGTGATGCGGTTATGACTCCACCGTAATACTGCATAGTGTTTAGGGTTTATGACATGGTCTTTGGCGGTGATGTGGGAAGTGCCTTAAATCACCTGCTCTTTCTTTGTGGGTCTGCTCCTCTTTCTTTTTGTAGAGCTCCAATACTTCTCCTCTCAAAGGCTTAGCCTTATCACACTACATTACAACATTCAATGACTCCTCTATTTATGGAATTTTGAATATTTATTTGTAGCCTGTGAATTTGATCAATGGTTCTAATTTGCAAGTTTCTACTGTGTGACCTCATCTCAAGTGCCTTTGCATAGGCATCTATCATTTCCTACTCATGTCATCCCATTGCATAAAAAGAACTCTCGAGGAGTCAAACCACGTAGATAGGAACTCTCCATAAAGCCTTGAATTTTAGGACCTTTATCGTCCTCTGTAAAATGTGGTATGGTTCCTCCATTGAGTTCATAGGGAATTCACTTCCCTTCTACATTTTGTTTCAGTGATATGATGGTTATGGACAATGTATCTGAGCTTTGTATGAGTTTTTTGTACTACTATATAGTGCTAGTATATTGATAGGAATATGGTGACAGTAATTTTTCATGCTAATCTTGTTCTTAACAGTTGATATGGATTACAATGAAAATATCATCTTGCTTATGCACAATGGAGTGATGGAGTATCATAGTGAATGCATGGTGAATGGTATGCCTAATACAATATTCTATCAATGATCAGTGACAATAGTTTGGTATGATAGTGAATTGTAAGTCCCTAATTTTTGTCCACTATCCTCTATGTGTGCTCTGTGTCTATAAATTACAACTATTTCCTCATTTCAGTTTTTGAGAATGTATGTTTTGGAAATTCTTACTCCTTTTTAATTCAAAATGGTATGGTACTTGTGCCTAGGGAATTTATATCCGATTTAGTGAAGTGGCTTGGAGTTGTTTATATTTGTATCTTTAGCTCTGATTTAGCAAAATCCATTGTGTTTAATGGTGTAGCAACTTCTATAATATCTTTTGCAGGGTCGATGTCAATTATAAAATGCTTTGATTTGTGGATTGTTCTACATTACTATTTTGGTTTTGTCATGCTTTTTCCAAACAATTGTTTTATTGTTTAGAACTTTATTGTAACTCTTTTGTGCAATTTAATACCTTGAATAATTTAATCTACACTTTGTCCACAATTTTATATAATGCTAATTTATCTTTTGAATAACTTTTTGTTTCTTGGTGTATACTGTGGACAATGACCTTGCATTAAAAATTTACATTAAAGCAAGTGTTACCCCCAAAGTTGTTGCAACTTTTGTTGAGAGAAGGGAACTCGACAAAATAGTTATTTACTCTAAACAAGTATACCTTTACTTTTCTTTCTTGTCATTTATGATGGAAGTGTTATGCCTTGCATAACCACCCCATTTTATTCTGGAACAAAATGGGTCCCCCTTTTCTTTTGTTTTCTTTGCCTTTGGTTGTTTGGGTTGGTCTTAGGAGTTCTTTTGTTTTCCTCCTAAGTCTGTTTGATTTGGTTATGCTTCAGCCAGAGTTGGGTTCCTTTTGTTAAAATTGATGAAATGATGAAAATGATATATTTTATATGCTTTTGAGGACTAATGGAGATATTGTTTGCAGGATTAAATCATACATCTGATGATTTTCATAGAGAAGTCTATTGGAAGGCATACCTCAATCGGATTTGGCATAAAACTCCTCAAAGTATAAAGTCGGTGAGACCCAACTGGTTGTCTTGCTGACTGGTTGTTTTTATGTATCTCACTGACCAGAGCAAGTCCCATCGAAGAAGGATGTCATTGGAGTAAGTACTAGCCGAATGGTGGAAGTCTCGACGAAAGGGTTTTCTTCAGGGAGATGTCTTCCTGATAGGGTAAGGTCTTGCTGAAATGTTTGGCGCTTGGGGAGATTTCTCGCCGATAGTTGTTAGTCCCATCGAAGGATTCTCCCTTCAGTGTAGTGTTTTGAGTTCGGAGTAAGGTTTGGTTGATAGGGTGGAGTCTCCTCGAAATGGTCTGAGCTCGCCGAAAGGGGGGTGTCATCGATATGAAGTCTTTCCGACCGACGGGGGTCTCGCTGACATGGAATGGTGCCTTTGGTGTACTATTTTGCACTCGGTGTAATGTCTCATTGACCAAAGGTGGTCTCGCCGATAGTGGTTCACAAGATTATCGGCATCAGGGAGACTCCTGGATGAATGGTTGGTCTTTGATGTGAGGTCTTTCTGACTGAAGAGTCTTGCCGATGGTTTTAAATCTTCGGTGTGACTAATGGGAACCTGCTATGACCTCCTGCCGACTAGGTAATGTCTTGCCAAATGCAGATGTTTTGCCAATGGAGGAGCATAACCACATGACTCTTAAGGACTCGCTATGATGTCTAGCCAATAGCGATAGTCTGGGCAACAATTTTGGATATCGATATAACTTTTGCAACTCGGTATGAACTCTTGTCGATAGTTGTAAGCTATGCCGATTGCTGCTATGAAGTATAATCACATCGGGGAGACATGACTAGTGTCTCACTGACATGCGATTCTGTCTGAGGAACTTTTGACCACCTGAGAATCTTACGTGGAGTGTGTTCAACCAATCAGAGGAAGCTAAAGGGGCGAGATCAAAAGCGATGGATCGGCTCAGTGAACAATGGTGTGGAGATCTAACAAGAAAATCTAATGCTTCTTCTATAGGAGGTCAACATGTAGAAAGATCTAGAGAAGGAAGAAGTGGCCGTGAGTCTCAGGGACAATTGTGGTGTCTACTAGCAAAGGTAGATCGACATTAATGATAATGTTTTAGAACATTCAAAACAACTCTGCAGGGAAGTTTGAAGGTGGACACGGAGGCCATAAGTTATTGTGATGGTTGCAAAAGATCTAAGGGCTACTCCTGAGGGTGATCCTTCACTGACATGGACACTGAGGATGCACATTGAATGTAGCATTAACTTCATTCCAAAAGATTTGAGGGTTGACCCTTCTGAAGTGGGATATTTTGTAAACCCTAGAACAGGGGCTAACACATTCTTTTTGGCACGTTCTATATATATGGCATTTTTTCCTCTTTTTAAAAAAGAGTAGAAAAAAGGGAATACATAAAGAGAGATAGATTTTGAATAGTAGGAATTTTTTGAAAGTAGAGAAACTTAAGAGTAGAATAGAGTAGGAGCTATATTCAACAGAGGCAGTAATGTATCTTTCAAGTTTTCTTAGTGTAGATGGAGATGATTTGAAGACATGGATTTTCTATACACTGGTGATTGTGCCAGATTTGTAAATGTTGCTTATCTGTTTCACCAATAGTAGAAGCAACCAGATTTAAATCTAATTTTTATTATGCTTCAGAATGGTAGTTATCTTGGGTTAATCATTTGATTTGCAAAGCTTTCAAGGAATGAAATTTTATTTTATGTTTTGTCTGAATGGTGATTTACAATCTGTTGTTGAAGTTAGCACTGTGAATGAATGAAACTATGTGTTAATCACAAGTTAATTTTGTTCCCCAGTTTTAGTTAGGAATTCCTTGAAAGGTAACAAGTATGGTTAAGTTGGATGAATTATCATTCTCTTCAGTTCCAAAGCTTTGATCTATCTTTTTCTGTTTCTTTAAAAACCCCAGTTAAAGTAGGTTTGAATTTATGTTTGATCTTAGAACAACCTAGAAGCTCAACACCAGCAGGCCCCTTGAACATTATAGTTCACATCAACCATTGAGTGAAATCAACACAGTCGAGAACCGATTACCAAGACCTTGGAAGTTAGATATCCATGCGTTATTCTTTCTCTTTTAGGAGAGCATAATAGTAATATTCTATTTACTATTGCTGTTCTTGTTCGACCATCAACAGGAAGTAAGGGCTTGTTTATGTTTAAACTAATGAGAAAATATATTCAATATTTTTGGGAGCATTTATTTCTTTTATTTCATCACTCTCTTATTTGTTTTTTTTAATGCTTATAGCTATACAAAATAATGTGAATGGTGGAATAACATAGGGCTCTCCCAACTTTTGTAGGTTGGGTGCACTCCTAATTACTTGTTCCTCCTCCAAAGAATTTTGCATTCTGATCCTCAGGTACTATCAATTGATAGAAATATATTTCTAATGTTGAATTTTAAGATGTTTTCAAGAGAGGTCTTATTTGTTGAGTAAATTTTATAGGGCATTGTAAAATTTGCATTGATGATGTCTCAAATGGAGGGTAGTTGTCCAGTTGATTACAATGTCATCACAGATCTATTTTTTAGGTAATTGCTTTCTAGTTGTTGTAAATTCACATATCTTCTTCCTATTGATAAATAACATATGGTTTTTGATATGGAACTCTAAAGTTGAGGTGACTATTAAACTATTTCTCTCAATGTAATTTATGTTGTTATATGATTATTTATTGTAGTGCATGTACTTGGTGATAATGTATATTCTTTAGAAAATACTTAGGAGCTAAATGGAAAATATTTGCCTCAAAATCAGAGTTAATAACTTGTCTCGGTTATATATTGTTCTCAACACATTGACAAAGGTTGTTTTATTGGTCAATCTGATTTAGAATATTGTCTAGATATTTTCTAGCCAAATTAAGCATAGGTAAAACTTCTTATGTTGAAGTATAATCATTTTTCAATATAACTTACTATCTATCTTTTTATTTCATATGTAAATCTATATGTAGCGTAACATGATCCATGAAGCGACATCCTTTTTGTTGTATGTTTTGTAGCCTAATTTTCTAGAACATGCGCATCTTCAAACTAAGGAAAGTTGTTAATATGATCATGAAGCAACTATATTTTAATTTTTCTTAGATGTAGTTTAAAACATTCTTACATGCAAATTTTGACAAGAGTGAAAATGAACTATTTATATACATTATTGGTTGTAGAAATTATTGTGATTTCAACTTTATTGATTTTATTTGTTCTATAGGTTCTTGAGATTAATTTGGTCACTTTCCCCAATGTTGATGCTATCTTAGAAAATTGAATTTTCAATCACTATGATCATCCTCGTATTGTGCAATTGTGCAAGAAAGCTGGTTTATATATGCATGTGCTTCAGGTAGTTGATTTATTGGGATGCATTTAGGCTTTAACTTAGATATGATGTCGAGTATGAAGCATTTTCTATGTTAATTGTTATAGAATTCTTTAAATTTTCTACATATTTCCTTATGTCAAATGTTTTCTTAGGAAATATTTTGTTCATCACTAATATTGTAATTTTGGGTACAACTCTACACAAAGTTTCCCAATATTAAACATGTCATTGTCAACACCCATGCTATTGAGCCACAAGTCTATAAAACATGATGTGCTCTTGAAATTTAATAGAAAGTTCTACCAATTCCCTTACTGATTATAGTATTTCTTAGGTCCTTGTTGAGTTCTTTGGGACCCTTTCTAGAGAGTGGGTGTTGGAGTGCATGAAAGATCTCCTTCTTGTCAACTTGAGGGGAAAACTCCAAATAATTGTCTAGGTAAAAATTGTGCAACTTTTATTTATTTCAAATTAATAATGTTGGCTGTAGATGGCATTGAAAATTGCTCTCTTATTTTTGATGTTAACTTCTTTCATGTCAAATAGGCTGCCAAGGAATATTTTGAACAACTAGGTGTAGATTCATGCATCAAGTTGTTTGAACAGTTCAAGTCTTATGAAGGGCTATATTTCTTCTTGGGTGCATATTTGATCTCTAGGTGATTTGAATTTGGATTTTCACTTGTATCATTTTTTCATTGATATTCATTGATCTATTTGAGGTGGTAATTTTGTAGTAGCTTGGGATCCTTGTACTTATATGGTAAATTGTATTTTCAATGTCATTGGCAATGGAGATCCTGACATTCACTTGAAATACATTGAAGAATCAACCAAAATTGGAAAAATCAAGGAGTTAGAATGTGTAACCAGAGAGACAAACTTCTATGATGCTGAAAAAATAAAGAACTTTCTTATGAAAGAAAGACTTCCAGATGCTTGCCCACTGATAAATGTTTGTGATTGGTTTGGATTTGGAACTCATTTTTCTCAGTCACAACATTGAGAAACACACTTTGTAACACATTTTTCAAAGAAAAGACACATATTTAAGTCTTGTATCTGTTGTAAGAACACCTTTTCTCAATAAAAAAATCAATATTTTTCCTTTTAATAGCTATTTCATTATGTGCAAATGAATGATTGATTATGTTTTTCTATGTTTTATGTTTAAACCTCAAAAGCATTGTCTCATTTCTAACACTTTTAGGTAGAAATTAGTGAAGAAAAAAATTTAAATAAACTACCAATTAACTAAATATACTACCAATTGACAAAAATTAGTGAATAAATATGATTAAATTTATGACTAAATATACTACCAGTTGACATAAATCATTGAATAAATATACTACCAATTGATAGAAATTAGTGAATAAATATGACTAAATATATAAGTAAATCAATGACTAAAATATACTACCAAATTGATCAATCAAAACGAACAAATAAATGACTAAAAATAGTTTATTCATAAATTTGGTCACATTTTAAATGACTAGCAATAAACTACTAATGGTCACGTGACCAAGTTTAGTCATTTATATGCAATTTTTAGTAGTTTTTTTAGTCATTTATTTATGTTTTTCTACTAGTGTGAGGAGTTATTACTGACATGATTAGATTCACATATTGTGGAAGAAACTATTACTTGGTTCTTGGGTTTGTTGACTAGCTAAATTGATTTCAAGATACCCTATTTATGTAGGACTAATCATTTTCCTTGATAATATATTCGATGACATACTACCATTGAATATGATTTATCTTGGAAACATGATGAGAATTCTTCTATGATCCAATCAGAATCCTCACAAGGAATAGTAAATGAAAATTCTGATTGTTCTTCAATAGATGCTTGTGATTCACAGTCATTGTAAGAGTATTGATCTGTGATCTGAATTTTTGTGAGGTCCACTATTACTTGATCTTTTGTGATGTTTTCAAGAATAAGAGCCTATTTTTTTGAATGGAGATCATCTATATGTCCATAATAAGAAATCATCTCTTGGGTAGGAGTTTTTATATGTGTATGGTCATAATTCTTGGAGTCTTGGATGGATTGGAGGATATTTATAAGTCATGATAGCATTTCGAGGTAGCGAGTTCTTCATTGTGACTTATGTTGGAGAAACTATCACTAGAACAAATTGGGAAACACTATGGAGATCATGATAATTGTTTGAAGAGATGAGATATTGATCTTGATCCAATTCAACACAACTTTCATCATAATTAGGATTATCTTCTTGACATGACTCTTGGGTAGATGGTGGAGCATGGATAAAAGACTCTTTTCTAGTCTCAATGGGTTTAGATGAGGTGATAGAAGCTTCTTGTTGCTTTGAAACTTCTTCAATATGGCCAATAATGAATTCATATGAGAGGGTTATGTTGCAATCCAAGATGTATTTAATTCCATTTTGATATGAAACATTGCTAGACATTATTGATTGATCTTGATTATGTACTAAGAAAGTGTCTTGATACATGTCCAATTCCTCATCTTGTGAAGAATGAGTAGTACAGATATGTCCTACTACGTTATCATATGTATGATTCACATTATTAGATTATGGTGCTTTTCTAGAATCTTTGGCCTTCCCATGATCAGGTATTGGATCTTTATAGATTCCAAAATCTTCATTCCTTGATTTGTGATCGATATTGAATTCTCCTTGATCAATAAGGTCTTGGATGAGATTTTTGAGTTTGATACAATTTTGTGTTTTATGACCTTTTGTGTGATGGTATTGGAAGTTAAATGTGTTAGGATGGTTTTATTTTTGGTTCAACATAATTGGATAATCAAGAAGTTCAATATGTTTCGATTGGATCAATTTATTTAACACTATTTCAGTAGATTCTCTTGAGTGAATTTTCTTCGAGGAGAATTGTTTGGTCTTGGTAGTTATCCTCATGAAGGATTTACATTTTGAACATTCTATTGTGTTTTTTTCTACGTATGTGGGTTTGATGATGCCTTGATAACAACCTTTGCATCCACCATACCATCATTAGTAATGTTCTTACTTTTGGCCCAAAATTGGGGTTTGTCACTGTAACTAGATGATTGGTTATTATTTTTGTAAATCTGCATTGCTCCCTTAGTAATGAGGGATCTCTTAATGTTAAGGCCTTTGGATATGAGTTATTCTAATGTCATTATGCATCACATTCTTAATTAAAAGTCTAAATCTATGTCTAAGTTTCCTGCAATAATTTCAACTTGTTATCTCTCAAGCATGGTCCATTTACACTTTCTTGATTTTTGTATCCACCTTTGCAAAAAGGATGCAAAGACTTCTCCCTTGTTCCATTTAAGAGTGTAAAGTTCATCCAAGGTTTCATATGCATCAATTTTGTATGAAAAATGTGCTACAAATTGATCTATTATATCTTGAAACATTTTGATTCCTTAGGGTAAGTGTGAAAACCACTCTATGGCTTGCCCTCCCAAACTTCTTGGGAAGAGACACATAAGATATGCATAATTTTATGATAATTACATACATGCAACATATAAATCTCTAATATGCTCCTCTGGATTACCACACCCCTTGTATTTGTCAAATTTAGGTATCTCAAAATTTGAGGGAAATGGTATCATGGTGATGCTTTGATCAAATGGATAGTGGCATAGATCTTGAATTGTATAGGACTTTTTAGTCTTTCCCATTTTAATGTCTTGGATTTTTCTATGTTAGTGTTTGTATTTGTGAAGATATATCTAATTGAGGATTGTTTAATGGTGGAGCATATGTGGTGTGTAAACCTAGATCATGATAAGGAGGAACATCCATGTCATAAGAACCCACTTGAAATTGATGACTACCATTTTGATATTATGGATTTCCTTGATATAAAGGACCCATTTGATAATTTCCTTGAGCTGTAAAATTGGTTTGATGTTGAGGGGATGCATTATAAGATCCATATTGATTTTGTAGGACATTATTTTGTTGTGATGGATTCGATTGTTGAAATTGTTGTATGATGATTGTTGCGGATTTTGTTGTGACATCAATTTTTGTTATTGTTGTAATTATTGTAGGGTAGTGTATTTTTGATGTTGCAAAGGTTGACCTTGATGTTCTGTTGGTGGTTGTTGATATTGGTGTTGTGATATGGTGTTGTTTGTGGTGGATTTTGGTTTTGATATTGAGACCCTTGATATGGTGGATTTTGATATTGATGTTGAACATTTTGATTTTGATATAGTACTTGATGTTGTTATCCTTGAGACTATTGACCTTGAGGTTGTTGTGACATTTATTGTTGGGATATTTTATTTTGTTGCACTTGAGGTCATTGAGGTATATGTTGAGGACCTTGAGGTTGTTGAAGACCTTTATATTGTTGTGATATTTGTTGACCTTGGGGTGGTTGCAACAATTGATGATCTTGGGGTTGTTGAAAACCTTTATGTTGAGTCACTTGATGTTGTTGAGGATTTTTTTGATTTTGACTTTGATAATTTTGGATACTAGGGACATGTGTGTAGATATTTTGAGCATTGGATGTAAGTGGAATGTTTGTGTTGAATGTGGGTGGAATGTTGGGGTTGAATGTGGGTGGAATATTGGTATTAAATGTGGGTGGAATGCTGGTGTTTTGAATGCCCAAATTTCTATGATTCCCTATGTTTTGAGTATTTACAAGGGATTGTTGTATTGATTTGTGAAGTTTGTTTGAATTATCCCTTGAGATGTAACCATGGATTGACCTAGCATGTTTGAATATGGGTTAGGTATTGTTCAATAACATGATGTACCAAGGAGTCATTTCCTTATTGACAAGTTGTTCCAAAATTTGATGTTGTTGGTTATTCTCTAAGTTGATTTATGTCAAAATTAGGGGGTAGTTTAGCCCTTTGTTGTGAAAATATCAATATATATTGATTGGGATTTTCAATTATCAGTGCCTCTATTGCTTTGATAAATCTTGGTCTTGTTGCATTTCTAAGAGTTATTTGTGATTTTTTACCTAAGATCTCATCGCATGACCTAAAACTTTTGTATCTACCATAAAATTTCTAAGTATAAGCTCTATCAATATATTATCAAGTTTTGTGAACCTTGTCGATCATCGATGAGGTTATCATAATTGCTTCTTATGCTGATGCCTTGTGAAAAATTTAAAATGTGTTTTATTTATCCAAGTTTCTAAGGTGTTGTCAATCATCGACAAAATTCTTAAAGTCACCCTAAAGACCGCTTATGTTTAAAAAGATGAAATTTTCTAGAAGAAAATTGTTATTGTTAGAGTTTACAAATGGTTTGGAAGCCTTTGTTGGTCTCTGACAGGGTTTCACAAACCTTCACATTGATCGATAATACAAGAACTTAAGTGGTTGGTTCATAAGAAAAACTTAAAAATGCTATAAATAGTAAAGGAGCCGGTTACTATAACCATGATATGTGTTGATGGTGTACTAAAAATTATTTCTAAGTCCAATATCATTCAGAAAATGACATTTATTAATCACAGATAAGCATACTTAATCAAGGAAAAATTTAAATGGGATTAAGAATAAATAGTACCATCAACCAAAATAGAGTGCAAAAAAGAAAAAAAGTGACATTCACATGAAAAATTAAAACACACCATTGAAATACACAAGATTTTATATATTTATGTATATATGGTATTATAAAGGTTGTGTTTACATTCAAAATAAAAATTTAATTATTTTCTTCTTTTAGATATAGTGGACAAAGATGAGGATGTGAATCCCCTCTACCACTTCTTGTAGGTGCTCAATTTGGGCTAGAGAAAGTTGATTCTCATTAGACTGAACAAAATGGGAAAACAACCCCATGCCATTCCTTTCTAATCCAACATGAAGGAGAACCACCACCTCTTCAATAATTTCACTATTAAGCATCATTACAACATAGATGGAATCACCCACTAGGCCCGTCTTGGGAAACACACTCAACCCTCTAATGGTTGCCTTCACTTTTTCTTGGTACTTTGGTTAGACCAGTCGCTCTACAACTCTCACTCCCCACTTGTGTTTACCAAAAGTGAAAACTACATTATATGTGAAGCACTCCAAAAGCTCAAAATTATGTGCATGGACATGATTTAGAAAGTTCTCTCCAATGATCTTCCTGAGCACTTCTTCCTTGACATCACTATGAACCATGTAGAAATCCTTAAGTTGGTCAATCATCCATCTCCAAAACTAACTGCACTCTACATCCTCATTTATGATGAAATCCCCTTTCAAGGAAGCACCACTCTTAGTGCTCATCATCTCCAAAGAAAAAAAATTGAATAGTGAATATGAAAATAATTTATTTGGTATTTATAGAAATTGAATTGCATGATAGGTGATTTACACTGGATATTTTCTCAGGAATAATAGGAAATAGAAAGGATAGTAATGTGCCTTGATAATTAACTAATAGGAGTGAATTCATGTTTTTTATTTGTGATATACTATATAAGAACTTTCTCACCTTGAGATGGTTGCATTGATGTTTTGATCTTTTTTGATAGAGGGAGTTCCTATTTTTGTGGCATTCCAAAAGGTTGATCACTAAAACCTATGTTGTTAGGAGCATTGGTATAAATGGGAACATTTGATCCATTTAGATTCACATTTGTAGTGGTAGGCATGCTTGGAACACTAGGGTTTGCTTCCATTTTTCTTTTGTGTTAAGACCTAGTTGTAACCATACAAGTTGTGTCTACCCTAGGAGATGTTTGATGTGAATGATTTTCTTGAAATTACTTGGTTGCCTCAAATTTTTATAACAAATACCTTTTAATAGTTTTAGGACCAATGATGTGCAAATGATGTGAAACTCTCAAGTTTTGATAATAATCTAGACTCCAAGTTTTTGATTGATGTGTTTTGATGTTAATGTTTATGAACTTGCAAACCTTGAGAGTAGACTTGTGAATCCAAGATGAGTTTGTTCAAAAATATGTGTACTAATCCAACTAAATGCTTAGAAATAGATTGTTTTCAAACATAGAGCTAAACTAGTTGTTGTTGTGAAAAAATAGTATAAGAGTTTGTGTCAAAATTTCAAGTTACTATGTGTTTGATGATTGGTGTTTTGATGTTTAATATTGATTATTTGATGTTGATGCTAGTTGAAAACCTAGAAGGTGTTTTTGATAAGATAAAGATGTTAAAGAACACAAACTTTGTTTGTTGTTGAGTGCTATAAGTGAGCCAAGATTGGTTTTTTTATCAGTTTGAACTAGTTTGATGTTTAAGAACCAAAAGAAAAAATCAAATTTGTTTTGTTGAAAGTTGTAGTTTTGAAATTATAACAAAGGCATCACTTTTCTCAACTACAAAGGTGTTGATATTTGCAAAGGCATCATTGTTTGGTAGAAGTGTCAGACTATCCAAACATAGGCGTCACTATACAAATTTTAGTTATCCCTAGCAAACATGCTGAGATGTGCAAAGGCATCAATGTACAAACAAAATTTCCATTTTGATAAAAATAGAAGCATCGATTTGTGCAAAGGCATCACACTTTTAGGAAAAAGCATAGATCTTATCAGTGGATCTTTAAAATGTAAGTTGACCTAATTTTTTGATATTTTGATTTTGCAAACATAGTATACATCATGTAAAATTGACTCAATGAGGTGATAAGATGATTTTTGCATGTTCTTCCATAAGATTGAACTAATTGGTGTCACAAGGTCTCAACATGAAAACATGACATAAAGTACAACCTATTTAGTATTTAGACCAGGTTTATCTTCTTAAAGTGGGCCCGCACAATAAAATACCACACATAGAATGAGTGACTAGAGTATGAGCATGTACACGAAACACCTCTTTCATTGGAAGGAAAAGTTCCTTGCGAGGAATTGTATCACCTCAACTACGGTTGGTAAATGGAAAGTAGCTTCATGGAATGATGCTATTCCATTGCACCACTAAAAGAATATTTTTGGAAGTATTAGGCCTCTAGAATAATAGGTTTCTAGTGGGTAGAACATTGGTGAACACTACCAACCTCTTGTACATCTCCTCAGGAAATTGGAAAACCATAGTTCCCTAGTGAAAGTTTGGAGCATTACATAGAAGATTGACCTATAGCTTTCACTCTTAGCCAATTTGTATAGCGCACCCAAAAATGCCACTTGAGGTCAAACCCTTGAGTTCTCCATGAGGATGCATCTCAAGGTAGGCTTCCTACTCAAAAGTAAAAAATGATGGAGTTACTATTTCTCTTTACCCAAGATCACATTAGGTACAAGGGGAGAGGATACATATTAACTACCTTAGGATTACAATGAACAAAGTGCAAGTTCAAGTTGTTTCTCTTCACCCAAGATCACACTAGGTGCAAGGGGAGAGGATACACATCCAACTTACCAATCACAAAAGACAAAGAATACAATGTTTATTTTAGGTGCACCAAAATAGATGTGTGGTTCATTTTATCTGCATATAAAAGGTGCAAGTTGTGGTTATTTTTAAACCTAAATGACAAGTGTATTCATTTTAAACCCAAAATTCAAAAATTAGAGTTGTGGGGTCCAATTTTAAGACACCAAAGATACATATGAATCTAGTTTAAAGCATTAAAATGAAATAGATCTAAGGTCATCCTTCACATAAGTGTTAAAAAAAACTTTGGAATTTGAGTCATTCTTGGTGATTTTCCTTCAACAAGTGTGAATAGACACTTTTAACCTTGCTTCATGCTTGATGAAGTCCCTACAAATGTTAGCCTCATAAACAACAAACAAATATGCAAGAAATAGTTAGGGTTAGGTAAAAAAATGAAAATTAAACTCAAATGAAACCTTAAGAATTCATGCTTCCTGTTTTACTTGTAAAGGCACCATTTTGTTATGGAAAAGGTGTCACTTTTTCAGACAGAGGCATCACTCTATCAGACAAAGGTGCCATGCTATCGAACTTGCAAAGGTGTTGGTATTTGAAAAATGTGTCACTGTTTGATGAAGTGCCAACATGTCAACCTGCAAATAGAAAAGAAAAAATTATGTTAGGCAAATGCATCACTATTTGTAAAGGTGCAAGCCTTTAACATGCAAAGGCGTCACCATTTACAAAAAGCTTTGGTGTATGCTAGCAAATGAACCATCCTACTTTATGTACCTGTAATGTCCAAAAAACTTCAAACAAAGCTGGCTAATTAGGGATGTGGGTCCCACTGGGCAAGCAAAAATGTGAAAATGAAAGAATAACAAGATCAAATGTAATTGAAATAAACTAAGAAAATAAACAAATGATCAAGTTAAGCCATATTATAATGATTCAATTCTTCATGATTCCTAACAAAGATTAATAAAAACATGAAATACCAAAGTAATTAAATTCAAAACCTAATTAGAAAATGCAAATCTCAATCCCATTGGGGGATTAGTGTTGGAACTAATGTGGAGTGCTTAGCTTCAAGCCTAATCCATGATTGATTGTGCAAAATATTTGATAAAGGTTGATAATGGTGAGGTTGATTCACAAATTTTATTCAAGGGGTAAACACTTTTGATCTAGAGCTATGAACCAGTGAGGTCACAAATGGGGGACCTCATCCCCAATACAACCATTCAACAATACCACCCCAATGAGGTTTGAACCTTGGTGGCAAGAACAACAACTCCACCTTTAAACCATCACACCATGCCAATATTGGCAAGGTTGATTCATAAATGATCTCAAAGGTGAGTATGACTTTTGGTATAGCTTGGTTACTTGAATGCTTGTGAATTAGAATTCATATAAAATGAAGACTATTTATAGATTTTTGGAATGAATCAATGGTTGAGATTGAATTAGCTAATCAATGGATGAAATTGAAGTAGAGAAGATGGCATGGATCAAAGACCAAATCAAGGGTTGATAATGCATAATGACATGGATCAAGGATTTTAATTAGAGGTCCAAATTTCTTGTGATAATAACAAATCCCTTAATTTTAGGAGCATGTGGGAGATATTTCCATGTGGAGGGAAATATTTGAATTTGAAAAGGGAATATTCCACATGAGAATATTATTTGAATGATTGGAGGAAATTAATCAATTAAATAATTTAGAAATTATTTAATTGTACAAGTGGAGGGAATTAGAGACTTGAATTAAACAATTAAGAATCATTTTCTTTTAGACTGCAAGAATCGGTCGGGTATCTGTCCCCTTATAAATTGCAGTGCACTTGGTAAATGTTTTTCACGTGACTAGTGGTGCTAGCATGACATGCCATTAGGTACCATGGGTTTGGGGGGATACTAAACATCGTGACCTCTTGCTTGCAACAAGATTCTTTAGCCAATCAAGCTAGCCCCTCACCCCAATTAAGAATCATTTAATCAAAGATGATTTATGACATTTAATGAAATAATTTGTATTATTTAATCAAAAGAGAAGAAAATTATTGTGAAGGTGATGAATTAATTAAAAAATTAATTATTTGATTAATAGGAGAAAATAGTGAATTTAATTAAAAATTTAACATTATTTAATTAAATAGATAAAAATAGGTGAATTAGGAGAGAAATGGTGTTAATAATCAAAATCTTGGTGTGTGATATTCTTAGGAAATTTTTAGGTGTCTACAAATCATTCATATATCTTGGTTATCAATATAAGATAATGTTGGTCTAAATAGATGCTTTACCTATCTAGGTCTTATTTACATGTTAAGTCCACTTAGGTACTAGGAGGGAATCTTTCTAGATAGTGTTAGTTGTCACTAGATCTTGTCTTATATTTTGACATTTAATACTTGTGTCCTAAGTCATTTAATATTTGTTGAGGTAGTTGTATCATTAAAAAAGATTAATACACATGTCAAGATCTTTTCTAATCCTATCTCACAACTTGCCTTTATAAGCAAGACATCATTTGTACATCTTCAACAATTTGGTTCAGTTGAGTCAGTCTAATACATCACTAGAATGTTGAATATTGCATATAGACCATATCTTGCATCCATTATTGTTGATAAATGTTCTTGCTTTTCCCTCTTGTAGAATGTTGTTTTTGGTTTTTGTAAGTGATTTTGGAGGCTTGAGTTATTGAGTGACTCTAACATGGTATCAAAGCTTTAGAATTACAAAACCCCTTCTCAGGTCTAAGGGTGATTTGAGCTTGATATTTTGTTGGATGTGCATTGGGGTGAAACAAATGTCATGGTTGAGTCTAGAAGGCCCAAAAACCCCTATTTTAATATAAAATACTTCATATTTGGGAAAAAAAAATTAGGCCATTTTTGGAGGTTTGACTAGAAGTTGTAGGAAAATATTTTATACATTTGTATAGAATCTATACAGTCCATACTCTATCGTACTATCATATAATTTTTAGTCTACAATATTGTCCTTTGTAGAATGTTCTTGGCATCTCAGTGGCATTTACTATGAAATATTCCTTCTTGGGTACATCAATATCATCCTTGTCATTAGTACCATTGCATCAGTCTTGGGTACAATCTAGAGGTATGGGTTAGTAGATATTTAATATGAAAATAATTGGAGTTTTAATTTTGTTGTTTAAATTTTATTTGTCTACAAGTGGTTGAGGGTTAAACGCCCACTGCTCCACCTGTGACCATGGGCTTACAGTCCCACCAAGGCCTACCACTTGGAAAAATATTTTAAAGACCTTTTGGAGATTCCACCACCTGATTTTAGCATATTTTATGGCATCTACTAGATTTTTTCACTGACCATTGTACAAAATATTCCTTAGAATATTTTGGTTGAAGCATATTCCAACAGACGGGGGGAATATTCTGGTGATAGGTAGGAAGTTGTCAAATTTAAGATTGTCATCTACTGACATTAGCATCCATTTGGATTTTTGCCCCCCCCTCTATTACAGGTTTTTCTTTTACAAGAAAAATTTGGACGCTCATAATTTGGTCATACAAACTCCTTTTCTCAAGCATTCTTTGATTTGGGGTAGAATTACATGCTCTTCATAGTGGTGTAATTAGTTTTTGATTTTGGTGCATGGTTTTTCCAAAAATTGTAGATTCTCATGGGTGTTGTTGAGCCGTTCTCATTTTGGGAACTTTTGGGGCTCTATTCTAGCTCCTATGGTAACATTTTTGGGTTATTTTTTTTGAGAGTGCATAATTTTTTATGTACTTTATAGTGGTGTGATTAGATTCATCCCATTTTGTGTAAAAAAATTTCTTTGAGCTTGTGGCCAAATTTGGCATCTATAAGCACTAAGATCAAGTCTACTTCATTATTTTTGACAAGTGGCACTTGTAATTGCAATAAGTAGAAAGTTGCACAATCATATATTTCTAGGGGGTTTCTTAATTTAGTAATTTGGGGGTTATTATTGTAGTGGTTGATTGATTCCTTTTATTTGTTGTGTGTTCTTGCAATGTGGAAATCTCAAATTAAACTTCTAACTTTGTATAATTATGCTTCATAGAGAAAATTAGTATGGAATTATCTCATGGGGAAGGGTTATCTTGGATATCTACAAGACACTAATCCTCAACCTTCTGATACTAAAGAATTAGAAAAATGAGAGCTTGATCATGAGAAAACACTTGCATGCATATATTCATTAGTCTTATTTTATTTACAATTTTATGTTGACTCATGCAAAACACCTAAAGATGCTTATGATATTTTTAATAAATTATTTGGTAAAATTGATAAGATTAGGGGATATTAGATTGATAATGATTTGATGAATCTTGATCCTAAATTTTTTGACAACATCCAAGATTAAATCTCCAAGATCAAACAACTAAGAACACAACTTAAAGATTGCAACATTGATAAAGATGATTTATAATTAATTTTGGATGTGTTATCCAAGCTTGGTCATGAGTATTTAGTGTTTGTTTCTAGATTTCATACCCATTGAATTTCTATGGGAGCATGATATATTGATCCTAAGTTTGATAACTTTGCAAATCTCCTAACCCAATATGAAGTAAAGTTAATGCAAATGGGTCTAATCAAGTCTTCCAAGTCACAAGCATTGTTGGCTAGTGAGTCTAAGGTACATAAAGAATTAGGGAATCTTGATAAGAAGTAAAAGAAGAAAAGTAACAAGCCACATAAAGAATATAAATCCTTTCACTCTAAAGGGGAATCATCTAAGAAGGAGAGGCCTATATGTACATATTGCAAGAAAACAAGGCATGATGAACATCAATGTTATTCAAAATAGATTGATGAGTTGAAGCACCTTCTTAAGAAGACTCAAATAATTCTTCATCATCATCAAAGGGTTCATCATCTTCTTCTTCAAATCTCAATAAAATTAAGGGGAAAGCACTTGTAGTTGTGGATTTTGATTCAGAGAGGTGGATACCTGGTTTAGGAGCCTCATATCACATAGATTCATCAAAGATTATGTTTGATTCATTTGAGACTTGTTCATCACCACACATCATGATGGATAACAACACATATATGTGTGTTTGCAGGAAGGGATCCATTGATATGGATGATGGATCATTTCATGATGTTCTTTGTGTAACTGCACCTTCATTATCAACCAATATCCTTTCTACCTATCACATCACACATGGTGCAATAGGTAGGAGTGGTGCATTCACACTAGATTCTACCATAATCTAGGATTTGAATAGCAGAGATATAGTTGCAGATGTGGAGGTTGATCATCAATCTTGACTCTACCCCTTCTCAAATTTTTCTCCTAATGATTCATCAAATGTTCACATTGATGCATCTTGTGTGGACACTTTGAAGAGATTCAGTATGGTCATTTGAATCTCAATATTCTTTCTAAGGATCAAGTGACATATGTTGATGTTCCATCTCCTTCATCTACTATTATACCTGAGGATTCTTATGATTCTATAGTTTTGGCTCCTTGTGATTCAATGTAGTAGGACATTCATCCTTTTCTAGAAATGGCTACTTGGGATGAGTACTTGACAAAAATTGTTGGTTTATTTTGCGAGTCCCGTATTTAAGATTTGGGAGACACCATTGATTACATTCATCTTCTCTTTAATGATGGATATGATCCTTCTTTAGTTATTGTGAGGGAATAGTTTGAACCTCTTGTTCATTCTCTACATGATCATCCTTTGTAGCTTGACATGAGTGCGAAATATTTTGGATAACATTTTGAAGAGGCTTCTTTGTCTTCAAAGGAGACATCTTTTCCTTTGGATTATCTTCTACAATTATTTCTAGGAGATTCTAGATTGTCATCTTCAACAGTGTGGCCTAGAATGATTGTTTCGAGTATGACACCTTTCAACATCAACATGGAGACACTTGATCATTCTTCAAAGATATCCTACATCATTCTTCTTCCTGCATCTTCCCTTTAGGAATGGGAAGACATCCTGCATACCATCTTGGTCTTGTTTCTTCCCAAGGGGAGGAACATTGTTCAATGGTCTTAGATCATCTTCAACATTCATTGTTGGGCATCTACCATCTTTGCAAGAGACACTACATTTAGGGGGCTGCATTGTCTCTCTTCTTCTCTCTTATGAGGGGTATTTTTACTCATATGGGGTTTTGTCCTTCTCATGCATCCTTGAGAGAATTTTTTATTTCATCTTTCTTTTGGGGAGGAGTTTTGTCCCACTAGGTTATATCCTTTTCCTTTTTTTGTGAGATATTGCATTTGAATTTGTATATGGGTAACTAACAAGGCCTTGTAGTTGAGACCCATCTTTGCATCTTTGCATAATAATACTCCCTGAGTTGTACTTAAGGGGGGTGTTGGTGTAAATAGGTGTTTTTCCTAACTAGTTATTAGTGGGGTCTTATTTACATGTTAAGTCCACTCAGGTCCTAAGAATGACTCTTTCTAAATAGTGTTAGTTGTCACTAGATCTTATCTTATCTTTTGGAATTTAATGCTTGTGTCCTAAGTCATTTAATATTTTCTAAGGTATTTATCTCATTATACACGATTAAGTCACATGTCAAAGTCTCATCTAATCCCATCTCGCTATTTTCCTTTATAAGCAAGGCATGATATATACATCATATATTCAATCTAGTAATCTTGCATCCATAATGATAACATGATATTTCTACCATTTCTCTCTTTTGGATGTTATTGTTGTCTTGTAGGTGATCCTGGGGTGTTGAGGAGTGACTATAACATATAACATACACATCCTTGGACATTCCTTTGATTACATGGGCATTTCTCTATTGCTAGCTAGGCATATATAACCATGATAGGGTTATCTCTAGTCTCACTATATGCATATATTTACTACTAGTTAGGTGTCCATAGCCTTGATAAAGATACAAAAATTATCCAATTTATCTAATCGATTCATATTATTTTATTTTTATACTCTTATTTGTCTTCTTTTTATAAAAACACATTTACTCTCACTCATGAGTGTTGAAGATTATTTTTGGGTTACAAATCACCATTATAATTAGATGATAAAAATTTATGAATTTCACTTGGTACCTAAACTATGGTCATCTCACTCAAAAAAAAAAATGAAAATATTCCTTTAGAATTATTGAGAGGCATAAAAGTAACACATTAAATGTATTATATCTAATTTATGCCAAATCAATAGTGAATTCATTTGGTATGTACATGGTTGTATAATCGCTAGATCTACATTCCATTAAAAAACCAAAATTCTACTACCTTTTTGATTGAAAGGACTGATCATCTCAAAAAAATTAGAATTGAAAGAAACATATAAATACAAGATTTCAATGTAATCTATTAAAATGATTTTAAAAATTAACATCAAAAGGACATCAAACCTTAGGATTATTCTAGGCAATAAGTTTAACCTTTAATGAAAACAAAATATACATTAAGTACACACACTTGAAACAAGAGAAATAAGACAATATAAAAAATAATTCAAGATAAGAATATATACGACTCATGCCAAAAATACCTTAGCCTTGATCTAGTGCTTGAGAAATTATCTATTCTCGAGTAATGGAACATCCTCACTTATCATGATGCTCAAAATGTATGTTTTCCCCCTATGATGATAGATATTTTGAAGGGTTCTACCCAAAGAGCATACAAATTGTCATGGTTAGATTTCTTCTCATAGTAGTTATGGTTAACAAGACTAAATTAAAATTTTAAAATATTTTACCTTAACTCTCTTGTCAAACAACCTCCTTTCAACTTCCTAGTGTTTTCTCAAGAGTGAAAATGCTTTGCCTTTTTCTCTTTTGAGTTCAACACATTCAAGAGGCTAACCTCTATCTTTTCATCAACCCCTATATGATATATCGTAAAATGTATTGTAGGTATTTTATATTGGTTGGAAATGTTAGTTATTGCTCATAAAATAGGTGGTAAGGTGAGATTATTTTTGAAGCATTCATTTAATTATATCAACCCATAGTACAATTTTACACACATTGTGCTAATATATAAGATTCATATTCAATTTTTTATTTCTCTTCTAACAAAATATCATTAGTATACTTAAAAACACCAATACTTTGAGATAATAATGAGAAGAAAATTTGAATATTACCTTGTGGTCACAAGACCATTATATGAATAGTAAACATAAAAATATAAGACCATTATCACATACAAGAGAATTTAACCTCAAACCTTGTTACAATGTGATCTTCCAAGAAATCAATAACTATATCTATGATGTTTTATAGTGTACAAGATTTAATCTATTTTTTATTTTAATTAGTAGTAGTCAAATAAACTTATGACCCATAGAGGAATTAAGATTAATGAATCCAATAAAATCATTGTCACATTACACAGAGGTATATACTTAATCAAATGCTACAATGACATATATTAAGTCCTTTCCTTATATTTTATAACTTGGAAATCATTAAAATCATTGACATGAGCATGGACATATCTAAATATATATGACTAGTAATACCATACACCCAAGCATTTATATGTTGTCGTGTTTATTGAATTATTCCCTATTCTAAATTTATCATGGAAATTAGCCATAACTTTAGTGAAATCCTATTTATTCAAACATCTCAAGTAAATTACTTTGTGGTTTCCTCTATTCAAAGTGTATACTTATATCATTATTTCAGTACCTTTTAAGACATAAGGATCTCCTTTAATATGGATTTATGTGTTTTTAACACTTGTGATTAAAAAAATAGAAAACAAAGTCTAAATATCAATAATCTATATCATTATATTCTGTGTTATACTATTGGCATATAAATTTGGGATCCACTTCAACTATCACTTATATCAAGCCTTATTTCATAACTATTTCATTAATTTAAGTTCTAAGTTGAATTCTTGCAATATAGTCATCCAATTTCTTTTTCTTTAGTTGATTTAATTTTTTATAAGCATCACATTTACTGCTAGGTAGAGTGCTATGGAAAAATTTATTATGCAAAATATATTTCCAAAAATATTTTACAACCTTTAATAGAGTGAATGACTATTTTTAAATAGAATAATTCTTGGTTTTTACATTATAGAGAGTTAAAATAATTAAAACAATTGAAATTTGATCACCAGTCCCTCTTCTTTAGGTGAGTATACCTATAATTTAATATTCTAAAGTAAATGAGTAAGCAAAAAATATTGTTTATAATCTATACTAATGATATTAGTGTATTTGAGACACGCTCTTTGATTTCTCAAAATATAGTGTTGGCTTTAGTAGTCCAATCAATCTTGGCATCTTTCTTTAAAATGGTGTTCAATGAGGTGAATGTAGAGATAAAGTTCCTCATGAAATTAAATCTTTAAAGAATGAATTTAATTGATTTTCTCTCTTAGGGAGAGGGAATCTTATAATGGCTTCAAACCTCTTAGATAAATATAAATATCATTATTAGATATGATGTGACTACAGATTTTCCCCTCCATGATTGTAAAAATGTATTTTTGAGGAGTTAAGGATTTCCCATATATTTTAGACCTTTGTAAAACACTCCTCTATATGATCACCTTGATTCTTTAACAATATGGTGAGATCATCCATGTATATGATGATGAACTTCCCCATGATTTCCTTGAAATATATGTGCATAGGACATTAAAATGTTACATCAACATTAATTAACTCAAATAATATTCTTTCAAATGTGAAATTTTACCACTTGATAGTGAATGGTATCTTAATTTAAATAATATTCTTTCAAATGTGAAATTTTACCACTTGATAGTGAATGGTATCTTAATTTTGTCTTTCAAATCCACCATGACTTGATTATACCTAGAACAAACTTTTAAAAATGACATCATATGAGACCATTTTAAAATTTGTAGTACATCATCTAGTGATGGGAGTGGGTAATTATCCTTATATAGTGTATTTGTGTTTAAGTTTCTAAAATTATTGTGCAATATTATCTCCCTAAATTTCTTACATTTTGGAGCCAAGTTTGCAACCCAAGTGTCTTACTAGAAAAATGATACAAGAAAAATGATTATATACTTTATTTAAAATAAGTGATTTTAGAATTTGGTTTTAAAGGGATAATATGAGTATTTATTGAAGTATAATACACTTACATCTTTGTAGCTCTAGAGTATACCATTTTTTAAATATTTGAGTTCTTTTCTTGATCCCTCCTTTAATATTTTAGTGCATGTATTTCTCAACAAAATATTATTAATAATTAGCATCTCTTATATTTCAGAGTCATCAATGGATTCAAGCCTCCAAGATCACCTATAGAACTGAAATATTGCTTGATTATGGGCACAATATATAATATTAAACCCCAAGATGATTACATGCCTTGAATTGGATTGAATTGATTGAAATGCACATATGATGCCTTGCTTATATATGCAAGATTCAAATATAGGATAATAAAAGATTATAACAAGTGTCTTAATCCTATGTAATGAGACAACCAATATAAAAATATCAAATGACCTAGGACACAAGAAATAAATGAGATAAGATAAGATAATATCTCTTTGACAACTAAGAGTTCTAGAAATATTCATAGGACCTAAGTAAAATTAACATGTGAACATGACCTATTAGGTGAACTAGTTAGGTAAAACACCTAATTCACACACTAGATTATATGTGTGAAATATTTCTTTTATTAGATAAATTTAAACCAATATTATAATGCTAATAGTCCATGTTAAACAACCTTTTTGATTTAATTATTTCTTTTGGAATAATGATAGTTTTTAAAATTATTATATCATATTCATCAAATTCAATTTCATATCTATCCTCCTCATCTATTATTTGAGTCTTAAACACATCTAATTTGTTGACAACATATATATGTTTGTTATCAATAACAAAATAAAAATGTTTAATATTATTTGGAATAAATGGAGTGGATATGATTCCTAATATTTTTTTCAATTTGGAGTGCACCACTAGTTCTAAGGTACTCACAACCATAATCAATGCATATACTTTGTTATTTTTATTCTAAGAATATATATATTATTTTTCTCAATAAATTGTATCCTAGGGGTTGTGCCTTATATTACATCAAAAAAGTTATACATTTTCTGGGAAAAAATCCCATGTATACAAAAACTAGGGAATGCACACAAACTAAAGGGAATAAAACTACACTATGTGCCATTATGGCTACACTACCAGGCTACAAAAGTCCAGGGAGTGTATACATCCTGGAGAGACTTGAGCTATGTTATATGCCTTTACATATATATAAGAAACTCCATAGAGAATATTACACACTATGCTTCAAACCCTAGTATGCAAACTTGTGGAGCCAGTCGAGGTCAAAGACATGCTCCAAGTTGGAGATCCTCTTCATAAACTCACAAACCTTCCTTGCCTTAGCCCTATGCTGTATTAACATTGTGGTGTGAAAGTTTACTAAAAATGGGAGCCACTCAACCACTATAATCTCATCAACCACCTATGAGATATCTCTTGGCCTAGGGATTCCCACACCATAGAATGTGAGACAAAACTTCCTCCACCCTCCCAAATATTTCCTTTTGAACAACTCCATCGTGAGCTCCCACACTAGTTATTTGTCTTCACCTAGGTCTAGGAGGTAGGCCACAAAATGGGATGAAATATCTATGTTCACTCAGTATTGATAATTTTTATTTAGAAAATCTTCCCTTAGAACCCATTTCAAAACCCTCAAGATGAGATTGCTCCACTTTTTGAGGACCAACTTTAGTTGCATGTTCATGATGTTTCCTTAAAATGCAGCTTATTGGTGTAGTATTTTCAATATCACAGGTGTATCCTTACTTTTCAGGCCTAGAGCACAACATATGTTTTTTGAACTCCCATTGTATACCTCTCAAATGGAAATAAATAGTCGATAGCCTTTGCATCTTTCCGCATGAAGTGGAGAGATTTCTACAATTATTTCCCTCAATTTGCATCTACACTCCATGATATTTTTCATATGGGGGGATTACATAGGGATAACAGTTCTTATAAGTCCCCTGTACTCTAATTCCATGTGGCAATGCACTTACACCTTGGATTTCCAATTTCATGCCCATCATCACCTGGTATAAATGCACTTGGTACAAATTTCAAACCTCTTGTAATCATTCTTGAAACTTAGTTGTTGGGTTTGATCCATGTCACGTCTTGGGTCATCATGATAGATTAATGATTTTTAGCTCACCAACCCAACCATTAAAGATTCATCAACAACCACATTGGCTAGTGTGTTTGCTTCATGATCACCCTCTCTATAGATGCATGATATTGAGAAGTTCTCAAAATCTTCAAGAAGCCTGCAACAAGCTCTTATCATTTTATTCAATTTCTAGTTAGTTTTTTTCCCTCTTTGAAGTACATTGATTATGAGTGAGTCACCCTCCACTTCTTTCTTATCCCATTCTTAATCCTTCATTCATATGATGCCAAAATATATCATTTTTATCCCCATTATGAGCAACCATTCAAAGTATCTAATGAATTCTTTGCCTATATCATCCCATGTTTCAAATTTGGTGCATCCTTCATCCTTGATGTAGGTTATTATATTCAAACTCCACTTGACCTTTGTGATGTTGTGGAAATATTTGGTGTTCCTATCCCATTCCTTGAGCTAGCATTCCCTTGATTTCTAGTGCCAAAATATTTCCTCCCATTGAAATAGTTTTTCATACCTTGCCTTTAATTATTTTTCTTTTATGTATGTGCTCTGGTACATACTATCTCAAATTACTATCTCATTTCGATTTTCCAACTCCTTTTCCAAATTTTTCTTTACTTTGAAGATGTTTTTTAAGTGGTTGATATTCCATTCCTTCAACGTCCTCTTTAGATAGGTAAGCTTTCTAAAGACCACATATATATTTGACCCCTTCTCTTAGGGTGCTTGTTTCCACTAATCTCTGATTTTGGTGTTAGTATCATTATCCCTCAACAACATTTTTTCAAACTTGAAGGGGAATATATTGGGCTTATGTTTTAGTGTGAAGGTAAGTTGAACTAAGAAGTGGTTTGACTAGTACAAAGCCTAATTTTTTTCTCTCCTCATCAAGTGTGTTGTAGTGCAATTACCTCTAATAAACAACCTATCTAGATTTTTGGCCACAAACATGTGATCCTGTCTCCTATTTGACCATGTGAAGATGCCATTTCCTATCATCATGTTAACCAAAATATTAATTTGGATGAAATTTTGAAAGTATTTCATAGATCAGTCACTTTGTATACTCTCCCTTCTTTTCCTCATTGCTTAGAATGACATTGAAGTCCCCCTTTAGAACGAAGACCTCATTTTGAAACTCTTGATACATGAAAGATGGTTCCATGTTTCCATTCTTTGGATCGTTCCACTCGGTCCATAAATGTTGACCAGGAAGAAATTGTTGATGGGTGTTTTTGCACCTCTCAACATAGGAAATGCATAAGTGCACTTCCTCTCTTGAAAGATAATCTCCAACAACAAGTTGCTGAAAATTACCTTAAGGTCTCTTGGGTGTCAGGTCATGATGCACTTGGAATATCTCAATTGGTTTGATTTGATCTTTTTGGTAATCACAAGGAAGCCTTACATGGGTTAAACTAGAGGGAATTGACCCTTCAGATGGAGTTATTAAGATGGGAAAGTCGTTACATCGTTGCTATAGTTTCAAACAATAGTCTAGAACTCCTATTTCAGCTTCAGATTTGGCTTTACAATGTGAAATGAACCTTGTTCAAAGTCACTATTTAAAAGAAAAGTCAAAAGGGTAGGGAAAGGAGGAAGTTCCTAGACCTGAAGCTACCAATGAACAGTGATAATGGAGGACCCTATAGTGGACAACCTTACCAAAACTTAGTTCCACTTAACCAGATTAGTTCAAAGTCTCATGAAACAAGTGCAATATTCTAAGGTCTGTAGATTTTCAACCTTTCATTCACCATAAAGCATGAACAAGAGATATAATTTAAGTGCAACATTCATTTAATGTTCAGACTAGCTTTACATTGTAGTTTATCAGCAATAAACAAGAAAAAGCATGAACAAGGAAGGGCATCAACACAACAAAATTCTTCACTACCAATGAACAACATTAACTAATCTACTAAAGCAAACTAAAAAAAATAGAATAGTAGAGTAAATCTATCCAAATTCACTAAATATGAGAAGAAGAATCATGCAAGATGAAGTTGGAACTCAAGAATCCACCAAATCAATGAATTTCTATTAACATTCCAACAACATGTCTTTACAACAACTCAACTCTCTCTTGAAAAATGAGAGGAGAATCCCTATTTATAGTGTCCAAAAAGAAAAATGAATGGACAAGATTCAATATCATTGTGTGGCCAAGATTAACTACAAATTAGGGTTTCACCTACCCTCAAATATTTTACAATTTAAAATTACATTTTTTCTTTTAGCTTATTTTGTCCTTTTGTGGGCAACACTATAGCTATTTTGTCCTTTAGCTAATTTCCTTGTTGTAGCTACTTTGTGAGGAATTCATCATCAATAATCAAATTTCCCTCTTGCTTCTTTACAGTAGTGTATTCCTTGAATCTGCCGATCAATGCCTAGAGCTTGTTCCATTTCGTTATATCTGACTAGAGCACCTGGAAGTTCAATTTCCTATATTTTCCTGTAATATCATCCCAATCCTTGTCACATTTCTGCATATTCTTTATCACCTGCTCAGATTGAGTGAAGGCTCATGCAAAAAAACCCATGAAATCTGGTGTTAGTGCATCTATGGTCCTATTTTCTATCTTCTTATGGAAGTATGCATTTATCTTCTCTAGGTCTAGTTCAATGGTGGGCATACCAAAATTTGTCATCAGCCTTAGGTATTCTTCACAGGCCATCCTGATTTCTTTGACCCAATCAATATCAAGCTCCACCTCATGGAGCACTCATTCCAATACTTCCTTTCTATGGTCTAAGCCCAACTTCCATGTCTCCACGAGCCAGTGGCCATCTTCTACCAAAGCAAGCTCCTTCTCCCAAGATCTCTCAGGTATCTTGAGGATAGCCTTAAGTTTGGGATATGTGGTCCTGTATAACTCTAGGAAGTCAGTGCATAATTTCTTTATTCCCTCAAGTAACTTTTGTACCTCCAAGAACTTCTTGGTTGTCCTGACAACATGACCTATTCCCATGTTTCCATTGTAGAGGACCTGTTGGAACCAATCCTTTGTGACCTTTGTCCAATTCTTTCTTCTCTCCAACTTATCAATGTGGTCCTTGGACAACAATTGCGGTGGCGTTGATGATGTGGTGGGAAGCTCCTTAGTCGAAGACCATTGTTGAATGTAACCTGTCAGTTCCACCACATGTTCTTTTAATTCCTCCTTAGAGGTCTTATCCTTATGCATTTAGTGCACAATAGTGGTGACAAACCCCTGGAGATGGCCAATCTTCTGCTCTCTTGTAGTTGTTCCCAAATCAAGGGTACAAAAATTGTAGATGACCCCCTCTTCTCCCATCACCGAGGTGGCTATTTGCATTGTCTTGGATCTAGAAGCGTCCATTGTTAGGTGGGATCTGACCCTCAACATCTTTTCCTTCTTCGTACTTATCTGCGCTCGGGCTAGAATGGCTTCTAGCCTTGCCTTCAGATCCATCAAGGTTGGGGTTTTCTTCTCAAATTATTTTTCAAGCCATTTAGGAATATGAGATTCCCCTTTCATTGATTCATGATCACCTTCTTCCTCTTGGATATGTTGGATCTCTATTCTCCTACCAACCAGGGTCTCATGCCCTATCTTTTCTTCTTCTTCTTCATCAGAATCCTGGATGAATACTATTTCTTTTCTTGGGGATTCGGTGGTTGTATGCTCCCTAGGGTTGTCCTCCCCCTCAGAGGTTTTCTTTTCTTCCTCTTGTTTAGGCCCATGTTCTTCATGATGTTCTACTTCTGGGATTTTCCTTATGGATTCAGCCTCTTCCTTAGGCTTATCCTCTTCTTTCTTTTCTTCTTGTTCTTTTGAAAGAGGCATCTCCTTACCATGTTTGGGGCTCTTATCTTTTACCACACATGGAGGTTTAGTGTCCTCCATTTTCTCATCTGTATTCTTCTCTTCATCGGAGGAGTGTTTCTCTACTTCTTCTCCGAACTCCTTGAGTTGTTGAGCCAACTCTTCCTCGAGCTCTGGGTCAAAATTTTCCACAATATACCTTGTGTCTGGCTCCTCAATGCCTTCTTCAGATGATTGTGTTTCTTCCTCCCCTTCTTCACGCACCACTTTATCAATTACTAGGTGCTAATATTCAGGATGCTCATGATAATCTTTTGCTTCCTCTCCCATTTCCTTGGTAGCTTCCCTCTCTTGCCTCTCCAACTCTTCCGATATTTACATTGTTGCCTCGATAGTGGGTGGTTCAATTGGAGGAGGAGGAATAGGAAGGTTAGCAACAACCTACGCCATAGAAGCTTATACTGTTGGGTTCATCAACACTCCAGACAACTCCATTGGTATGTTTTGCATGTGTTGAGTGAAAGCCTTTGGAAGTGAGAGAGTGGGAATTGGCATTATTGTAGTGGTAAGTGGGAGAGATGATGATGGAGATATAGATGAGGAAGAGAGAAGGGAATTGGTGGAAAATGAAGAATCTATTACCATTACTTGTGCAGTGGACGGGGTGGACGCAAGGTGGATTGAAACGTCCACCGCAGGTGGAGAAGAGGCGACCATTTCCTGAGAGGAAGGTGGAGTAGCAACAATGGTGGTGATGGTAGTAGTGGTGACCGTGAGGGTGGAGGTAGTAGGTGGGGACTTTGAATAAAATAAGTTTACTGTTTTGATGAAGTATGTTGTCATACACATGTAATGCCGCATACACACCTCCTTATCCTCCTTGCAATTTTCCCAGAAGTCCTCTACATTATGAAAATGAGCATACTCAATCCCAACCATCTTCTTTAACTTGCCATATGGATCCATTAGTGGCTTGACATTATGGAATTCCAAGTTATACTTAGCCAACTCCTTGCCATAATATTTTGCACACTCGGATGTGGGGAGTGCATACATCCCTTGACCAAATGAAATGAGATAACAAATCCCCAGCTGGTGTTTGTCGCTTAGGAGGGAATGTGCTCGCTATAGCTGTCGAGAGAGTTCATGTAATATCAACTGATCATTTGGGTACCGGGGCAGCTTATATGGTTTCTCTGAGAAACCCTCGACTCAGATATATGAAAATTTTGGAAATTGAATGAACAAAAATCCAAAAAGGCGGATGAAGGAATTCACACTGTGGGTGAATCTTCTTTCAAAATCACCTCCAAGTATTCTAATTATGTGCCCTATGAAGGTATCATTGACTCTACATTAGTCTTTCTTAAAGTTACAAAATTGAAGTTGGGGATACATGTCATAGACCTTCAATTCATTGCTTGGAGTTGGACTTGATGCTACAAATAGTCCCTGGTATTGGGCATGGCCTACAAGAAAATAGACTAGGTATGATGTCATGTAAAATTGTGAAGTCTTCTTCACGACCACATATTGCTCATGCAAACAATTACTAATCATCCCTACCCAGTAGAATTTGGCTTCCCCTCAGAGGATTTCTTCCACTAAGTATAGCATCCACTCCTAAAAGAAGGTTGTAGTTGGAAGGCTAATAACTCTGCTCAATAGGGTTACCAAGTCATCGTAATCCTTGTAGAAACTGCTTTGGAAGAGCTCTTGGGGAACTTTATTTGCATTTCCCCTCTTTTCTTTTAACCAATATTGATTAATAAGCTTCTTGCACTTGAGGGAATCAACATCCCACATCTGCTTAGCATATTCTTTAGATGTTTCCTCCATTTCACTGAAGGTAGGGATATGGAAAGTTTCCCTATTGATTTAGTAGACAGATCAACCAATATATTCCCATCTCTATCCACTATTCTCCTTGTGCCTTCCTGATATGCCTCCCTATATGCCATTACAAGATCAAGAGCTATAAGGGTAGGTGGTAACCCGCAAACCTTGGCCAATCCATTACTTCTAATCCTTCTAACATTTTCCATGGTGGGGTTGATTCATACCCTTTGTTTGAACTCATCGATATTGATATGTCCTAGATTAGTATCTAAGACCTGCTTCCAAACTGTAGTGACCCTAGAATTGAGGGGTTCCCCTTGGAACTTGTACTTCATTTGGTCTTTATCTTCTTTCCCTCAGGGTGCCTTAGCTGAATTTTTCCCTTTTATTTCTCTATGGCCGTCTCAGAGGGTCATGTAGTTGGTTCCATATATCCTACAGGAAAGAGAGCAGTAAGCACATTCAAGCATAAAAATATGAGGAATGTTATCCAAAATCCAAAAAAATGATGTTAGATTAGGTGATTCATCATTTAAGGATCCTAATATTTCTTTTAGATCAGTATTGGCCTTTCACTAGGGGGAAGGTATAACAATGCAAACCCAGGAGTGCAAACTTCCCTAGGCTGGCAGCTATTCTAGAGGCAGTTATGAATAGGCAACAATCAGGGCATGACGACCTGCATATCTCGACCCGCATGAAGGTTTGATCATTAGGTGGGGTCCACTAGGGAGGTCAAGAAATTTTAGTGCATGGGTTTAGTTCACTTTGTAGTTTTAGGGGCATTAAGACCATCTTTTAGTCATGTGGGCCGAAGGCAGGCGAAAGCGATTGGTAGCTTGGCCATTTGAGGCTCAGCTGTTGAAATAGCGTTGGTAAGGTGGCGTCATGCAAGAAGCCTTCCTCTATGCAGGATGTGCGGCCTCAACAGATGGTGTCACTCTATTGCTAAAGATCAAGCTGCTTGGAGGAATGCAGGCTAGAAGGTGTGAGGAGGCATTGGATGTTAACCATTCAGAATGGAAGAGGCAAGATAGAAGTACATGTAGATTGGTCTGCACCATCAGGTCCGTAGTAGGGTTAGACATTGCTTCATTTGTTAGCTGACAATCAAAGGGAAACAACAAGGTTAGTCCCGCATAGTGGGTTGTCAAAGGTCCATGCCCGTTCTAAAGTGGTGAGAGTAGGACAAAATCCCAAAGGCATTCGTTCGCAAGGTGTGGCACACTTGCAGCTTAGCACTTGGTCATTTTGAATGTGGGATTAGACAGAGGTGGAAATTGCGGGCTCCACAAGGTGGGAGGTCGATCACTCGAGGGCATTCTAAAAGAGTGGACTGGCTACGACATCCTATAGACAAAAGTCCATAGGGCAAGGCCTACAAAAGAACCAACACTTTAGTTTTTTTAGCACAGATGATGGGGTGGCAATGGTGGGGTCAGAACCTGTGCATCAGATGGACCTTAGGGTTTTTCCATTTGGAAGGGTCTTTCATGCAGTGGCAAAAAGATGACAGAACTCTACAAAGGATAGTCCGCAAGGAACTTAGTTACTTTGTTCTGAATTTAGACGACAATCAAGGTTGCAGGGTCCATTGAGCGGAAGGACGAGGCAAGTTCAACGTTTGAAATGGCAGTCACCCGAGGAAAGCCCACAATAGGCGACCCACTGGAGGGATCATCAGCCAATCATTTGGCACAAGGAAATTAGACGGAAATGATCGAGGCAGAGCCCAATCATCAGAACGATCTCAAAGCCTTGTCATTTTGAGTGTTTGTTTAAATGACAATGGAGGTGAGGCGGAGATCCACAGAGTCAAACCTAACAAGGTTGGAGGTTGATTTTGAAATTTAGTGTTTTAAGGAAAAATAATAGCACTAGATGTATTGCGGGCCTACGAGGCATGACGACCCTGGTTGAAGGATGGCCATAGGAAGTCCAAGTTCTACATGTGCCCCATGGGTGATCTTTAATGGATTTCAAAATTCTAAAAGGTGGGTTTTGACTGCTAGGGTTTTAACTAAATGATTCCTATGTTTTCCTTCCCAGATTTAACAACTTTCTATAGAACTTAAAGAAAACTCAAAAAATGGCATGTGACAAATGACCAACATGTAAAGCTTGATGAGGATGGATGAGTCAACAAATAGCAAAGGCTTCAAAATGATGACGGAGCTCAGTGGGCGCAACGACGACATTGGTGTGAGCTCTAACTGGCTTTTGAAATTTTGAAAAATGAAAATGATAGCTCGAAATGAGCTATTTATAGATTTTTGCACATTTAATGCCCCTCATTAATGTTGGTGTGATGAAGGTGAAAGTTGGTGAATGAGCACTTCAAAAATGGCGGCGAGAATGATGGAGTTCACTAGGCAGACGACAGCCAGAGGTTAGTCGTTTGAGTGCTCGGTGGTGAAAACAACCAAAGATGATGTGGGTCTCATGGGGTGGGATGACATCTTGTTAAGGATGTTTAGAATGATTGGGGAGCTAGGGAATTCCACATGAAGCATCTCGCAAGGGTGAATCCACATTGTTAGGAGGACATTAGTTTCAAAGCATGAAGGAAAATAGCTAGGGAAATCCCATAAAGGCCTAAGGCCTTGAAAATTTGAGGGTAGCAAAACTTGGCCAACTCAAGATGATTCTTCTAAGAATCCTTGACCTCTTAGGACTCAAAGATAGGGGGCACACAAAATGAGTTAGTGACAAAGTGGCCCAACAAAGTGAAAAGAGAGGGTCCCTATTCCGAACAGGGCGTGTTTGCTATAGGCACAACAAATGGCAACTCCGCTGGGGAATGCTCTTGAGCATTCTAAGGATAAATGTTCATTCAAAACCCATAATCTCTGGTTTCATAGACTAGGGGCTGGTTTCCAAAAGGTGAACTAGGGGCTCGAAGGAGAGCAAGATCCTTGGCTGAGTCAAACCACGAAAGTGTCTCAAAATTGTGTGTAAGTGGTGAATTCAATCCTTTTCTTTGGAGACTATAGAAAGTGGTAGTTAATTAGACCGAACAAGCTATGAATCGTCTAACTCCAAAAGTAATCTGGACATTTCTCCGCTGCCAGTCAAGCATCCATAGCCCTGATGGAGTTGTCATTGTGACCCCATGAATATTTCTCTACTGTCAGCTGGGTGTCCATAGCCCCGGTAGAGTTGTCCACACACCCACACAGTTGCTTGATTTTAACATTTCTTTCTTTTTTTCTTTTGATATTATTTTAGTCCTATTTCTTTTGCTCAATCATGTAAGCATCAAAGCTTATAGTGGGCTTGGGACCACAGTGGTCATTGAACTAAACTTATGATTTTCACTAGTGAGTTCATCATAACAACCACTGCACAACTCTTTAGAAGCAATTGATGTTTATTTGGTGCAGGATCTGAGACAAAATGTGATGAGATTCAACTAAGGGTCATGTTCTAGGTCAAGTCAAAGTTCAAATAAGGAGATTGCCCCATAGAAACAATCAAATACTTATGGTTAAGAATGAATATTTATCCAAAGAACACTAAGAGCATGTAGCAAAGTGAACTATTCGTCGAGTTAAGCATGACCACCGCATCAAGAACAAAGAGACACCCCCAACGAAACAAAAGTGGCTAGGAAACAAGCAAAGCAAAAGAAACGCGAAGTAGCAAAACAAAGGTGAACCAAAGCAACCTAAAACTAACCTATATATAGATATTTACATGGACAACTCGGGAGAGCTCAAGCTTGGAAATAATGTTTGAGGTGTTGCCCGTTGACAGGCAACATAACATCTTCACCAATTAAGGTCTTGAGGTAGAAAGCATTATCTCTAAGGATTTCAATAATCTGAAAAGGGCCAAGCCAGAGCTTGTCGAATTTTTCATGCCCCCTTTATTCTCATGGACCTTGTCCTAGCATAGGACCAGATCAACAATTCTGAAGGCCTTGATTTTGGCTCATTGATCAAACCATATTTTGACCATGCCCTAATGTTTGGAAAATTTTTCAATGGCCTAGTCACACACTTCTTCCAAGTGAAGTAACTTAGCTAAACGAGCTTCCCTTAGATCCCCTTCTTCGTAAAAGGTGTTAATGAACTGGAGGGTTGTGATCTTAAGGTGAACAAGGAATATGTGTTCTAAGCCATAAACGAGGTGAAATAGGGAATCAACCAAGGAGGCCTTGCAACGTGTGCAATCCACCCAAAGGGGAAAATGAAGTTGGGTATGGCAATCCTTGGGATTCTTATCTAACAACTTTTTGATGACAGTGATCAAGTTTTTGTTTGTGGATTTAGCTAGACCATTACCTTGAGGATAATAATTGGATGAGAATTTAAGGGAAATCCCATAATTGAAGGCCCAACTAGAAAATTTAAGTGAAGAAAAAGTAGGACAATTATCATAGACTAGGGCATATGGGAAACCGAAACGATTCAGAATGAAATTTTTGAGGAAATTTGTAACTACCTTTGTGGTACATTGCCTACATGCAATAGCTATTGCCCATCTAGTACAATAATTAGAGGCAGTTAGAATGTACATGTGACTGTAGAAGATGGTGGGCTTACTAGAATGATGAAGTCGAGACCCCATTGCATGAATGGTCTTACCTCCAACACTGGTTGCAACGAGACAACAACATTTGTTTCTCTAGTTGCGACAGTCTAAAAAATGTGGCATGTGCGAACATGGCTATGAGCGTCCTTGAAAATAGTTGGCCAGTAATATCCCACTCATAGGATTTGATGAGCAGCAGAAGGACTTGACCCATGACCAATACCAAAATTTTCATGGAATTCTTTTAGTAAGTGGGTCACTTCTTTTCTAAGGCACTAGAGGTAGACCCCTTCATGATTTTTTTTGTAGAGTATGGATCCTTGCAGCATATAGCTGCTAATTTTCAGTTTGAGGGCATGTTTTTAGACTCCATGTAAGCGAGGTGGGAAATTTTTATTTAGCAAGTAGTAAACAATATCATCATACCACTCGGGGAGAAACATCTTCGAGCTGATACTGTTGAATTGTAAGCTCGGGTCCTGCTTCAGCTATTGTCTCAGCTATCATTCAGGTGAGGGCCTCTCCTTGTACCAACTTCATTGGCTAAATCTCCATGTCATATTCCTTAGTAGGGTGACCCACTTTTCTCTTCGTTCACCCAAATCATTCTGCATCAACAACGTTTTCACCATTGGGTCAGGCACAATGGAAAATACCTTGTTTCATAGGATGTAGTGTCTGAATTTCTTAACTCCCCTGATGAGAGCATATGCCTATTTTTCCATGCTATTATATCTTAGTTCAACATCCTTTAAGCCAACACTCATGAAAGCAATTTGGCGCTCATTCCCTTCTTCATCTTTTTGGGTCAAAATCCTGGCACACGAATGGTCTGAAGCAAATGAGTAAATATAGAAGGGCTTTAGATAATCTGGGCTGACTAGCACAAGTGTTTCAACAATGGATTTCTTAATTTCTTCAAAGGCTTGCTTTACTTCCGGAGTCCACTCAATTTTGGAATCTTGCTTCAACATGGCGTTGAGCGGCTTAACAATCTCAATAAAGCCCGTAATAATTTTTTTGACTACTTTTATCCTTTCGAAGAAGGATTTTAGTTCTTTCTTGCTGCTTAGTAGTTGAATCTTTAAGAGGGACTAGATATGCTCAAGGTCCATGGAGACTCCTCATTTTGAAATAACATTCCTGAGCAACTTACCTTCACTGATCCCAAAAATACACTTCTTTGGGTTAAGAGAAACCCCAAATTATCTGCACCTTTGGAAAACTTTGCATAGATCAGAAATGTGATCACCTCATTTCTTTGAGAACACTGTAAGATCATCCATGTAAATGATGATGCATTTTTTGATTAAATCCTTGAAGGTTATTTCCATGCATGATGGAAAGTGGCGCCAGTGTTGATGAGTCTGAACGACATCCTCTGGTATGCAAAGCTTCTCCACTTGGTGGTGAATGTGGTTTTGTGCTTGTCTTCATATTACACCATGAATTGATTATGGGTGGAATAACCATCAAGGAAGGGCATCATCTGTGATCAATTAACAATCTGCAATACCTTATCCTATGAAGGCACAGGATAATTGTCCTTTTCTGAAGCTCTATTCAAATTGCAAAAGTCCACGCACAATCTAATTTCTCTGTTCTTTTTCCTAACTGGGACCAAATTAGCCACCCATGTGGAGTGCCTAATTGGGAAGATAATTCTAGCTGAAAATAGCTTTTGTACTTCTCTATAAATGATGGGCTCTAATAATACATTGATGGGACATCGTCATTGTCAAAATGGTCTAACGTCGGGCTTGAGGGGAATGGTGTGTGTAATAATGGAGGCGTCACGTCTTCAAATATTTATAACTCCATGAAACCACATCATGATAATTCTGCAAAGCATTAATGGTGCCTTCCTTTTCTTCTAACGTGCAAACCTTGCCAATGAATACATTCTTAACTTCCTTGGCTATCTCGAGGTTGTGAGTGTCACACTAATTGTTGATGGAATTCTTCTTTTCTTGTTGATATTGGTCTTAGATCTGATCCAAGTCAAATATACGTTCAAGTTGAACCATACCTCTTGGAATAGTGTTCATCTTGAGCTTGATAATCCCTTCTATATCCAATTCATCTTCCTCAGGCTCGAGTTCATCAATTCTTTGAGTAGAAAACACATCAGAACTGGTGATAAATTCCAAGATGTGTTTGTCATCATTGAACACCTAGAAATGAGTGACATTTTCTGACACAGATGGAGTGGAAGTCAACTCAACAGTGAACCTTTTGAGACCAAACAAGGAGAGGGGTTGCAATGTGTTGGCTTCTTGAGCTAAGGCATCAATAGTGTGGTTTTGAGAATGAGGGATTAGCTAGATATTGAATGCATCTAGGCTTTCTAGAAAATCCAAAACTCTATGCCTATAGTTTGCTAGTCTTCGATCATGACATGAATATAATTTTTTGACTTGTTTTACTACCAATTTTGAGTCACCAAAGACTTGCAACATCTTAACTTTCTTCCTTAGAGCTGTTAAGAGACCATGAACTAACACCTCATGTTTTGCTACATTATTAGTGCAATAGAAATGAAGTCTTGAGAAGTGAAGTAGGTCTTACCCATAGGACTGATGAGTTCAAACTCGGCTCTAGCTCCCTACTTGGACTTGGATCCATCAAAACATAACATCCCAAACTTGGAGTTTTCTTTGACTTTGGGGCCAGCCATGCATTCATTCTTTCTTGGCCGCATATTCACATCTACAATTGTCAGAGTAGGTATTGATTTAGTGTGACTAAAGGTGGGCAACCTTGTTGGTATTTCATTTTGAGAAGTGGCTTGTCCTTTGATATGTTCTACTGCTGTTTGACACAAACAACACTCAAATTTTGAGTGGGCAACATTATGAACTTAGAACTAGTTAGGAATCAAGAGCTATTGGAAGTCCATCCTTGCTCCCAGACTAAGTTGATCTTGTATACATTTTCCCATGAAATATTGGAAGCCATCTAACAGTCCTAAGTTACCATCTTCATAGGAATCGTCATCACCCAATTCTACCAGTATCTCTATGCTTTGGGGTGCACAGGGTAAATTAGTAGGAGGGCTACATAGTACTAAGAAGACCTCTTTAGTCATCTCTTCTTCTTGAGGTTCTGATTCTTCCTGATATGCTATGGGAGAATAATTTCCTAGCTTGGTTTCAGAAAACAACACCTCATTAGTGTTGTTATACTTCGTAATCATGAACTTCATATGTGGCTCCTGATCTATGTAGATCTGGTTTGGCAGTCCCTTCCATGGCAACCACATGTGAGAGAAATCAGTCGCAACATACCCATTCAATGCTTGGGTGAAGTCTCATCCCAAGGTTATCTCATATGTGTCAAGAATATCTGCAACTTGAATGTCGATAACCTGCTGCACTCTCAAATCTACAACAATATGCATGGGAATATAGTTGATTTCTCCAACAATGTTCATCTCAATTTTGTCCAGCTAAGTTACTTTTCTTCTTGAAGGCGTTGGAACAATCTCAAGAGCCTTGCATACAACCAATGGCATGACATTAGCTAATGCTTCAAATTCAATCAAACAATTATGCAAGTTCTTCCTGAATATCCAGATAGTGGTAAGGAAAGGGGGTGTTTCAAACCTTCCCTGAAAGAGTCCCACAGGCATGTTAGCTTGGGCCACTTGGCCTTTGTCTTTTTCATTGGTCTTTTCCTTGGTTTGCACCTAACTTTGCTCCTTAGTGGGTTGTTTTCCAGCTTGCTGATTTGTAAGGACATCTTTCTTTTTACCTATGATCTCTTGAATTATTGGTTTATGTGGGGGCTCTTCAAAAGATACTTTCTTGGCTAGTGTTTCTTGTGTCACCTGGGAGGAGGGGGTCCAATTAATCACCCTAAAAAAGTGTGCCTAACTGTAAGAACCTTGAGCAACTCAAAAGCAGACAAGCTGATTTTGACCTTGAATTCTTCAGCAACATACTCACCCATTTGCTCAATCTTAGCCTCGAAGGATCTACCTATGGAAGAGCTAGCTGGCTGATTTTGTGTTTGGTTTGATTGTCTGTTTTGGTTCAAGTATTGTACAGGCACATAGGGATAGCCTGTGTTGTTGCTAGCATGGGGATTAGGTGAGGTGTTGAAGTTATTAGGTGGGGTGGAAGTAGTGAAAGGTCCCACCGCTTGTCTATTCCTCAAGTTGTAGGGAGAGGCTCTCTGATGGAACATTTGAACTTCATCTTCACGAGACTCTTCTTCATCTACTTGACCATTATCTATGAAAGTAAAAAGCTGGGATAAAGCTTCTTTGTTACTTACCTCTTTTACTTCCTTGTTCTTTAGGGAGGTGACTTCACTTTTAGGTTCGTTGCTTTCACTTTGTGGAAATGGAGCTTGATTGACCATGAGCATGGAAGAGTCATATGGTTCCAATGGAATTATGTCTTTGCAACTCACACTATCAACAACATTCTGGACCTCTACTTGGAAGATCTCCACAGCCGTGAGGAACTCGGGGCAATCCAACTCAGAGTGCCTATTTTTTTTATGAATCTAGCACCATCCGGATAAGGCATCCTTGGCAAGATATAATCCACTCGTTGTCTTCTTTGTATTAGCAGGCTGATTGAGAGGAGTGGGAACACCTCCATTGTTTGGTCTTGTATTCCAAGTCTTATTTTTCCTTTGGGAAGGTCTCCTTTTGAAACTCTGATTGGAGCCCTACCCCCATTCATAGTTTTTCCCTGATGAGGCACTAGCCTCATGGTTATCCCTATTGTCTCAATTGGGGTTGGCCTGAATGCTGCGCTGAGAAGATTGCAGCTGATTATTTTGATTCTTGAGATGCATCATTTTTGTGGAAATTTTCCTAATCATCTATGTCAATTCATCTAACAGATCTTTCTCAGCATTGCTTGGTTGTGGTGTTTGATTCTAGAGGAAAACAGGATGTGCTACCTACTGGTTCTATTGAGCGGGAGAAAATTCAGGCCCTTGTAGATATAGTGACACTTGTGGTTGCTGTGAGTAAACATGTTGTTGTTGGGGCTGCAAGTAATGAGGCATGGGAGGTGTCTGGTTCATAGGTTGTTCTAGATGAGGCACTACAAGGAGTTGCGGTATTTGATTCATGGGGGGTGTCTAATGTTGTAGAGCCTAAGTAAGTCCTTGAATCTGCATAGGATGGGCAACCTGCCCCAAGGAGGGCAATGGACCAGAGATGTTTTGTCCCAAGTCGGTGCTGGCTACAACTACCTTAGCATAAGCATCCACCAACCAGGATGGTGACGGGTTCATTCTTTTCACCAAAGCTGCAGTAAGGTTGTCCAAAGTAGCATAATAAACCGACAAGACTACAACGTCGTTGAACACATATGGAGCTTGCAACCTCGTGTATGCTTGGTGGAATTGATCGTTGAAGGAGCTGATCGGTTCATTAACCTTCCTACGAATTGCCATGAATTGTTGATGTAGTTATGAGGGGCTGATCATAAATTTTTACTTCCTTAGAAATACGTTCTTCAAGAGATCCCGAGTAGTAATAGATCCTGTTAGAAAGTTGATGTACCAGTAGAAGGATTCCTCCCTCAAAGAATAAGGGAAAACCTTCATTCCATGTCCTCGTGATCGATCTGCATATCTTTCAACATCATTTGGAATATCTTAATGTGCTCTTCAGCTATCCTTTGCAAATCCTGAGGGTTGAAATTTGTGCAGAAGCTCTTTGCGTTCTTAGGCATGTAATGATAAGCATTGAAAAATAATGGAGAGGGGTTGTTCCCTAGCCAAGCCATGAGGGGAGGCGGAGGTGGTATTTTATATTGAACAACTACTTGGGGTTGCACAGGGGTAGCAACAGTTAGGACTGTGCCTTGGACTTAGAAGGCAAGGACAGGGGCAACACCCCGGCTGTGGGAAGCGAGTGGTTGAAATGTAGTTTGGGATGGCTAAGTGGAAGAGGTGCAGGTGGAAGAGGAAGGATGAGTATGCGTTAGATGGAGGGAGAATGGGGGTGAATCAGATGAAGTGGATGAGGAGGATGAGACCGAGTTTGATCTTCGAGTCTTTCTAGCTCTTGTAGGGGGCTGTAGTTCTTGAAATTCCCCTTTGTTGGGTGCAGATCTTAGAACTCTGTGGAATCTCTTAGGGGAAAATGATCCAATTTGATCCAGCTTAACTTCAAAGGGTGCCCTCCTTCTAGCACCAGTTCTGTTGATGGGTTTTTTCACACCTCTCAACATAGGCAATGCATAAGCACACTACCTCTCTTGAAAAGCAATCTCCAACAAGTTGCTAAAAATTACCCCAAGGTCTCTCGGATGTCAGGTCATGACGTGCTTGGAATATCTCAATTGGTTCAATGTGATGTTGTTGGTAATCACAGGGTAGCCTTACATGGGTTAAACTAGAGGGAATTGACCCTTCAGATGGAGTTCTTAAGATGGGAAAGTCATTGCACTGTTGTTGTAGGTTCAAACAATAGTCTAGAACTACTATTTCAACTTTAGATTTGGCTTTACAATGTGCAATGAACCTTGTTGAAAGTCACTATTTAAAAGAAAATTCAAAAGGGCAGGGAAAGGAGGAAGTTCCTAGACTTGAAGCTACCAATGAATAGTGATAATGGAGGACCCTACAGTGGACAACCTTCCCAAAACTTAGTTCCACTTAACCAAATTAGTTCAAAGTCTCATGAAACAAGTGCAATATTCTAAGGTCTGTAGATTTTCAGCCTTTCATTCACCATAAAGCATGAATAAGAGATAGAATTTAAGTGCAACATTCATATAATGTTCAGACTAGCTTTACATTGTAGTTTATCACCAATAAACAAGAAAAAGCATGAACAAGGAAGGGCATCAACACAACAAAATTCTTCACTGCCAATGAACAACATTAACTAATCTACTAAAGCAAACTAAAAAAAATAGAATAGTAGAGTAAATCTATCCAAATTCACTAAATATGAGAAGAAGAATCATGCAAGATGAAGTTGGAACTCAAGAATCCACCAAATCAATGAATTTCTATTAACATTCCAACAACATGTCTTTACAACAACTCAACTCTCTCTTGAAAATGAGAGAAGACTCCCTATTTATAGTGTCCAAAAAGAAAAATGAATGGCCAAGATCCAATATCATTGTGTGGCCAAGATTAACTACAAATTAGGGTTTCACCTACCCTCAAATATTTTATAATTTAAAATTACATTTTTTCGTTTAGCTTATTTTGTCCTTTTGTGGGCAACACTATAGCTCTTTTGTCCTTTAGCTGATTTCCTTGTTGTAGCTACTTTGTGAGGAATTCATCATCAATAATCTGATTTCCCTCTTGCTTCTTTGTAGTAGCGTATTCCATGAATCTCCCGATCAATTCCTAGAGCTTGTTCCATTCCATTATATCCGACTGGAGCACCTGGAAGTTCAATTTCCTAGATTTTCCTGTAATCTCATCCCAATCCTTGTCACATTTCTACATATTCTTTATCACCTGCTCGGATTGAGCGAAGGCTCATGCAGCAAAACGCATGAAATCTGACATTAGTGCATCTGTGGTCCCATTTTCCATCTTCTTATGGAAGTATGGCTTTATCTTCTCTGGGTCTAGTTCAATGTTGGGCATATCAAAATCTATCATCAGCCTCAGGTATTCTTCATAGGCCATCCTAATTTCTTTGACCCAATCAATATCAAGCTCCATCTCATGGAGCACTTGTTCCAATACTTCCTTTCTATGGTCTAAGCCCAACTTCCATGTCTCCATGAACCAGTGGTCATCTTCTACCAAAGCAAGCTCCTTTTCCCAAGATCTCTTAGGTATCTTGAGGATATCCTCAGGTTTGGGATATGTGATCCTGTATAACTCTGGGAAGTCGATGCATAATTTCTTTATTCCTCGAGTAGCTTTTGTACCTCCAGGAACTTGTTGGCTGTCCTAATAGCATGACCTATGCCCATGTTTCCATTGTATAGGACCTACTAGAACCAATCCTCTATGGCCTTTGTCCAATTCTTTCTTCTCTTCAACTTATTAATGTGGTCCTTAGATAGCAGTTGCGGTGGCGTTGATGATGTGGTGGGAAGCTCCTCAGCCGATGACCATTGTTGAATGTAATCTATCAAATTCACCACCTGTGCTTTTAACTCATCCTTAGATGTCTTATCCTTATGCATTCGGTGCACAATAGTGGCCATAGACCCATGAAGATGGTCAATCTTTTTCTCTCTTGTAAATGTTCCCAAGTCAAGGGTAGAAATATTGTAGCTGCCCCCCTCTTCTCCCATCACCGGGGTGGCTATCTGCACTATCCTGGATCCAAAAGCATCCATTATTAGGTGGCATCTAACCCTCAGCTTCTTTTCCTTCTATGTACTTATCTATGCTCTGGCTAGAATGGCTTCTAGCCTTGCCTTCAGAGCCATTGGGGTCAAGGTTTTATTCTCCAATTTTTTTTCAAGCCATTCAGGCATATGAGATTCCCCTTTCAATGATTCATGATCACCTTCTTCCTCTTGGATATGTTGGATCTCTGTTCTCTTACTAGTCGAGGTCTCATGCCCTATCTTTTCTTGTTTTTCTTCATCAGAATGTCAGATGAATACTATTTCTTTTCCCATGGATTCAGTGGTTGTATGCTCCCTAGGGCTGTCCTCCCCCTTAGAGGTTTTCTCTTCTTCCTCTTGTTCAGGCCCATATTCTTCATGATGTTCTACTTCAAGGATTTTCCTTATGGCTTCAGGCTCTTCCTTAGGATTATCCTCTTCTTTCTTTTCTTCTTCCTTTTCTTCTTGTTCTTTTGAAAGAGACATCTCCTTACCATATTCAAGGTTCTTATCTTGTTCCCTAGTTGGAGGTTCAATGTCCTCCATTTTCTCATTTGTATTCTTCTCTTCATCAGAGGACTATTTCTCTACTTCTTCTCTGACCTCCTTGAGTTGTTGAGCCAACTCTTCCTCGAGCTCTGGGTCAAAATTTTCCACAATATACCCTATGCCCGACTCCTTAATGTATTCTTTGGATGATTTTGTTTCTTCCTCCCCTTCTTCACACACCACTTTATCAATTACTAGGTGTTGATATTCGGGATGCTCTTTATAATCATCTGCTTCCTCTTCCATTTCTTTGGCAGCTTCCCTCTCTTGCCTCTCCAACTCTTATGATATTTGAATTGTCGCCTCCATTGTGGGTGGTTCAATTGGAGGAGGGACAAGAAAGTTAGCAACAACCAATGCCAAGGCAACTTGTACTACTGGGTTCATCAACACTCCACAAAGCTCCATTGGTATGTTTTGCATGTGTCAAGTGAAAGCCTCTGGAAGCGAGAGAGTGGGAATTGGCATTGTTGTAGTGGTAAGTGGGAGAGATGATGATGGAGATATAGATGAGGAAGAGAGAGGGGAAGTGGTGGTAAAGAAAGAATCTATTACCATTACCTTTGTAGCAGGCAGGGTGGAAGCAAGGTGGATTGAAATGTCCACCGTAGGCAGAGAAGAGGCGACCATTGCCTGAGAGGTAGGCAGAGGAGAAACAATGGTGGTGATAGTAGTAGTGATGACTTTGGCTACTTGACCTCTTGTTCCTCCCTTCATGGAGCGGGTCCTCCTGGATGGTGGGCATGTCCATAAAACTACCCAATTTCTTTGGTTTCTTGGAAGGTTCACCTTCTGAGGCCTTCCATGAGTACACCTTATGCTTGGGATGATGTTCATCTATTTATTTTCTCTTTCTTGACCTAGTAGCTAGAGGATATTTTGAAGTTTCTCCAGATGGGACACCAATTGTCCCGCTATCGGTCTCACTTCCTAACTCATCTTCAAGATCACGATATGTTAGGGTAACACCCTGCAGCTTCAATTGGGCAATCTGCCCGTTGATCCATTCATTGGTTCTTGCCTCAATTGGCTTCATCAGAATATTGAGGTCATTGACCTCTTCTTCGTCCTAGTCAATTAATGATAGCAGTAGGTTGGCAACAACATCATATCTCAGATCTACTACTATATTTTCTTCTTCAACAATTTGATCTGGCATTGGAAATAAGTTTACTATTTTGATGAAGCATGTCGTCATGTGCATGTAATGCTACATACACACCTCCTGATCATCCCTGGAATTGTCCCAGAAGTCCTCCACATTATGCAAATGGGCATACTCAATCCCAACCATCTTCTTTAACTTGCCATATGGATCCATCTGTGGCCTAGCAGTGTGGAATTCCAAGTTATACTCAACCAACTCCTTGTTAGAATATTCCACACACTGGGATGCAAGGAGTGCATACATATCTTGACCAAATGAAAGGGGATAAGGAATCCCTGGTTGGTGTTTTTTGCTTAGGAGGGTGTGTGCTCCTTGTAGCTATCAAGAGAGTTCAATTAGTATTAGGGAAGATGCAAGATCATGATGGGCCAAAAAGTGGCAATATGATGGGTATGTGTAGGGTATGTGGCTGATGACTTTATTTTTACCCAAAATTGATGAAACGAAAAGGGTTTATAAAGGAGATTCTAAGCTTTCCACCAATATAATACATGCTTTACTTTGAATTTAATACATAATTATTATTCATTTTCTTTTTGAATGATGACTAAAGTCCTAATTAATAGGTTGATTGAAAAACATCAATAACTTTCAAATGGTATCACATTTTTTGAATTCCAAACATGTGTCACATTCTATGCTTTGCATACTATAGGATTAAAAAAAAAATTTGAATTTCATGAGGTTTTGACCAAGTTAAGCTGGTTAGACATATGAGTTTTTATATTTTTTTTAAATTTGTAATAAAAAATTCATAATTAATTATTTACTTGGAAAAAAATTACAAAAAAATATGCATCACATATGGACATGAGTCATCTACTTATATCTAAAATCTTATAAAAAATATTATCATTTTATTGTGGTTAGGGTGGTCAGACAGACACCTACTTCTTTTTTTTCCTTGAAATTTAAGTGCTACTGCATTGAAATTTCAAATTTTCACCAAATAGATTTTTATTTTTTAAATAAACCTAGTAGTTTAGAAACTAGATTTAATTTGCTATAGATTGTATTCTTACATATTTTTGAAATAATATAGATAACTTACTCAAATTTTTACGTCAAGTTGCCTAACTCTGATTTTTCTAAATTTTTTGCCACTTAAGGGCCTATTTTTTCCATGATGATCCTGTACATACTCATCAACCAGTCATTTGGGTACTAGGGCAACTTATATGGTTTCTTTGAGAAACCCTCAGCTCAGATATATGTAAATTTTGGAAATTGAATGAACAAAAATCCGAAATGGCGGATGAAGGCATTCACATTGTGGGTGACTCTTCTTTCAAAATCACCTCCAAGTATTCTAATTATGTGCCTTATGAAGGCATCATTGACTTTGCAATAGTATTTCTTAAAGTTCCAGAATTAAAGTTGGGGATACCTGTCACAAACTTTCAATTCCCTACCTGGAGTTGGACTTGATGCTACAAATAGTCCCCAGTATTAGGCATGGTCGGCAAGAAAATAGACCAAGTATGATGTCATGTAAAATTGTGAAGTCTTCTTCACGGACACAAATTGCTCGTGCAATCAATTACTAATCATCCCTGCCTAGTATAATTTGGCTTCCCCTCAGAGGATTTCTTCCACAAAGTACAACATCCACTCCTAAAAGAAGGCTGCATTTGGAAGGCCCATAACTTTTCTCAATAGGGTTACCAAGTCATGGTAATCATCATAGAAATCGCTTCGAAAGAGCTCTTGGGGCACTTTATTTGCACTGTCCCTCTTTTCTTTTAACTAGTATTGATTAATAAGCTTCTTGCACTTGAGGGGATCAACATCCCACATCTGCTTAGCATATTATTTAGATGTTTCCTCCATTTCACTGAAGGTAGGGATATGGAAAGTTTTCCCTATTGATTTAGCAAATAGATCAGCCAATATATTCCCATCTCTGTCCACTATTCTCCTTGTGTCCTCTTGATATGCCTCCCTATAGGCCATTACAAGCTTAGGAGCTATAAGGGTAGGTGGGAACCCGACATCTTTGGCTAATCCACTGTTTCTAATCCTTCTAGCATTTTCCATGGTGAGGTTGATTTAGACCCTTTGTTTGAACTCATCAATATCGATATGTCCTAGATTAGTATCTGAGATCTGCTTCCAATCAGTAGTGACCCTAGAATTGAGGGGTTCCCCTTGGAACTTGTACTTCATTTGGTCTTTATCTTCTTTCCCTCGAGGTGCCTTAGTTGAATTTTTTCCCTTTTCTTTCTCTACGGTCGTCTTAGAGGGTCCTGCAATTGGTTCCATATATCCTACAGGAAAGAGAGCAGTAAGCACATTCAAGCATAAAAATATGAGGAATCTTAGCAAAAAGCCAAAAAAATGATGTTATGAATAGGCGGCAATTAGGGCACAATGACCCGCATGTCTCGACCCGCATCAAGGTTTGATCATTAGGTGGGGTCCACTGAGGAGGTCAAGAAATTTTAGCACATGGGTTGAGTTCACTTTGAAGTTTTAGGGGCATTAAGACCATCTTTTAGTCATGCGAGCCCAAGGTAGGTGGAAGCAGGAGGTAGCTTGGTTGTTTGAGGCCTGACTGTTGAAACAATGCTGGTAAGGTGGCGTCTCGCATGTGGCCTTCCGCCATGCAGGACGTGTGACCTCAATGGACGGTGTCACTCTATTGCTAAAGCTTAAGCCACTTGAAGGAATGTGGGCCAAAAGGTGTGGGGAGGTGTTGGATGTTAGCCATTCATAATGACGGAGGCAAGACAAAAGTCCATGTAGAGAGGTCTACACCATCAAGTCTGCACGAGGGTTAGACATTGCTTCGTTTGTTAGTTGATGATCAAAGGGAAATGACGGGTCAGATCCTACACAATGGGTCATTGGAGGTCCATGCCCGTTCTAAGGTGGCGAGAGTAGGAATGAATCCTGCAAGCATCTGTCCACAAGGTGTGGCCCGCCTGTGGCTTAGCACTTGGTTATTTCGAATTTGGGCTCAGACAAAGGTGGAAATTACGGGCTTTGCAGGGTGGGGGGTCGATCACCCGAGGCCATTCTAGAAGGGCTGACTAGCTACGACATCCCATAGATAGAAGTCTACAGGGAAAGGACCATAAAATAACCAACACTTTAGTTATTTTCAACACAAAGTATGGGACAACAATAGCAGGGTTAGAACCCACACATCAGATGGACCTTAGGGTTTCGCCATTTGGAAGGGTTGTTCATGCAGCAATGAAAAGATGATGGAACTCCGCAAAGGATATTCCACAGGAAAATTAGTTGATTTTTTCTAAGTTCAGATGGTGATTAGGGCTGTGGGGTCCATTGAGTGGAAGGACGAGGCAAGTTTGATGTTTGAAACGATGGTCACCCAACGAGCGACCCATCGGAGGGATCATCAGCCAATCATTCAGTGCAAGGAAATCAGACAGAAATGACCAAGGTGGAGCCCGATCATCAGAACGATCTCAAATCCTTGTCATTTTGAGTGTTCATTTAAACAATGGCAGAGGTGAGGCAGATATCCATGGAGCTGGACTTGACAAGGTTGGAGGCCAATTTTGAAATCTGGCATTTTAAGGCAAAACAATGGTGCTAGATGTATTATAGGCCCGCGAGGCATGATGGCCCTGGTTATCATGACCCCTATATTCAATAAGTAATTTATAATTCACAAATACTATTTTGATGCATTTAATTTAGTTGAATGATTATATTGATTGTACTTCTCAAAGTTTAATTAAATGAATTAGTAGCGAAATAAAAGTGCAAATAAAAAAAAGGGAATTTATTATAATTTAATTATAGATTTTATTTTTGCAAATAAAGAAAAATGTTTGGTTATTGTGAATAACTATTTTAATTACAATTGAATGGTATTTCTTTATTATTTATTTGGAATAAATATTTAAATTGCAATTAAATTATATTTATTTATTATTTATTTAGGATAAATATTTCTTTTGCAATTAAAATGGTATTTTCAAAATATTTATTATTAGTTATCAAGGATAAAATTTAATACATAAAAATAAATATTATTTTTTACTTTCAAGAATTGGTTACTGGGTATTTTCAAAATATTTACAAAGAGGAGTACTTCGTTTATCATTCATTACCGACCATAAAATTTTATACATAAAAATAATTTTTTTTTTCTTTTCTTTCAAGAATTGGTTATTGGGAATTTAGATTAATTTAATTAGAAGGGAAATACGAGTACATTGAAAACAAAAATAATTAATTATAATTTAATGATAATGTTTGTAGTTTAGAATAATTATTTTATTTATAATAGAATGACATTTCTTTATTATTTATTTGGAATAGTTATTTCATTTACAAATTAAAATGACAATCTTCATTATTTACTAAGGATAAATATTATGCAAGAAAATATATTATTTTGTTTTCAAGAATTAGGTATTTGGAAAATTGTTGGAGAAAATCTTTAAAAAGAAAAAAATAACAGACACACAATACTTTTCATAATTTTTTCTTGAATGCTTTGCTCTGCAAGAAAAAAGGGAATAACTGAACATGGCTATGGGGTAGAGGGTTTATGAAATATAGTACATTAAAAAGGGAGTAAAAACTTAAAGGAAGGACAAGAAGGAGAGGAAAAATCTACAAGAAGAGATTGCCATCAAGTCAAGAACGGGAAGGAGAGGAAACAAGAGGAAGGAATTCAACAAGAAAGTGATTTTTTCAGGTTTTCAAGTTCTTTTCCAAAGTGTCTTAATTTTTAAATGTGGAAATCAATAATGTCTGTGAAGAGATTTACTTCTTTTGTGAAAATATTTGAATGTTTTACCCACTGGTACATTTTTTCTTATTTAATATATATATATATATATATATATATATATAACTCCAATATATATATATATATATATATATATATATATATATATACTTCTGCAAACCCCCTTGTATTTTATATTTTATACACAGAATGGTGATTTCCATTTGTCATTTGTATTAAAATATTAACTTACTTTTTGGAAATAACACATATTTAAATATATATATATATATATATATATACCATATTGTATTTATATATTTATATATATATTTATTTAAACATACAATATTTATTTTCATTGAAAGAGAAATATATTTGAATCACAGTCTTGGATGAGAAATTTATGTTATGTAAGTGTATATTGTTGTTTACCAATCATCCTGGTGCTGAAAAATTTAACGATATCTTGCATATATATCTTTGTGTGTGTATATATTTATAAGGATGATGCTGAAAGTTAGATGATTGTAGTATTTTAAAGTAAATATTTACATGGTTGTAGCTTTGTTTATTATTTTGATGTAAGTGTGATTTTCTAAAAGTGTCTGTATATATACACATATTTAATTAATTATATATATATATCTTTCCATTTAAAAAGGACAAATTGTAAGTTACTTTAGATGTAAATGTAAATCTTTGTATATCTATTTATATCTATATATATGTATAGAAAGTATTACAAATACAATAAGTATGAGAGAAATATTTAAAACTCAATCAAATATTTCTGCTTAAATGGGATATATTTCTGTATTGGATTGTTGCACATATGAGTATCTATTCAAATATATAAATATATATTGTATGTAAATATGAATATGGGTAAACTTTGCTTCCTAGTATATATATATAATTTAGGTTGTTGAATGTTTCTTTTAAAATTATATAACTTCGTTATTTTAGAATAAATCATTTAATTATAAACAAAATTTTGACTACCTTGAATGCAAGAACACACTTGCTTATAGTTAATTTTTTATGCATTTGTGAATTGGGTAAGTTTTATTCATTAAAAATGTATACATTTTTGCTTGGAAGTATTTCTTACAAATGTCACGTAAATCAAATATTTTTTTTAGATTAAACCATATAATTTGGAAATGGCTTATTGGATACTTAAAAAAAAAGAAACTAAATATGAAGATACACATTTGCATTTAATTATCCATTGAAATGTTAGAGGAATGATTAAACCGAGTCAAAAGTGAAATATAGAAATTAGTAGTAGAATTTATTTCTTGTGAGCTTTTCTCTTATGAATATGGAATTTGAGACATTTTATTACATTGGACGTATATATATAGATGTAGATTGCAATCCACCTATGCATATTATGTATTGTGAATCAAATTGAGGATTTTATAAAAAGATAAATAAATGTTGAATCATACCTTACTTTATTAAAGTTTAGGTTCACTGATGACACTCTTCTCGTGCATTATGGTTATCTCACCTAGTTGATCTTGAGATTTATTGCATAAGAATGTATACTCATATATATTCTCTAGCTTATATATGTGTTCTTATACATACATGAGCTATACCTTCTTAACTCTTACATTATTATTTTCTTATCATTGAAACCTCTTTGAATCAATGAAGTAAACATTCTTGTTATAATTGTTTAGGCATGTGTGTATTTTAGCAGTGCTAGAATTACTTTCATAAAGCTTCATGTGATTGGTCGCCTTATGATTCTTAGTGTACTTGTGTGATACTTGAGAGGTCGTTGGAGGTAAAATTGTCCCAATTGTAAATACTTGAGAATGATTCATGATAGTGTTGACATTATCATAACTTTATATGCAAAGATGATGCCTTGTTGAAACTAGAAAATGTATCATGTAACCTCATGCCAAAAAAATGGGCTACTTATATGTTAAGAGTCCAGTTCTATGAATAATAGGATATGAAATGTGGACATGTTAAGAAGATAATTGTTATGTAGAAGTACCATGTGTGCCTCTATAATTGTTACTTTATTATTTTGAAACATGTATTGAAGATGTAAATGGTCATGTCCAGGGGATAGTATTATCATTGCTAGAAAGAAATCTTGTATCATTGCTAGTAATGTAAGGCCCCGCCACACAACTCGAGAGGAAGTTGCAATTAACTACTCAAACGTACTATTTTTTTTTTTTAAGTACAAATAACATGCAAGTTCACTACCCATTGCTAACAACCTCTAAGGTTACGAGACTGAGATTAATTTAAAACCCAAATAAGAAACATGAATTGAAACAATAGCATTTAATTACTTAATGAATTAAGAAAGACATACATTCCATACATGTTAAATTACATCAAAGAATAAGAGGTACCACATGATTTTAAATAACAATCATTTAACAATAAGATTACAACTCTCATTCCCTGAATGAGGTAAATCCAAAAAGCATGGTTATAAATTACATCTTCCACCTCGATAACAAATGAGGGGTAATTAACTACAAGATTCAACTGAAATGAATAAAGCATGAAATGAAACTAGATCCCACGAGCTCTCCAACTAGAAATATCATCCACACGAACAAGAAGAAAACCAAATGGAGTAAGGTGCTCGGAGATAGTAACAAGGATTTCTAGACAAGACCATCTACCTCTAGACATAGGCTAAAACATAACTAAACTGAATTGAATACAAACACATCACTTAACATAAAGGCTACAATGCTTCCAGATACCAATGAGCCACTACACAGTACAACAAAATTGACTTATGGTTGTCATAGAGAGAGTGTCACAGATCATTTTCTATGAGTTACCCTGGTGATGCAGGAGCATCCAGTGGTGTAAGGGCAATCTTGCATCACCCAAAAATAGTTAAATTTCAAGTTTCTCAGTTTTTAGATGTTTTTACATTTTTGGATACCGTTTTCATCATAATGAAATTCCCAATTTACGGTTTTTATTTTCTATTCCTGGGTTGAAGGATATTGCAATTTTAGTTTCCTAGATTTGCACCTGAAAATCTTCCGAGTTAGATTTGAGGCACTTAGAGTTCCTGGATCGGCCCCAAAACTTTCCAAAATTGGCATAGCAAATTTTGAGCACGTTATTGACTTCGAGACCTTTCCAACAGTTCAAACGGTTCGCGAATCGGAGTCCCAGATCAAAAGTTATGGCCCCGGGAAGTTGGCGCACTTTCTAAAAGATACAATTGTAAATGTTCTTTTAAAATTTGAACTTCAAGTTGTAATTTTTTGTGCCAAACTACCTAAACTCAAATTTGAATGTTGTTTTGGCTCCAAACTAAAGAGGAGCTCTATTTATGGGCAGGTTTCTAATTTTTGGGTAACTTTTTGGGGACAAGCTCGCATATTGTAAAAGGGTGATTCTGTAGCTTTCTGTAACTTGCATGTGATGTAGAACTTGGGGATTTGAGATCCTCTGCATGTAAGAAGCTCCATTTTCTGAATAATAAAATTATTCTCTTATTTGTGGGTTATTTTCTAAGTCTTAGGCTACGCCCTCATCACCTGGCTCAACCTTCCTAGGCTACTAGACCCCCATTCTGGGTTACCCTGGCTTGCCTCTACCAGCCGCTGAACCCCCATACAACCTGTGCTTCTCGTCTTATCTCAAGCCTTAATAAGCGTATGAGTCATGAGAGAGGCATTCATTATCTTAATTAGTCTGAAAGTTTTTTTTTTCATTAATTATTTTTAAGTTATCACTTACTTAAACCCTAAGTGAGTTACCTTGGCGCCCCTCTGTGTGCTGGACTCCCACCTAGAGCCACTCTCCTATCAACAACACACACGGTACAAAACCACAATTCAATGGGTAGACTAAATGCACCAAAACTGATAACAAATATCAACCTTAAGATATAAGGTCACACAACTCATTCGTAGTAACCAGGTACCCATACCATAACACAGATCACGTTCGTGGTAACCGGGAGTTCAACTGACTATAACCATGTGCACTACCCAAAGCAATTCAAAGGTTGACTAACACATTATGACAACCCACACAATTAAATGAAAACCCCATTTGGAAGACTTAAATAAACAGATAACGCCATTTACCCAACGTCAAGAATGAGAGAAATCACATAATGAAAAGATAATTTGGAAATTTAATACTCTATTTTAGGATTTCCTAAATCCAAGCACAACAATGACATATGTAACAATAAAAATAATTAACATTATTTGCAAATACTCAAGAGTAATTAAAATTACATTGGCAACATTAAGGAACTTAAACTAATAATTTAATTCCATTTTTCTCGATTATCCATAATAATCAAAATCAAATTTTAAATAAAATCATTTTATTATAAAATCACTTTTATTTCAATCAATTATAATAAAATAACCATCTTAGGATCAATATATTTAAATATAAATATATACTAAACATACATATATATAATTGTATACTCAATGTATATACAATTATATATATATTTTTAAAATCAATTTACATTCCCAATCATTTAAAATATATAATATAAATTAATTAATTAAAAACAAACATATTATATATATATATATAATATATTATATATATAATAATTAAATATTATATATAATATATATATATAAATATATAATATTAATAATAATAATAAAAAAAATGAAAGTTTTGAATAAGGAAAAACCACCAAGGAGGAGGACGCAACCATAGGTTGCCCCCAACCTCCCCTGTGGAGGCGGCGCTGCCTGTGGCAGCGCTTCCCCTGCACAGGGTGTGGGGAGCGCTGCCACAATAGTGCCCTCCACTGACAGTGTGGCTGTGGCAGCCACGGCTGCCCCCCCTCTCCAAAACAAAATAAAAAAATAATTTTATATATTTTTTTCTAATACTCTTTTAAAAATAAAATAAAAATAGAACACATCAAATCCTCTGTTCTTGTAATTTCCAGAGCATGATTTTTTTGCCAAAATTTTAATAGGAACAAAACTTTCCAAAATAAAATAGACCCAAAATGCAAAAATATGTATATAGAATATATATATATATATAAACATATAATCTCCATTTTACAGTCAAATTGAACCAATTTTCTACATAAAATTTACAATAAAACCATGTTTATACAGCCAGAATCCTCAGATCATCCTACCCATTTGCCTAAATCTTATTCCATGTCCCAAAATTTTCCCAGTACTTCAAATAAATCTTTTATTGACTATAATCCTGAAGAGTCAATAGGGTCAAGTAAATTTCCCCGTTACAGAGAACCATCTTTACATCCTATTCCAAGATCCTCTCTAGATCTCAGTAATAATCCTGATTTAATTGATAAACTGACTAGACAAGTTAGCCAAAGATTAGCTTTAGCTCCTAAAGCTGACCAACAGTCAGACAAAAAAGGAAAAGGGATTAAGCTGACAAAAATGGGAGAGAAGGGTTGCATGATGAAAGAAAAGCTCCCTAAATCAAAACTTCCAAGATCTGGTCTGGAGAAGAAGCATAAATATAAGATGGAGATTAATAATCAGGAACAGGAAATCATAAGCTATGAGCCTGGTAGATGGCCTAGCAATGAAAAGTTTATAATGATTAATCCTGATAAACAGTCTTGTGGAAGACATGAAGCAAAAATCCATATAGAATTGGGAAAGAAGCAGAAGAATTCAGAAGCACAGAGAAATTGGATTTCTCAATGGATGATTTCTGCTCAAGAGAATTTAGATGACATGGCTGTAGATATTAGATCCACTGCTAATCAGTCTTTAGATTTTGTAAATAAATTAGAAGAGATATCTGAAGATCAGCAAAAACATTTTTCTGTTCTTAAGAATGTTGAACATTATTCTGGAACCCTGTCAAATAACATTACCAGTGTCAATTATGATGTTACACAAGTACATTCTAGTGTAAAGAAAATTATTGCTACCCAAGAACATCAAGATGCTTATCTGACACATATATATGGAGATCAACAAAATAATGAAACTTCTAGAACAATTGCTGATAAAGAAAATAAAGCTCTTTTAGAATCAGTAGCTAAGAAGCTTGAAAGGGTCAGATTATATACAAAGAAAATCAGAGTAGCACAAGCTGGTAATGATAGTTCTGAAGAAGAACTTAAAGAGAAAAAGGGTAAAGGAAAAGAGATTTCTAATCAGAAAGTTCTGATTCAAAGAAAGAAACCTCTTCATGAGCAGATAGATTCTAAGCCATCTTCTAGTTTAAGGTCTTCTAAGAAAACAGTTATTCATGTTCAGATGCCTAAAGTAAAAGAACATACTTTAGCCAACAAAGAAGACAAAGAACCTTTAAAAGATTGGCTAGAACAGTTAGGAATTGAAAAAGAACAGGAAGAACCAGTGTTCACGGATGAACCTGTATGTGGAAATAAAGAGTCAGAAGATAATTCTTCAGATACTACTGATAACATAACAGTTTCTAGTGATTCTGACAATTCTTTATCCTCTGTAATTACTAATTATGAGGATATTAATATTGATTTATCTGATCAAAATTAGATTTTTGATATTGAACCATGGGAATCTCTTAAAAAACTTTCCATGGATATAGAGATGCAAGAACCAGTGTCCGAAAATCTTAAGCCAGAACAGTTATGCCCCTATGCAGCCAGTGGTTATATTTTAAATATTGATAAGCTGGTAAATCCATATGAAGCAATCTGTACTTGGACAGATACTTTAGAAAATCTTTTTGAAAGGGGAGGTACCTGGTCAGAACCTGCTAAAGTTTTATATGTAGTAAGGCTAATGAGTGGTAAATTGAGAAACTGGTGGAATAATTTACCAGATACTGGTCCTATGCCAAAAACTCTACCCACGTCACCTACAGATCCTATTCTGGTTGATCCAAAGAATATAGGGAAAGATGATATTTTTCAAGCTAGTTTTGATGAATTCAAATGGTTGTTAACAGATTTATTCTGTGATGACATATCAAATCAGGCCCTTGAAGCCAATAAGATTCTCCAGTCAATGAAGTTGAAAAATTTAGCCAAATTTGATGCTTACAATTGCATGTTTGAATCTTATATGGTTGCTGCAAATAAGATGCATGACCTAACCACTAAGCAGTATTATTTAAATTCTTTACCTTGTGGTTTAGGAGCATGGGCTCAAGATTATATAATCAGAAAAGAAAATAAAGAGCTTGATGATGTCAGTTTTCCTACAGTCAAAAGATTAATCAGATATAAGTTAGAAAAACAATGTTTGCTTGGTGCTCTACAGCTTAACAAGGAAGAATATAATTACACTTGTAATTTGAAGGAATTTTGTGATCTTCCTCCTATCAATCAGCTAAAGGATTTTCAACAGCTCAAGCAATTCAAAAAGAAAGGGTGTGGTAGAAATTGTAAATGTAAAAATTGCTCTACCAAAAGACATTACCATGATGGTGAATTCACCTTTAAGAAAAGTAAACATGGTAAGGGAAAAAAGCACTATAAGGCTATTCCTTATAGATCTAGGAGACATAACAAACCTCCTCCTTATTTGTTACAAAAAAGGAATAATAAGGTTCCAAATGGAATCAAGTGTTTTATCTGTAAGGGTAATCACTATGCTACAAATTGTCCTAAAAAGCTAAATCCTGGAACAAAGATTTATGCTATGTTTGAAGCAGCAAATCCTTCTTGGGAAGTAGTGAGCAGCAAAAATACAGATCTGAAAGACCTGTATGAACTTATACAGATAGTTCCTGATTCTCAGTTTATGTTACGGTCAAAACATCGTCATAAGACTTCAAGACATCATTCTAAGTCTAGCAGTGTTTCAAGTTCTGAAACAGATGATGATTTTTTAACCTCATTGCTTAAAAGTTCTTTAGATGATCTTAAAGTCCAAATTCAGATTGAAAAGTCTAAAGATCCCTACAAGTTGACAGGAACTCGAGAAGAAAGGAAAAAAGCTATTCATAGTCATCTTTCTAAACTTAAAAATTTAGAATCTGACAAAGCCGAAGTTGAAAAACAACTTAAACGACATAGCAAACCCTCCAGGACAACAGGAAAAGAAGTAGATCATGGCTACAAAGTACCTTCATGGCAACAGAAGTCCTCTAAAGGAGCTTGCTCCTCTCGCCATCGATCTTCCTCAATAGATTCTAATATTATTGCTCTCTTCAAAAAGGTTGATCTTTTATCAACAGATGTCTCTGATTGTCTTAGACTTCTTAAAACACAACAAAAAGAGATCAGAAATCTCTCTGCCAAGGTGGGAGAAATTAAGGATATTCTCTTTAAAGCAGAAGAAGCTAATACTTTAGACCATAAATAAGAAAGAACAGCCTCAGAATCAGAATCAGATAAAAGCAGATCAAGTAATAGTCTCAGAACTTATGATAAATCCTGTGCTTTATTGTTAGCCAACAATGGCAATTATATCAGGATAAATTTTTGCTTTCCTGGTTATAAAAAGATACCATTAGATGCTTTTGTGGATACAGGATCCTCCAGATCATTAGCAAAAACTAATGTAATTCCTCCAGAATTCTGGAAAGAAAAGACAAATATTCCACAAAGCTATGCAATTAATGGAGAAAGGATTCATATGGGAAGATATGCTCAAGATGTCCATATTGAAATTATGGGAAAAAATTTTATTACTGATTTCATAGAATACAATGATTTTAGAGAAATTCAACAGTTATTTGAGAAAGAATGCTGCAGTTTAAATCCTCTACAGTTCTGGTCACAAGACCATGAAGAATGTGAAATTCAGTTGAAAAAAGATTGTGAATCAGTTATTCCCCATGAGCCAGCATATCTTATGAGCCCTACAGAAGTCAGAGAGATGGATGAACAACTAGATGAACTTCTACAAGGAAACTTCATCCGTCCTAGTAAAAGTCCTTTTTCATGCCCAACATTTCTGGTTAACAAGCGAGCAGAATAGATCAGAGGAAAAAAGAAATCTTGGTCAACAGTTTTAATCCAGGAAGATGAAGAAAGAAAAAAGAATTTGTGTGGTTATCAATATGGTACTTTTACAGACACTCAATCAAGATACCACATATATGAGAAGGAAATACTGGCAGTTAAAAATGGAATTGAGAAGTTTAAAATTTTCTTAAAACCAGTACACTTTGTTGTCCGCACTGACAGCCAAGCTATGAGAAACCTTCTGAAGAAACGTCCAGATGCAGACATTGCCCAAGGAAGAATTGCAAGAGGGTATTTCAAATTTCTTAGTTATGACTTTGATATTGAATGGATCAAAGGAGAAAATAATCCACTTGCAGACACACTGACCAAAGAACTTGCAGGATCTATTTATACTGATCTTGAATTTTTAAGTTGTGATTACTACAGGTCAGATGGAGTAGCCATGTATATGGTTAATATGGGCAATGGTAACAATTTTGCACTCCCTACATTACCAAAAGAAATTGTTATTGTCTTACTTGAATCATATTTTTTAAATAAATGGTTCAGGAATATGCAAAACCTTATAGGTTATCATCATCAAAATCTTGCTGATCCTGATGAAGAAGATGAGTTTAAAGAAGCCATAGGAATGGAAACAGCTCCAATTAGATTTTGGTGTGGAACACAAGCCGTACATATTAAAATAAGAGGATTATTTGGGATGATATATATATATAATCATATAATCTCCATTTTACAGTCAAATTGAACCAATTTTCTACATAAAATTTACAATAAAACTAATTTTCAAACATAGTTTCCTAATTTCAATTTCTAATTTCATATGAAACATTTCAACTCCCAAACAGAGGTTTTCTAATTTCATTTTTTTTCCTTTTCAAAATTTCTATTGTTAAACTTGAAAGTTTCTGTTGTAAGTTTTTGTTTTTCTACCAAAATCTAAATTTCTTCCATGATTCAACAGGGTTTTCAAATTGTTTCCAAGCAAGTTTTCAAAATTGAAAATGCAAATTTTCAAACAATAAAACAAGAAAGAACCTGTGATCTGAAGCTTGAAGAAGAAAAGTTGAGCTTCCCTGCAAGATAATTTTTCCAAAGTTCTTCCAAAGTCTTCACCCAAATCCAATAATGCATAACCAAAACAAGAAAACCTTCATTTCTTTTTAACAACATTATTTTTCTCCAAAATGAAAATATCTCCACTCTCATCAATTTTTCCCAAATTTAGACTTCTCCAAAATATCTCATCCACCATAGTTATTTCCCCTCTATCCAATTTGAGGATATTTTGTTTTTTTTTTTAAATTTAAAACCAAATTTCTTTTCAACATGACTTTATTACTTTTAAGAAAAAAATCTATTTCAAAAGGAATTTAAAGCTTTTAATAATTTCTTTTCAAAAAGCATTTAAAACTTTTAAAAATTTCATTTCAAAAGAATTTTACAATTTTAAATTCTAAAATGAATAATTTAATCCAATTCAACACAATTAATTTAATTAATCAATAAAATAAATCTAATCCAAGATTATATTATTTTATTAATTAAATTAAATTAATTAATAAATTAAATAACATTTCTAACATTATAACTAGATTTATTTAATAAACAACTTAAATACATAAAGCCATTTATTTACCTTTTCCAACTTGCAATTAAATAAAATCAAGGAGAGATGAACAACAAAGAAGCAACTTAACCCGACTAAAACCCCAACAACACACTATGACTATGGTGATGACTTACATGGAAAACCTAGCTACTATCTCCCAATCGAATACCGTTGGCCAATGGATATGCTCAAACCTATGAAACCAGGTGGAGTCAATGTCACGTACCTGTCAACCTGCAAACAAAGAGTATATCAAACATGCATATATATAATATAATAAAACACACCGTGAAGAGGAAATCTCAGAATCGCAGGGCGCTCGCAAGCGAGTGGTGCAATCCCGTCCCCTTCACCAATATAGTAGTACTAATTGACGAATCTAATATCAATAATATAATCAAAAGCTTAAATCATCATTAATTCAATATATGCTAAGCTAATCCAAAGCATGCCATAATGATAACATTAGAATAAAATACCATCACATCAAAATATAGCATTCACATCGCTTTACAGTTGTGATCAAATAGTAACCAAGTACCATAGTCAAAGTATTAATAGAAACAAAGCATAACAAAGAAAAACACTGTTTGATCAAAAGAGCCAAAATAGTGGGGTGCTACATCCTCCCCCCTAAGGTCAGGCTTACTCCTAGAAGCCTGTGAACACAAGGGATAGAGCTCCCTCAGAACCAACTAGACCCTAACCTACTCAGTGTCTCGATCCTTGAGGATTAACTCCTGAAGTCGAAGGACGAACTACACCCAGATGCTCGGCCTGACAGTTATCCACTGCAGTAAATACCCTATGCGATCTGCCCGCATCTCCTATTATCAGCTCTGAAGCCACTGACCTCTGACTAAAACCAGAAGTGCCTTGTTGAGGACACTGTCAAGGAAAGTGGCCCTATTGACCACAAGAGAAACATCCTGTCCCTCTACTTAATCCCTGAACACCTGGAGATACACTAGGTCGTGGAAAACCACCTCCACTAAATGCTGACTGAGAATTCTGAGCAGGCTGATCATAACGATCATGATGAGCTCACATCCAAATTCAATCTCTCTTCTTCTGTTTCCAACTTCTATCATGTTGGGACTGAGGATTTTGTTGCCTTGACTATGAAGGCTATTGCTGCTCACCCTTAGCGGGTGACTGATGCCCCCTAGAAAATCCTGTAGCCTGAGATCAACCACTCTGAGATCCAACACCAATGGAAGGTGCACTGCGAAACTGAACTCCCGTCTACCCACCTAAAACCAAGCTAAATTCTCTTCAACAATACGAGCCTTATCCACAGCTATCTCTATGTTCTTCGGCTCAAATACCCGAACTCTACCACTGATCTGGGTGTTTAAGCCCCTAATGAAATATTGTACCAACATGCCCTCATCATCTCCTATGCCTGCAAACTGCTTGAGCTCAAAAAAATGATGCTCATACTATTCCATTGACATATCCATTTGTCATAAGGCATGGAACTCATCTCCACGACGCTGGCACCAATGATCAAAAAGGAATCTGGTCCTGAACCTCTCTAGGAACAAATCCCAAGATACAGTACCGATATCTAAATGGAGCTTCTACTCCTCCATCCTCCACCAGGTAGATGCAAAGTCCCTCAAATGCATGAGTGCACACCTAGATTTGGTGTTGCTACCATAAGGATGCATAGCAAAACACCTATTTAGATCAATCAACCAAGTCTCAGCCTCTGATCCACTACCCAAACCATCAAATATAGGTGGACGAGCTCTGAGTAAATCTCTCATATGTAATGCCCCACCATGCAACCCTAGAGGAAGTTTCAATTAACTACTCAAACGTACTATTTTTTTTTTGTTTAAGTACAAATAACATGCAAGTTCACTACCCATTGCCAACATCCTGATCTCTATCTTGCCTAGGACCCATACGAGCAAGAGTCTCCTCTAGCAAGCAACGCAACCGAGCGTCCCCGATCCCTAGTGGATCCTGATGTTGATTACCAACCTCTGGTACATATTGAGAAGCCTGTTGTTCCTCATGATCTAAAACATGGGGAACAATGGGAGGTGTATCTTGCTGACTACCTCCTCGACCACCTACATGGCCACGACCTCTACCACAACCTCGCTTAGGTGGCATGATCCTGTATAGATACACACCACAACATAAGACAAGGTACGCAAACTTAAATTCTATGCAACTAACAACTTAATGGGTTCCACATTATCCTAGAGCACCTAATGTTTAAACTTGGGCTCTGATACCATGTGTAATGCCTTGCCACACAACCCTAGAGGAAGTTGCAATTAACTACTCAAACATACTACTTTTTTTTTTTAAGTAAAAATAACATGCAAGTTCACTACCCATTGCTAACAACCTCTAAGGTTACGAGACTGAGATTACTTTAAAACCCAAACAAGAAACATGAATTAAAACCATAACATTTAATTACTTAATGGATTAAGAAATACATACATTCCATACATGTTAAATTACATCAAAGAATAAGAGATACCACATGATTTCAAATAACAATCATTTAACAATAAGATTACAACTCTCATTCCCCGAATGAGTTAAATCCAAAAAGCATGGTTATAAATTACATCTTCCACCTTGATAACCAATGAGTGGTAATTAATTACAAGATTCAACTAAAATGAATAAAGCATGAAATGAAACTGGATCCCATGAGCTCTCCAACTGGAAATCTCATCCACACAAACAAGAAGAAAACCCAACGGAGTAAGGTGCACATTCCACCCAACCAAGTGATACCCGAAGGCTCACCCCTCGTGCTAGGAGATAGTAACAAGTATTTATAGACAAGACCATCTATCTCTAGACACAGGCTAAAACATAATTGAACTGAATCGAATACAAACACATCACTTAACACAAAGGTTACAATGCTTCCAGATACCAATGAGCCACTACACAGTACAACAAAACTGACTTATGGTTGTCATAGAGAGAGTGTCACACATCATTTGCTATGAGTTACCCTAGCTCAACCTTCCTAGGCTACCAGACCCCCATTCTGGGTTATGCTGGCTTGCCTCTACCAGCCGCCAGACCCCCATACAACTTGTGCTTCTCGTCTCATCTCAAGCCTTAATAAGCGTATGAGTCATGAGAGAGGCATTCATTATCTTAATTAGTCTAATTTTTTTTTTTTCATTAATTATTTTTAAGTTATCACTTACTTAAACCCTAAGTGAGCTACCTTGGTGCCCCTCTATGTGTCGGACCCCCACCTAGAGCCACTCTCCTATCGACAACACACATGGTCCAAAACCACAATTCAATGGGTAGACTAGATGCACCAAAAATGATAAAAAATATCAACCTTAAGACATAAGGTCACACAACCCATTCATAGTAACCGGGTACCCATACCATAACACATATCACGTTTGTGGTAGCCGGGAGTTCAACTGACTATAACCATGTGCACTACCCAAAGCAATTCAAAGGTTGACTAACACATTATGACAACCCACACAATTAAATGAAAACTCCATCTAGAAGACTTACATAAATAGATAACTCCATTTACCCAACGTCAAGAATGAGAGAAATCACATAATGAAAAGACAATTTGGCAATTTAATACTCTATTTTAGGATTTCCTAAATCCAAGCAAAACAATGACATATGTAACAATAAAAATAATTAATATTATTTGCAAATACTCAAAAGTAATTAAAATTACATTGGAAACATTAAGGAACTTAAACTAATAATTTAATTCCATTTTTCTCGATTATCCATAATAATCAAAATCAAAATTTAAATAAAATCATTTTATTATAAAATTACTTTTATTTCAATCAATTATAATAAAATAACCATCTTAAGATCAATATATTTAAATATAAATATATATTAAACATACATATATATAATCATATACTCAATGTATATACAATTATATATATATATATATATTTTTAAAATCAATTTACATTCCCAATCATTTAAAATATATAGTATAAATTAATTAATTAAAAAAATATACTAAATATATATATATATATTATATATAATAATTAAATATTATATATAATATATATATATATTATATATATATAAATATATAATATTATTAATAATAAAAATAAATTAAATGAAAGTTTTAAATAAGGCAAAACCCCTAAGGAGGAGGACGTAGCCATAGGCTGCGCCCAACCTCCCCTATGGAGGCGGTGCTGCCTGTGGTAACGCTTCCCACACACAAGGTGTGGGGAGCGCTGCCACAACAACGCCTCCACTGGGGGTGTGGTTGTGGCAGCCACGGCTGCCCTGCCCCTCTCCAAAACAAAATAAAAAAATAATTTTATATTATTTTTTTCTAATACTTTAAAAAAAAACAGAGCACATAAAATCCTCTATTCTCGTAATTCCCAGAACATGATTTTTGTGCCAAAATTTTAACAGGAACAAAACTTTCCAAAATAAAATAGACCCAAAATGCAAAAATATATGTGTATATATATATATATATATATATATATATAACATAAAATCTCCATTTTACAGTCAAATTGAACCAATTTTCTATAGAAAATTTACAATAAAACTAATTTTCAAACATAGTTTCCTGATTTCAATTTCTAATTTGATATGAAACATTTCAACTCCCAAACAGAGGTTTTCTAATTTCATTTTGTTTCCTTTTCAAATTTTCTATTGTTAAACTTGAAAGTTTCTATTGTAAGTTTTTATTTTTCTACAAAAATCTAAATTTCTTCCATGATTCAACAGAGTTTTCAAATTGTTTCCAAGCAAGTTTTCAAAATTGAAAATGCAAATTTCCAAACAATAAAACAAGAAAGAACTTGTAATCTGAAGCTTGAAGAAGAAAAGTTGAGCTTCCCTACAAGACAATTTTTCCAAAGTTCTTCCAAAGTCTTCACCCAAATCCAATAATGCATAACCAAAACAACAAAAACTTCATTTCTTTTTAACAACAGTATTTTTCTCCAAAATGAAAATATCTCCACTCTCATCAATTTTCCCCAAATTTAGACAACTTCTCCAAAATATCCCATCCACCATAGTTATTTCCCCTCTATCCATTTTGAAGATATTTTGTTTAAAAAAAAAAAAATTAAAATCAAATTTCTTTTCAACATGACTTTATTACTTTTAAAAAAAAATCTATTTCAAAAGGAATTTAAAGCTTTTAATAATTTCTTTTCAAAAAGCATTTAAAACTTTTAAAAATTTCATTTCAAAAGAATTTTACAATTTTAAATTCTAAAATGAATAATTTAATCCAATTCAACACAATTAATTTAATTAATCAATAAAATAAATCTAATCCAAGATTATATTATTTTATTAATTAAATTAAATTAATTAATAAATTAAATAACATTTCTAACATTATAACTAGATTTATTTAATAAACAACTTAAATACATAAAGCCATTTATTTACCTTTTCCAACTTGCAATTAAATAAAATCAAGGAGAGATGAACAACAAAAGCAACTTAACCCGACTAAAACCCTGACGACACACTATGACTAGGGTGATGACTTGGCACGAAAAACCTAGCTACTATCTCCCAATCAAATACCGTTGGCCAATGGACATGCTCAAACTTGTGAAACCAGGTGGAGTTGATGTCCCGTACCTATCAACCTGCAAACAAAGAGTATATTGAACATGCATATATATAATATAATAAAACACACTGTGAAGAGGAAATCTCAGAATCGTAGGGCACTCGTAAGCGAGTGGTGCAATCCCGTCCCCTTCACCAATACAATATTACTAACTGACGAATCTAACATCAATAATATAATAAAAAACATAAAGCATCATTAATTCAATATCTGCTAAGCTAATCCAAATCATGCCATAATGATAACATCAGAATAAAATACCATCACATCAAAATATAGCATTCACATCACTTTACAGTTGTGATCAAATAGTAACCAAGTACCATAGTCAAAGTATTAACAGAAACAAAGCATAACAAAGAAAAACATTGTTTGATCAAAAGAGCCAAAATGGAGGGGTGCTACGAGTAAGGCATCTTGTAACAACTAAAATTTTGTAGCCAGTAAGGCTCCGCCAATGAAGCATTTCATTAAGCTAGTGAGACACTTTTACGAGTGGTTTTTTTATTCCTATGAGGGTTTTCCACTCATGAAAATTTTGTGTTATGGTTCTTTGTGGTTGCATTCATGATCTTGCTATTTCTTTAATTTGCATTGTAGTATTTGAATTTACATGTATTACTGAGATGATGATTCTTGTGTAAGCCTACATGGCTAAATCTAGTGAAGGGTCAACCTTGTTTTGATATACTTGATTCATTGATGTATGATATTCCATTTGAATTTAAGTGATGAAAGTATTTAAATTATTCTTCTTATTCTACACCTTTTTATGATTATTAAATTATTTTGGAAACTAAGGGATAAAATTTGGTAAATGGGATTTCTGAGACTTTACATTTAGTATCAGAGCACTCAGGTTCAACACTCGGGCCTTGAGTCTTCTATGCTTAGGTTGCATTATAGCATATGAACTTGTTGCATTGAAAAGTGAACTCTAGTTGTAGGTGATTCTTAGATGGTTAGTTAGAAGCGAGTAGAAGTTTAGGAATAGGATGATTATTCAAGGAACTCTGGAGGTGTGAGGTCCCTTCATCTTAATCTCGTTTTCATGTGAATTTATAGTAAGAGTGATGATGACCATTTGGACTAAGCCAAGATGGATATTATATAGTGTTATTTGAAGTGAGCCAAGATGGATAGTACATGGTGACAACTCGGTAAGTGGTGATGTAGGAATAGAGAAATATTATGAAGAGAGATCTCTCTCTGAGGACATAAAGGGTGAATGAATTTACTACCCAAGGGGGGGTAAGTTACAAAATTGCTTAAGACAAAATAAAAATATTATGAAAAGAAGAAGAGAACAACTACACACAACCAATAATGGTTTAAAACCTTAGATGACCATTTAAGGGAGAAGAGAATTCAAGATGAATGCTTTAAGAGCAAGGATGTTTCCAATGATAACAAAATTAGACTAGAGATAAACTATACTCTAGCAATGCTTTTTATTTTCCTAATTTGGATGTGTGTAAGAAGCCATATGATCTTTGGAGAATGCAAGTTAAGCACCTTGTGGCTGTACTAATTTCTTGTTCAAATGAGAATATTATGTAATTATTGATGCAATAATATGTTATCCAGATGAGTGGTGAATCCTTGTAAGTGGGAATTGGTAATCTCTCTTTGTAGGGATGTGTAGACTTCTTAGGTTAAGGATGCTTGCTAGTGTATGACTATGTGTGTGATTGCATGATGATTGTGATCTCTCTTATTGAGATGCAACTTTTGTTGCTTGGAACCTTTAGTGATGATTAACGAGTATGGATGGCAATTTTTGTGTGATTGGGTCCTAGATGACTCATTTTTTTCCATGATTGAATGCACTCTCTTAATTACCTTGGATTTTGGGAATCTAGGTATAGCTTAGTATTGTACTCCCTCTCTTGTGGCTAGAGTTAGCCACGTAGTTCATGTGTTATGTGACTTGTGAAATTTGATATTTTATTTCATTGACTTTGATTTATTTATTAATGATGTTAAGACCAACATTGAATTTTTATTATGTTTATGAATAAGTATAGCCATCAAAATTATGATACAAGTTTATTGATCTTGTCACCTTCATGGTCATGTGTAAATTATTGTTGAAATTGTGCACATTTTATGCCTTATTGTTGAAATTGACTTTTTATTTCCTTGGTTTTCATTTACCTTCTTATTGGTGGCTATGCTTGAATGTTTTTAACTACTGGTCAAGTTTCATGTTACGTTCTCTATCATGTCCATGACGGACCTATGATAGATTGTATGAGGGAGTAGAATATGGAGAATTCCCTAGTTCTTGGGGTGAATGTTGTAGTATTATGAAGCTTGAAATTCCTTGATTCTTTATTCCTGCAAGATTTGGGATCCAGTTGAGTCCACGAAATCTATTGAAAATGCAAGGTTCAAGAACCTTCATTGGTGATTCATGATGGAATTTTATTAGATAAATATCTTGATTTGTCCTACATACAAGGTAAGAAGGATTTATTTGGTAACTCATGTATGCTTGTGCAAGGATGCACTTCTTATGCTCTATAAATGACACATCTGTATGGATGAATGCATTCATAGCATAAAGAATTTGTTGCCTTAATTATATTTATATTTATACTTGAATGTGAAATGTTCACTATACTTATACTAATGTGAGTAATGCATATTTCATATTATTAATGCGCTTGTGCGAGTGATGCACTAGAGTAAGTTTTTGAATCCTTGAGTAATGATTACATTCTTAATTTGTGTGTGAATACACTTTTTATACTGATTGTGTTTTTGGATCAAGCAATGATTACAATAATTTACTAATGTAATTCATGCTTATTTCACCTTTTGTGCAAGCAATGCACTTGTGCGAGAGATGCACTTACTATATTTATTGTATGTAAACTTGAATGAGTAATGCTCATTGTATGCAAGGTATATTCCATATTTGTGTGAGTGAGGCACTACAAATACATTATGTATTCATACCTTGTGTGAGTTAGGAACCAAAGATTATGTATTCTTGTTTGTTATTCATTCTATGTGAACTTGAGCATGTTATGCACTATTATTCAATTTTTCTTGTTGAAAGTGTTGTGTGTAATGAATTTTAAGCTTACCTTCCAGGACAGGATGCTGAATGTAAATTAACAGAGAAGGTGATATTCTTTTACAAGATCAACCAAAATATTATATGTATGCTTTGGAAAAAGTGAGTTGTACCATTGAAATAGACGAATAATGAAAGCCTAGAATTTTTATATGTTATATTTTTCTCTACCACATCTTGTATGCAAGAAATATGTTCATTCTAGTATAAGAGTACATATAAGGCATCAGGCCTGCATCGATATTTTCCCTCCTACCCTATTATTATTGGTTTCTAGGCAGCTCATGCAGGGCTGAGTGTTCTTCAAGTTAGGAAGAATCTTGGGGATGTAATGCCCCGCCACGCAACCCTAGAGGAAGTTGCAATTAACTACTCAAACATACTAATTTTTTTTTTTTTAAGAACAAATAACATGCAAGTTCACTACGCATTGCAACAACCTCTAAGGTTTATGAGACTGAGGTTACTTTAAAACCCAAACAAGAAACATGAATTGAAAACATAACATTTAATTACTTAAAGAATTAAGAACGCATACATTCCATATATGATAAATTACATCAAAGAATAAAGGATACCATAAGATTTCAATAACAATAATTTAACAATAAGATTACAACACTCATTCCCCAAATGAGGTAAATCCAATAAGCATGGTTATAAATTACATCTTCCACCTCGATAACAAATGAGGGGCAATAAATTACAACTTTCAATTGAAAAGAATAAAGCATGAAATGAAACTGGATCTCACGAGCTCTCCAACTGGAAATCTCATCCACACAAACAAGAAGACGACCCAACGGATTAAGGTGCACGTTCCACCCAACCATGTGATACCTGAAGGCTCACCCCTCGTGCTAGGAGATAGTAGCAAGGAATTCCTATATAAGACCATCTACCTCTAGACACAGACTAATACATAACTGAACTAAATCAAATACAAACACAACAACACTTAACACAATAGTTACAATGCTTCCAGAGAACAATGATCACCTACACAGTACAACAAACTGACTAATGGTTGACATAGAGAGAGTGTCACACATCATTTGCTATGAGTTACCCAAGCTCAACCTTCCTAGGCTACTAGACCCCCATCTTGGGTTACCCTGGCTTGCCTCTACCAGCCGTCGGACCCTCATTCAAACTGTGCTTCTCGTCTCATCTCAAGTCTTAAAAGTGAATGACTCATGAGAGAGGCATTTATTATCTTAATTAGTCTAAAATTTTTTCATTAATTATTTTTAAGTTATCACTTACTTAAACCCTAAGTGAGTTACCCTGGCGCCCCTCTATGTGTCGGACCCCCACATAGAGCCACTCTCCTATCGACAACACTCACGGTACAAAACCACAATTCAATGGGTAACTAGATAAGACAACCACTCCAATCCAAGGAGGCCACATATAAAGGAAACTCATTCCAAACATTGGAGGAAAAAAAATACATAATCCACTCCTTCCAAAGGAGGCACATACCATATAAGCCACTCCTAATCCAAAGGAGGCACAAACCATCCCCGTTCGTGAAAATCGGGTGAAACAACAAGATACATCTATACGTGCTACCCAAGACAATCCAAAGGTTGGCTAACATTTTATGAAAACGCACACAATTAACTGAAAAGACCCATCTGGAAGACTTACATAAACAATGACTCAATTGCCCAACATCGAGAATGAATGAAAACATCACTTAGAAAGCATTTTGGGCAACTCAATAAACTAATGTTAGGATTTCCTAAATCCAAGCCAAACAATGACATATTGCATGTAATCAAATACAAATAATTAAAATTGTTTGCAACTATTCAAAAGTAATTAAAATTACAATTGCAAGAGGAATTTAAACAAATAATTTATCTCCCTGTTTCTCCAATTACCCATAATAATCAAAATCAACTTTTCAAATAAAGTCATTTAAAGTTCATTTAATTTCAATCTATGATAAAAGAATAATCATTTTAAAATTCAGATTTTTAAATAATTAAATACCATTTAAATATATGCCTCTAAAAAAAATATATCATTTTTATAGTCCAACTAATTTAAAACTAATTCCCTATTATATATATATAATATATTTAAATAATAAAATAAAATATTTATTTAAATTAAAATATATATTATATATTATATATATATACATATTATATATATAATATATAAATATTATAATATATAATATATATATTATAATATATATAATATAAATTAATTATAATAAATGAAAAAAAATGAAATTTAAAATATATATTTTTTAAAAAAAGTGACTTACCCTTGGCCCCACAGGCCCCCATAGGGAGAGGGGATGTAGCCACAGGCTGTGCCCAGCCTCCCCTGTGGAGGTCGGTGTTGCCTATGGCAGTGCCTTCCCCATGGCTGTGGGGAGCATTGCCATAGTAGCGCCCCCCATGGGGCGGCTGTGTGCAGCATGGTTGTAGCCTCCCTAAAAAAAACTTCTATTTTGTTTTTTTTTGATAATATTTTCAATAACAAAAGACAGAACAATAGTCCCCTGCCTCTGTATAGAAATCTTTCTGTGCAAGAATTTTTTTGAAACAAAAAAAAATTCCAGAATAACAAAATACAAAATATATTTATAGTATATGTTTGTATATATATATATATATACAAACATATTTATAAATATATATACCTAATTTCCCATTTTACAGTTAAATTGTGCAACTTTTCTACAAAAAAATTGCAATAAAAAGAATTTCTCAAACACAATTTCTGGGTTTAAATTTCAATTTTGACATGAACTATTTCAATTCCAAATTAGAGGTTTTCAAATATCATTTTGTTTCTTTCCATTTTCTATTATGAATTTGAAGATTTTAGTTGCAAGCTTTGTTTTTCAACAACAATCTAAATTATTTTCAAGATTTAAACATGGTATTCAAAAGATTTCCAAGCAGTTTTCAAATTGAAAATGCAATTTTCTAAGACAATAAGCAAGGAAAACCTGTGATCTACAGCTTGAAGGAGGGTTTGAAGAAGATAGTTGAGCTTCCCTGCAAGAAGATTCTCCAAAGCTTTTTTCCAAATCCTCACCCAAAATCCAAAATGCATCAATAAATCATGAAGAAATCTCCTTCCTTTTTCTCACAACCCAAATTTTTAGAATGAAAAGTCTTTCTATTTTTTTCCCTAAATTTGGTCAAATACCCTAAAATATCCCATCCACCATACTTATTGCAAATTTGGAGATATTTGATTTTCTTTTTTTTTTAAAATTAAAAATCAAAAATTTCCTTCAACATGACTTTATTTCATTATTTCATTTTTCTAAATTTCTATTTCAAAAGAATTTAAATACCTTTAAACATTTTCATTTCCAAAAGAATTCCATACATTTTAAAATTTCTTTTCACAAAAATAATTTTAAAATTTTAAAATTTTTTCCTTTTCAAAAAGAATCTAACACTTTTAATTCCAAGATGGATAACTTAATTCAATTACTCACAATTAATTTAATTAATCAATAAAATAAATATAATCCAAGATTATATTATTTTATTAATTAAATTAAATTAATTAATAAAATAACTAACATTTCTAACATTACAACCAAATATATTTAATAAACAACTTAAATCCATAGAGCCATTTATTTACCTTTTCCAACTTGAAATTAAATGAAATCAAGAAGAGATGAACAACATAGAAGCAACTTAACCCGACTAAAACCTGACGACACACTATGAATAGGGTGATGACTTGGCATGAAAAACCTAGCTACTATCTCCCAATCAAATACTGTTGGCCAATGGACACACTCAACCCTATGAAATTAGGTGGAGTTGATGTCCTATACCTATCAACCTGCAAACAAAGAGTACATCGAACATGCATATATATATATGATATAATAAAACACATCGTGAAGAGGAAATCTCGCAATTATAGGGCGCTCACAAGCGAGTGGTACAATCTTGTCCCCATCACCAATACAGTATTACTAACTAACGATTCTAACATCAATAATATAATCAAAAGTATAAAGCATCATTAATTCAAATATCTGCTAAGTTAATCCAAAACATGCCATAAAAATAACATCAGAGTAAAATACCATCACATCAAAATATAACATTGACATCGCTTTACAGTTTGCGATCAAACAGTAAGTACCAAAGTCACAGCATAAACAGAAACAACATAACAAGAAGAACACTGCTGATCAAAGAGCCAAAATGGAGGGGTGTTACATCCTCCCCCTAGGGTCAGGCTTACTCCTGGAAGCCTGCAAACACAAGGGATAGAGCTCCTTCAAAACCAACTAGACCCTAACCTACTCAGTACCTCGATCCCTGAGGATCAACTCCTGAATCCGAAGGACGAACTGCACCCAGATGCTCGGCCTGACAGATATCCACCGTAGTAAATTCCCTATGCGATCTGCCCGCATCTCCTACTTTCGGCTCTGAAGCTGTCGGCCTCTAACTAAAACCAGAAGTGCCCTGCTAAGGACATTGACAAGCAAAGTGGCCCTGCTGACCACAAGCGAAGCATCATGTCCCTCTATTGAAACCCTGAACAGCTAGAGATACACTAGGTCATGGGAAACCACCTCCACTAAACGCTGACTGAGAACTCTGAGCAGGGTGATCATAATGATCATGATGAGCTCGAATCCAAATCTAATCTCTCTTCTTCTGTCTCCAACTTCTTTTTGGTTGGGATTGAGGATTCTGTTGCCTTGACTGCGAAGGCTGCTGCTGCTCACCCTTAGTGGGTGACTGTTGTCCTCTAGAAAAACCTGTAGTTTGAGATCGACCACTCTGAGATGCAACACCAATGGAAGGTGCATTGCCAAACTGAACTCCTATTTGGCCACCTAAAACCAAGGCTAAATTCTCCTCAACAATATGAGCCTTATCCACAGCTATCTCCATGGTCTTCGGCTTGAATACCCAAACTCCACCACTGATCTGGGCATTTAAGCCCCTAATGAAATGCTAAACCAACATACCTTCATCATCACCTATGCCCGCAAACTGTTTGAGCTCGAAAAAGTGACGCTCAAACTATTCCACTGACATATCCATCTATTGTAAGGCATAGAACTCATCACCACGGCGCTAATGCCAATGATCAGAAAGGAATCAAGCTTTGAACTACTCTAGGAACAGATCCCAAGATACAGTGCTAATATCCAAATAGAGCTTCTACTCCTCCAACCTCCACCAGGTAGATGCAAAGTCCCTCAAATGCATGATTGCACACCTAGCTTTGGTTTTGCTACCATACGGATGCATATTAAAACACCTATTCAGATCAATCAACCAAGTCTCGACCTCTGATCCACTACCCAAACCATCAAAAGTGGGTGGACGAGTTCTAAGAAGATCTCTCATATGAGTAGCCATGACTGCCTTAGACAGAGTTGGAACCCGATCTCTCTCACCTATGACCTCCTGATCTCTATCCTGCCTAAGGCCCATACAAGCAAGAGTCTCCTCAAGCAAGCGACGCAACTGAGTATCCCCAATCCCTAGTGGATCTTGATGCTGATTACCGACCTCTGACACAAACTGAGAAGCCTACAGCTCCTCATGATCAGAAACATGGGGAACAATGGGAGGTGTATCCTGCTAATTACCTCCTCGATCGCCTACACGGCCATGACCTCTACTATGGCCTCGCCTAGGTGGCATGACCTGTTCAAATACACACCACAACATTAGACAAGGTACACAAACAAAAATTCTATGCAGCTAACAACTTAATGGGTCCACATTATCCCAGAGCACCCAGTGTTTAAACTTGGGCTCTGATACCATGTGTAATGCCCCGCCACGCAACCCTAGAGGAAGTTGCAATTAACTACTCAAATGTACTATTTTTTTTTTTAAAGAACAAATAACATGCAAGTTCACTATCCATTGCAACAACCTCTAAGGTTACGAGACTGAGGTTACTTGAAAACCCAAACAAGAAACATGAATTGAAAACATAACATTTAATTACTTAAAGAATTAAGAACACATACATTCCATATATGATAAATTACATCAAAGAATAAAGGATACCACAAGATTTCAATAACAATCATTTAATAATAAGATTACAACACTCATTCCCCAAATGAGGTAAATCCAATAAGCATGGTTATAAATTACATCTTCCACCTCGATAACAAATGAGGGGCAATAAATTACAAGTTTCAACTGAAAAGAATAAAGCATGAAATGAAACTGGATCCCAGGAGCTCTCCAACTAAAAATCTCGTCCACACAAACAAGAAGACGACCCAACAGATTAAGGTGCACATTCCACCCAACCATGTGATACCCGAAGGCTCACCCCTCGTGCTAGGAGATAGCAACAAGGAATTCCTATACAAGACCATCTACCTCTAGAAATAGGCTAATACATAACTAAACTGAATCAAATACAAACACAACAACACTTAACACAATGGTTACAATGCTTCCAGAGAACAATGATCATCTACACAGTTCAACAAACTGACTCATGGTTGACATAGAGAGAGTGTCATACATCATTTTCTATGAGTTACCTAGGTTCAACCTTCCTAGGCTACTGGACCCCCATCTTGGGTTACCCTGGCTGCCTCTACTAGTCGTCAGACCCTCATTCAAATTGTGCTTCTTGTCTCATCTCAAGCCTTAAAAGTGAATGAGTCATGAGAGAGGCATTTATTATCTTAATTAGTCTGAAAGTTTTTCATTAATTCTTTTTAAGTTATCACTTACTTAAACCCTAAGTGAGTTACCCTGGTGCCCCTCTATGTGTCGGACCCCCATATAGAGTCACTCTCCTATCGACAACACTCACGATACAAAACCATAATTCAATGGGTAACTAGATAAGACAACCACTCCAATCCAAGGAGGCCACATATAAAGGAAACTCACTCCAAACACTGGAGGAAACAAAATACATAATCCACTCCTTCCAAAGGAGGCATAGACTACATAAGCCACTCCTAATCCAAATGAGGCACAAACCATCCCCGTTCGTGAAAATCGGGTGAAACAACAAGATACATTTATACACGCTACCCAAGATAATCCAAAGGTTGGCTAACATTTTATGAAAACCCACACAATTAACTGAAAAGCCCCATCTGGAAGACTTACATAAACAATGACTCAATTGCCCAACATCGAGAATGAACGAAAACATCACTTAGAAAGCATTTCGGGCAACTCAATAAACTAGTGTTAGGATTTCCTAAATCCAAGCCAAACAATGACATATTGCATGTAATCAAATACAAATAATTAAAATTGTTTGCAATTACTCAAAAGTAATTAAAATTACAATTGCAATATTGAGGAATTTAAACAAATAATTTATCTCCCTATTTCTCCAATTACCCATAATAATCAAAATCAACTTTTCAAATAAAGTCATTTAAAGTTCATTTAATTTCAATCTATGATAAAAGAATAATCATTTTAAAATTCATATATTTAAATAATTAAATACCATTTAAATATATGCCCCTAAAAAAAATATATCATTTTTACATTCCAACTAATTTAAGACTAATCCCCTATTATTATTTTTTATATATATATAATATAAAAATATTATAATATATAATATATATATATTATAATATATATAATATAAAAATATTATAATATATAATATATATATATTATAATATATATAATATAAAATAATTATAATAAATGAAAAAAAAATGAAATTTAAAATATATTTTAAAAAAAAAGCAATTTACCCCTGGCTCCACAGGCCCCCATAGGGAGAGGGGACGTAGCCACAGGCTGCGCCTAGCCTCCCCTGTGGAGGCCAGCGCTGCTTGTGGCAGTGCCTTCCCCACGGCTTTGGGGAGCATTGCCATAGCAGTGCCCCTCCATGGGGCGGTTGTGTGCAGCATGGCTGCGGCCTCCCCAAAAAAAACTTCTATTTTTTTTTATAATATTTTCAATAACAAAAGACAGAAGAATAGTCCCTTGCCTCTGTACAGAAATTTTTTTGTGCAAGAATTTTTTTGAAACAATTTTTTTTTCTAGAATAACAAAATACAAAATATATTTATAATATATGTTTGTATATATATATATAGACATATTTATAAATATATAACCTAATTTCCCATTTTACAGTCAAATTGTGCAACTTTTCTACAAAAAAATTGCAATAAAAACAATTTCTCAAACACAATTTCTGGGTTTAAATTTCAATTTTGACATGAACTATTTCAATTCTAAATTAGAGGTTTTCAAATATCATTTTGTTTCTTTCCATTTTCTATTGTAAATTTGAAGATTTCAGTTGCAAGCTTTGTTTTCCAACAACAATCTAAATTATTTTCAAGATTTAAACAGGGTATTCAAAATATTTCCAAGCAAGTTTTCAAATTGAAAATGCAATTTTCTAAAACAATAAGCAATGAAAACCTGTGATCTGCAGCTTGAAGGAGAGTTTGAAGAAGATAGTTGAGCTTCCCTGCAAGAAGATTCTCTAAAGCGTTTTTTCAAATCCTCACCCAAAATCCAAAATGCATCAACAAATCATGAAGAACTCTCCTTCCTTTTTCTCACAACCCAAATTTTTAGAATGAAAAGCCTTTCTATTTTTTTCCCTAAGTTTGGTCAAATACCCTAAAATATCCCATCCACCATAGTTATTGCAAATTTGGAGATATTTGATTTTCTTTTTAAAAAAATTTAAAAACCCAAAATTTCCTTCAACATAACTTTATTTCATTATTTCATTTTTCTAAATTTCTATTTCAAAAGAATTTAAATGCTTTTAAACATTTTCATTTCCAAAAGAATTTCATACATTAAAAAATTTCTTTTCACAAAAAGAATTTAAAACTTTTAAAATTTTTCCTTTTCAAAAAGAATCTAACACTTTTAATTCCAAGATGGATAACTTAATTCAATTACTCACAGTTAATTTAATTAATCAATAAAATAAATATAATCCAAGATTATATTATTTTATTAATTAAATTAAATTAATTAATACAAATAACTAACATTTCTAACATTACAACCAGATATATTTAATAAACAATTTAAATACATAGAGCCATTTATTTACCTTTTCCAACTTGAAATTAAATGAAATCAAGAAGAGATGAACAACATAGAAGCAACTTAACCAGACTAAAATCCGACGACACACTATGACTAGGGTGATAACTTGGCATGAAAAACCTAGCTACTATCTCCCAATCGAATACCGTTGGCTAATTGACACATTCAACCCTGTGAAATCAGGTGGAGTCGATGTCCTGTACCTATCAACCTGTGAAAAAAGAGTACATCGAATATGCATATATATATATATATGATATAATAAAACACACTGTGAAGAGGAAATCTCGGGATCATAGGGCGCTCGCAAGCGAGTGGTACAATCCCGTCCCCTTCACCAATACAATATTACTAACTGATGATTCTAACATCAATAATATAATCAAAAGCATAAAGCATCATTAATTCAAATATATGCTAAGTTAATCCAAAACATGCCATAAAGATAACATCAGAGTAAAATACCATCACATCAAAATATAACATTTACATTGCTTTACAGTTTGCGATCAAATAGTAACCAAGTACCAAAGTCACAGCATAAACAAAAACAACATAACAAGAAGAACACTACCGAACAAAGAGCCAAAATGGAGGGGTGTTACAGGGGAAGTGTTATGCTTCATGGTTGGGTGGGAAAAGCACCTTAACCATGCTCTTGACTTTCAGCTTGTGGAAGACCACTGGGTTATGGAAGCTAAAGATTGATTTAATATTTTATTTTCTTTATGTAATTCAAAAGATGGATACGTATCATTGCATGGATCATTGCATGGGTTGTTTATTCAATTGATGTAATACACTTTTCTTGGATGCACTTTTGTTGCATTTGTAAAAATGTAAAGGATTATACATGGATTATAGATTGAGATTTACTTTTTGTTGTGACATTTAGTAACTGGTTGAATCAGTATTGAACTCTTGAAGATATTTTTGACATCTGGTACTTCAGGTTGCTATGGTAATCAACTTGAACCCTTTGTTTAAGTAAGTGATATTATCTTTGATGTTCTTACTATACTGATGATCTTTTGTATGTTGACAACTTGTCGATCTTTTATCTTTTATGATGTGGATCAAATGAAGACCTTATTGTAATTGGTTTGCATTTTCTGGTTGTTGAGATTTTTCTTTTTGTTTAGTGTTATAATTTGCTAATGATGATAACAAGTAGTATGGGATGCTTGTTTTTCATCATGAAGGCAATTGTTCTGGCATCTCATGTGAGTAGGTATGCTGACCAAATGAACATAATTATTTTTCTTTCTATTGTTAAATATTTTGGAATACGAAAAGATTTGCATAAGATATAGAGGATTGTATAAATTAGTTCCATGTTATTATTAGTTAAGGTATATAGAGTGAATTCAAAGAAGCCATGATGTGCTAACGAGATGTGCAAGTTTATAAATGCTAGCAACAAGAATTTTGTTGTTCTAAACAAATTGGTGCTGAAAAAGATGATATCCTTGTCAGGTGGGCTGATCGTGACATTAAGGTAAAACAGAGTAAGGAGGTATGACATTTTTGTTTTGTCTTTTAGTTAAGTTGATCATCGGGATGATGATTCTTTAAGGGGGGATGAATGTCACGACTGCTATTTTCAATAAGTAATTTATAATTCAAAAATACTATTTTGATGCATTTAATTTGGTTGAATGATTATATTGATCGTACTTCTCAAAGTTTAATTAAATGAATTAGTAGCGAAATAAAATGCAAATAAAAAAAGGAAATTTATTATAATTTAATTATAGATTTTATTTTTGCAAATAAAGAAAAATGTTTGGTTATTGTGAATAACTATTTTAATTACATTTGAATGGTATTTCTTTATTATTTATTTGGAATAAATATTTAAATTGCAATTAAATTATACTTCTTTATTATTTATTGAGGATAAATATTTCTTTTGCAATTAAAATGGTATTTTTAAAATATTTATTATTAGATATCGAGGATAAAATTTAATACATAAAAAGAAATATTATTTTTTACTTTCAAGAATTGGTTATTGGGTATTTTCAAAATAGTTACTGAGAGGAGTACTTCGTTTATTATTAGTTACCAATGATAAAATTTTATACATAAAAAAAAATATTATTTTTTTTACTTTCAAGAATTGGTTATTGGGAAATATAGATTAATTTAATTAGTAGGGACGAGTACATTGAAAACAAAATGAATTAATTATAATTTAATGATAATGTTTGTAGTTTAGAATAAATATTTTATTTATAATAGAATGACATTTCTTTATTATTTATTTGGAATGGTTATTTCATTTACAAATTAAAATGACACTCTTCATTATTTACCAAGGACAAATATTATGCAAGAAAATATATTATTTTGTTTTCAAGAATTAGGTATTTGGAAAATTGTTGGAGAAAATGTTTAATAAGAAAAAAATAACAACACAATAGTTTTCATATTTTTTTCTTGAATGCTCTGCTCTGCAATAAAAAAGGGAATAACTAAACATGGCTACGAGGTAGAGGGTTTCTGAAATATAGTACATTAAAAAGGGAGTAAAAAATCTACAAGAAGAGATTTCCATGAAGTCAAGAACAAGGAGGAGAGGAAACAAGAGGAATGAATTCAACAAGAAAGCAATTTTTCCAGGTTTTCAAGTTCTTTTCTAAAGTGTCTTAATTTTTAAATGTGGAAATCAATAATGTCTATGAAGAGATTTACTTCTTTTGTGAAAACATTTGAATTTTTTACCCACTAGTACATTCTTTCTTATTTTATATATATATACACATACGCAACTCCAATATATATATATATATAAATATATATACATATACTTTTGCAAACCCCCTTGTATTTTATATTTTATACACATAATGGTGATTTCCATTTGTCATTTGTATTAAAATATTAACTTTGTTTTTGGAAATAACACACACACACATATATATATACCATACTGTATATATATATATTTATTTAAACATATAATACTTATTTTCATTGAAAGAGAAGTATATTTGAATCACAGTCTTGAATACGAAATTTATGCTATGTAAGTGTATATTGTTGTTTACCAATCATCCTGGTGCTGAAAAATTTAATGATATCTTGCATACACACACACACACAGATATATATATATATATATATATATATATCTGTGTGTGTATATATTTGTGTATATATTTATAAGGATCATGCTGAAAGTTAGATGATTGTAGTATTTGAAAGTAAATATTTACATGGTTGTAGCTTTGTTTATTATTTTGATGTAAGTGTGATTTCCTGAAAGTGTTTATATATATACACATATTTAATTAATTATATATATTTTTTCATTTAAAAATGAAAGATTGTAAGTTACTTTAGATGTAAATATAAATCTCTATATATCTATTTATATCTATATACGTATAGAAAGGAGTACAAATACAATAAGTATGAGAGCAAGATTTAAAACTCAAAAAAATATTTCTTCTTAAATGGGATATATTTCTGTATTGGATTGTTTCACATATGATTATCTATTCAAATATATAAATATATATTGTATGTAAATATGAATATGGGTAAACTTTACTTCCTAGTATATATATATATATATATATATAATTTTGGTTGTTGAATTTTTATTTTAAAATTATATAACTTTGTTATTTTAGAATAAATCATTTAATTAGAAACATAATTTTGACTACCTTGAATGCAAGAACACACTTGCTTATAGTTAATTTTTTATGTATTTGTGAATTGGGTAAGTTTTATTCATTAAAAATGTATACATTTTTTCTTGGAAGTATTTCTTACAAATGTCATGCAAATCTAATAATTTTTTTTTAGATTAAACCATATAATTTGGAAATGGCTTATTGGATACTTAAAAAAAAAAGAAACTAAATATGAAGATACACATTTGCATTTAATTATCCATTGAAATGTTAGAGGAATGATTAAACCGAGTCAAAAGTGAAATATAGAAACTAGTAGTAGAATTTATTTCTTGTGAGCTTTTCTCTTATGAATATGGAATTTGAGAAATTTTATTACATTGGACGTATATATATAGATTTAGATTGCAATCCACCTATGCATATTATGTATTGTGAATCAAATTGAGGATTTTATAAAAATATAAATAAATGTTGAATCATACCTTTATTAAAGTTTAGGTTCACTGATGACACTCTTCTCATACATTACGATTATCTCACCTAGTTGATCTTGAGATTTATTGTATAAGAATGTATACTCATATATATTCTCTAGCTTACATATGTATTCTTATACATACATGAGCTATACCTTCTTAACTCTTTTACATTATTATTTTCTTATTGTTGAAACCTCTTTGAATCAATGAAGTAAACATTCTTGTTATAATTGCTTAGGCATTTGTGTATTTTAGCAGTGCTAGAATTACTTTCATAAAGCTTCATGTGTTTGGTCACCTTATGATTCTTAGTGTACTTGTGTGATACTTGAGAGGTCGTTGGAGGTAAAATTATCCCAATTGTAAATACTTGAGAATGATTCATGATAGTGTTGACATTATCATAACTTTATATGCAAAGATGATGCTTTGCTGAAACTAGAAAATGTATCTTATAACCTCGTGCCGGAAAATTGGGCTACTCTATGAATAATATGATATGAAATGTGGACATGTTAAGAAGATAACTGTTATGTAGAATTACCATGTGTGCCTCTATAATTGTTGCTTTATTATTTAGAAATGTGTATTGAAGATGTAAATGGTCATGTCCGGGGGATAGTATGATCATTGCTAGAAAGGAATCTTGTATCATTGCTAGCAAGGCATCTTGTAACAACTAAGATTCTATAGTCAGTAAGGCTCCGCTAGTGATGCATTTCATTAAGCCAGTGAGGCACTTTTACGAGTGGTTTTTCATCCCTATGAGGGTTTTTCACTCATGAAAATTCTCTGTGTTATGGTTCTTTGTGGTTGCATTCATGATCTTGCTATTTCTTTAATTTGCATTGCAGTATTTGAATTTACATGTATTACCTGAGATGATGATTCTTGTGTAAGCCTACATGGCTAAATCTAGTGAAGGCTCAACCTTGTTTTGATATACTTGATTTATTGATGTATGATATTCCATTTGAATTTAAGTGATGAAAGTATTTAAATTATTCTTCTTATTCTACACCTTTTTATGATTATTAAATTATTTTGGAAACTAAGGGATAAAATTTGGTAAATGAGATTTCTGAGACTTTACACTGGTTGAAGGATGACCACAGGAAGTCCAAGTTCTGCACGTGCCCCTGGGTGATCTTCAATGGATTTCAAAATTCTAAAAGGTGGGTTTTGACCACTTGGGTTTTAACTAACTGATTCCTAAGTTTTCCTTCCTAGATTCAACAAATTTCTATAAAACTCAAAGAAAAATCAAAATATGGGACATGGAAGATAAACAACCTATAAAGCCCGATGAAGATGAATGAGTCAATAGATAGCAAAGGCTTCGAAACAGTGATAGAGCTCGACAAGCATGACAACAGCATTGGCCGGGGCTTTGCCTAGCTTATGAACTTCTAACAAATGAAAATGATAGCTCGAAATGAGCTATTTATAGATTTTTGTGCATTTAATGCTCCTCATTAATGCTTGTATGGTGAAGGAAAAATTTGGTGAACATGCACTTCAAAAATAGCAGTGAGAACGATGGAGTTCGCTAAGCAGACGACAACCAGATGTTAACCATTTGGGCGCTTGGTGGTGAATATAGACAAAGATGATGCGGGTCCCACAGGGTGGGAGGACGTATCGTTAAGGCCATTCAGAACAGCTGGGGAGCCAGGGAATTCTGCACGGAGCGGTCCACAGGGGTAGACCCGCATTGCTAGGAGGACGCCAGTTTCAAAGCATTAAGTCAAACAACTAGGGAAATCCCACAAAGGCCTAAGGCCTTGAAAATTTGAGGGTAGCAAAACTTGGTCGACTCAAGATGATTCTTTTAAGACTCCTTGACCTCTTAGGACTCAAAGATAGGGGCACACAAAATGAGGTGGTGACAAAGTGACCCAACAAAGCGAAAAGAGAGGGTCCCCATTACGGGGCATGTGTGCTATAGGCACAACAAAAATTAACACTTTGTGGTAAGTATATAACTTTTCTAAGTTATCATTCTTTGCTACCTTTGATTATTTCAACTGTTATCTTAAGAGGATCCCATAAGATCCCTAGACCTCTTGAGGCTCCACTTGTAGGTGAGAATGTTCCATGCCATTTCTTCCATTTGATCATTAATTTCCCTACCTCCTTTGATAATTTTATTTCTTGCAACATAATAATATCTAATTTTCTCAAATAAATTTGGCATTTGAGTAGATGCCTTTTGTTAGGGGCATTAAGGTCCATGATAGAAGAATCGTGGCTCCTTAGAAAGGGGTATCCCCTCCTGGATCTTATTTTTCTTTGTCCCTTCGCATTCCCAAAAATATCCAACTTTTTTTCTTCTTCTTCCTTTTCCACCATTATCGCCATTCTTCTGATTCTTTATCGTTGATGTGAATTGCTCAAGAATTATTTCCTCTAGTGTTTCTACATCATTATCTCCATTATCACCTTCAATTTCATCCTTCAAAACTTGCTCTTCCAAATTGTGCATCACCAATTTTCCCTTTGGACAAGTGATTTCAACTTTGGATGCGAGTTGGTCCACTTTCAGGCTTTGGTGAATTAATTTTCTTATACTATTTAGGTTCACTTCCATGCCTTCTAAGTGTTCTTCCCCATTAACATCCATTCATAATTCTAGAAATATAAGTTTTGTTTCTTTTGGCATGTTTTTTTCTTTATAAACACTACCCCCTTGCATCGCCTCTAATATTTTTCCTAAACCCCCCATTCCCTCCAGGCTAGTTAATTAAATTAACCCATCATTGTGTGAATTTCCTCCTAATTTGGGGCTTGGGGTTCCTCAACTTCCTCCATTTCTTTTCTCATTCATTCCTTTGAATAATGGCCAAAGGCTTCACATGAGTTCCATATTAGCACTAGGATATCCTTTTCCACCCTTTTTCACCACACCCTTATCTAATAAGATTTTGATCTCATAGGGGATTCCCTCTCTTACACTCACCTCTACACATATTTAAGTGTAGATTCCAAATTCACCCTCTTCTATTTTCTCATTTTCCTTGATGAAGGTCCTGAACTTATTTTTGATTACTTATAGGGTTTCCTTTTCCTAGAATTCTTATGGTAGATTGTAAAGCCTCAACTAGATTGGTGCCACCTCAATTTCTTGTTGGACAAGATTTCAGTTTGGGTTGTGCCTTGGGAATGATTTTGATCTCCAACCATATTCACATGGGCTTCATCTGCCATCCAAATATAGCTCCCCATCTTCTATCCTTCTACTCTGCTTCACTATGAAATTTCATTCATGTAACATAATCCTTAATATTCACTTATGGATTATTACTCATTTAAAATATGTTTAATATTAAATGCATTATAAATTTGAATTAGATTTCATAATTTGTTGTGATAGTGAGATAAAAAAATTTCATGTAACGCCCGTCGTGCAAACCCCAAAGGACAAAACAATGCACACATTTTTTAATTTTATTTTTAAATAATACAAATTAAACATATAACGAAACATTAAAACATATTTACATTGCACATTAACATCATAACGTCAAGTCCTCTGGGGAACGCGAGGTCACATCGCATAAATAAAATCATAACGAAAGATTCCACAACTGACTAATAACATAACTAAGCTAACAACCATCATAACCATTACATTATCCATTTTCAAAAGATAACATAAATACATCCATAAGCATAAGTATAATTACATCACATGATACAACCATAATAAAAGTCATAGAATGAATGGTTACAAAGGTGCACAATTAATACATCAACATTTAATACATTACATGTTTTCAATAAATGAATACAATGAAATCTCCCATACATGTGGGATAAATACATAGTACAAATAATGTCTGAATTACAAAATGAATATCAGGTACAAGCTCCATCTGAAGAATATTGTGAAGAATGAACGTTGATGGGGAACCCAACGGGTGTGGAGCACGTTCCACCCAACCATGTGGGTTTTAGGAAAAACCCACCCCCCGTGCTCAGAGGTGACAAGGAAGTAACCATGACCATGAATGCCATAAGACAACTCCAATAAAGAATAACATAGTATAATAACTCCAAAAGCAACATCAAAGAATACGTAGATCATAAATGACAACAACAAGGAACCACTCAATATAACCAAAGAGCCATAAAACACATCACAAATAAGGCAAGGCAATAACCATTAACCACATGCCAAATAAACCAAGAGACAATCATAATACACTTCTAGAGGTAACCAAGAAAATAAGGCATAAGGGCAACAAGTGGAGAGTGTCATCGAATAACCTACATGGGTTATCCTAGCCCTTCCTCCAACATGAGGCGCTGACCCCCATCTATGGTTATCCTGGCCCTTCCTCCTACTTGAGGCGTCGACCCCATAGGGTGACTCATGTGGAGCCGTTAACCTCTCCTGAGGACAAGGTAATGAATTTTCTGACCACGGCCTTCTTAGTATAGTACCATTAGTCTGCGATAGCCCTAATGATTAGATGAGGTATCCAAGATTATCTTATTGTTTTATTACTACCCATCCCCCTAAGTTCTATTATTAGGTTTTCACTTGTTAATCTACTCTTACGTGGGTTATCCTAAGCCCTTCCTCCTTTTGAGGCGTCGGCCCCCAGGAAGAGCCACTCTCCCTAAGACCCCAAACATAATCCAAAACAAGGCAAGGGTTGTACCATAAAGAACAAAGCATATATCACAACCAAAGACATGCGAGACATTACCCATCTCACTAAAATACAAAATCAGAGTCTCAACAAAAAACTCGTACAACCCCTTTAAAATCATGATACTAAAATCTTACTACATCGAGAGCACATAAGACGAAGGTAAACATCCAACAATACAAACACACCTCTAGAATTCTAAGGATCACAACATCCATGATTGGGTTCACAATTACAATAGGGTTCCCACATTGAAAGAAAAAAAAACAAACAATAATAAAATGGTAAAACAAAATCACAAGAACTCACAACTTGAAATACCATTTTAATATACGCACAATGTTTTCGCAATTCCAAAATTAACAACAGGTTTAATTGCATTTCTTTTTAAATCTCCATTTTCCTCGATACAATTTGGAAATAAGAGTCCAACAATAACTTTGACATAAATATTTAATTTGCTTCTCTATAATCAACCAACAAAACTAAAGTTCATAATTTCACAATTAAACTAGAGTCAATAAATCATAGCATTTATATCATGTATAAATATATATATATATATACAAACAATTGCATATATATAAATATATATATATATATATACATATCAAATATATGTATATATATCCTTCTATTTATTTCAATTAAAAATGATAATCTAAACTGATTAACTGTTGGGGTACAATTTCGTACACATGCTAGTACTTCATTATATATATATATAAATACAAACAAACAAAAAAATAAAAAATAAACGAACCATACATTGCAACCCCTGCCCACGCAAGGACTGCACACATCAATTCATCGGCTCCAATGGGGAGAGGGGGAGGGTATGGCTGGCGCTGGCCCTTCCCTTCACCCAATAAAAAAAACTATTTAAAAAAAATAAATAAATTTTCAATATAAAACAAAAACAACAGCCATATGCGATTTTTTAACAAGTTCAACCCACAAATTTAAACCCAGTTGGTTGAAACAAATTTTTTTGAAATAAATAACACATATATATATACATTGTATATACATATACATATATATATATATATATATACATTGTATATACATATACATATATATATATATACATTGTATATACATATATATATATCAAATAATACCCATTCTTTTCAGCATTATACCCACATTACAAAATATATGATATATAAATGTGTATATAAATATATACATTGTATCACAAGTATATATATATATATTCAAAATCCATTTATTTCAGAGGGAGAATAAACTTCTATATCAAAATCATAAAAGGATACAAAACATTTTCACAGACCCCAATAGGTTTTCCTCCACTAATTTACTATCAAACAATTGTTAAATTTCAAACAAAGATTTTATTTTCTTTTGATCAAAAGTGAGTAGAATTTGGAACAAAACTTATGCCTGTCTTCACAAGATCTCAAAAACACATGGAAAAAGATGAAGGAGAAACCACTACAAGCAAAATGGGTGACCATAATGAGAAAGAAGATGATACATTTAATGTTGACGAATTAACAGAAGAAAAGCTTCAAGAAGTAGAGCAAGATCCCCAATTCCATACACTTATGGAAAGGATTTTAGAACGAAACAAAGAAAGATATTTTCTTTCATTAGCTAATCAAGGAGCTAAGTTACCTTACAATTTCGACATAGAAGGGATTAAATAGAATCGTGAAAATCCTCCTAATGACTTTAGTGCCCTTACTCAACAGGTAAAAGAATTACAAGGGCAAATAAAGGAGATGCAAGGGGGCACAACAAAGAAGTATGTTTTGGAAGACATATCTCCTTATCCATTCGATAGGAGTCTTCAAATGATCCCTTTTCCAAAACATTGTGAAATCCCTAAATTTGATAGGTACAATGGAAAAACTGATCCCATTGAACATGTGAGGGATTTCAGAAATATGAGTCTAGAATTCGCCTATGACGATACCTACTTAATGCGATTATTTCCACGAAGTCTAGGTGCACAATCCATGGAATGGATTTCCAAGATCACTCCCCCCATCAAAACTTTTGAGGAGTTAATAAATCAGTTTATATCACAATACTCCTACAGCATCCAACACCAGATAACAATGCTTGATCTTTGTAAAGTGAAACAAAAAGTAGGAGAATCCTTCACTACATTCTTGAAAAGGTGGAGAAGGTTATTTGCATGATATTCTCGTCCTATTCCTGAAAAGGAAAAGATGGATATCTTCATTAATAGTCTAGATCAAGAATTAAGCTATAGGCTTAACCTACATTGTCCTCATAACTTTGAAAAATTGATTGAAAACGCAATCACAATTGAAGGGGCCTTGGTTAAATGAAGAGTGATAAAACTTGATAACCCAAGTACATCCAACCAAAACAACAATGATAAAACAAGGTTTTGGAACAAAAATAAAAAATGTTGTCAATGATGGTATAGTAGATGCAAATAATATACGAACAAGACCATCTATCTTTAATTTATCAAGTGCTCCACGAAACAATCAACAAGGAAATATCAACCAACAAGGAAACAACAATCAACAAGGACAAAACTCCAAACAAGAAAGCATGACCAATCAAAACATCAAGGATAATCGTGGTAATTTCAATAACAATCTTGGCAATACCTAAACATCAAATCCGTCCAGACCTCCATTCTTTTCAAATCAATGGAATTTTACCACTTTGGGTCAATCTCTTGAGTCTGCTCTCAAGGAGCTTCTTGATAATAAGGTTATCACCTTACCACCACAAAGAGATTATGAGCCACGAGTCAAACCACCATCATGGAATGACTCGTATTATTGCAATTATCATCGATGTAAAGGTCATAGAACTAATAATTGTCAAGCTTTGCAAAATCTTGTACAAGATTTAATTGACAATGGCACCATTACAATTGAAGGACATCATACCAATGACGATCATCAAGCTTTCAAAGATCCTTTACTGAAATATCAAAAGGGGGAAACATCAGATGCAAAATCCAAAAGCATAAATAATGTTGAAGACAATATAATCCATCACATCTATGTTGATGATCAACGGGTTAATGTTATCAAAATCAAGGGAAAACAAGAATATCAACAAGTTAATGTGACTATGAGAGGACAAGAAAAAGTTGTTCTAAAAGGAAGTTCATCTAAGGAAACTATTTCTCCTCCAAGTCATTATAATCTAGTTGATCAATTGATAAAAACATCAGCTCAAATCTCCATCCTTGAACTTCTCAAAATATCTCCCATACACAAGAATATTTTAGAAGAAGCTCTTGTAAACACAACTGTCGACACTGATCTGGATGTAAACAAATTTCAAGCTATGGTGGGACATTTTTCTTCCCCCACTTGTCTTTCATTTTACAAAAAAGATGATGCTTCGATGGCACATCCACATAATTCATCGCTCTATCTTGAAGTCATGATCCATAAACATCGAATCAGACGTGTCTTAATAGATGGAGCTGGTTTAAACATTTGTACCTTAAAGCTAATACATTCCTTAGGAATATCAGAAAATGAAATTGATCCACGAAGGAAAATAACTATCAAGGCATATGATGATGAAGAACAAGCTTCCAAAGGACTAATAATGCTACCTATTAGAGTGGGACCTATTGTGAAAAACACATTTTGTCAGGTTCTAGATCTGGATCTTTCCTATAACATACTTTTGGGTCGTCCATGGATTCATGATATGCAAGCGGTACCATCAACATACCATCAATGCCTCAAGTTTCCATACAATGGATAGGAAATAACCATACAAGCTGATTATAATAGCACACAAACTTGTTCAAATCTCCAAGCAACTCAAGATGCCTTTGTGCCACATAATAGGGAGGCTCTTGCTATTTCTTCTTCCAATTTACAAGTCCAATTGCAAGAATTGATAAAGAATCTTGACACTAAGCTAAATTTTACAGACAAAGGGGTAGGTGAATATTCACTATCTCTTTCTACCTTACCTCCTTCTCCGAGGTCACATGGTCAGCCAACCTTATCAAATCAAAAGATTGCAACAGCCTCTACATCCCAAGCTTCTGTGCCAATTACAAAGTTTGATGGAAAATTCATTAAAGCCAACACCACTGAAGAAGAATTTGAAGATAGGGACATCCTAAGTTGGCTATACAAAGATGAAGATGAATCTCTCTTACACATTAAGTTACCTACAAAACAATATGGTAAGGGGTACACTATCATGCAAAAAATGGGCTATGAAGGAAATGGTCCTATAGGAAAGAGAAGAGAAGGAATCATGGAACCAATTCAACCTACTTCAATACATTCAAATGATAAAACAGGACTTGGATATGGTAAATATACAGAAGACTCTACTTCACAGCAAGCACAATCAACTCATGAAGGAGGATCAATGTCAGATAAACCTCATGAATCAGTTTTCCAATTGCAGAATAGTTCAAATACTGATTCTAATGAATATGAATGGGACACCATTTATAATGATGAATTTTGGAGAGAAAAACAAGTTGATACCATACACACATATGCACCTGTTCTCATACAAGGAGAAGGTTCAAGGCCTCCACTTGATTATGTTTTACAAAGTGATCATGACTCAAGTGAGGACGAATCAAATTTTAATGAGATTGACGATCAACAGGAGAATACCATCATAGACCTTGTCTACTATGAAGATGACAACTACATCATGACTTTGACAGCTCAGGACCTTACCCAACCTAATGATCCCATTCCTTTAGTTTATCCAGAACTTATTGATTGGGACAATGATACACCTATCCACATCCCTACATTTCATGATGATGAGGACATTATAAATTTCGTTTGTTCCTCTAAAGAGGAAAACAATTGTTTCATCCAAGAATTTCATACTCACGATTTTGATGAGGGTGTCAAGTCTCTTAGCTGCAAAATAAATGAAATAAAAGATGGATCTATTGGTGAAAACCGAAAAATGGCAGTGGTAGATCACAACAAGAGAAAAATAAAGAGTGAATCCGACAGTGAAAACCTTTCTGAGGCATTGAAGGATGAGAAACTTGACACTCTTCCCAAGCATTATCATGAGAGATCTTCTATTTTGATTGAACCAACAGAATCAATCAACATAAGTACAACAGAGCAGCCAAAAATCATGCAAATTGCAGCGTCATTAACAGTTGAAGAAGTCCTAAAATTCATGGAGTTCTTGAAGGAGAATCAAATCAACTTTGCTTGGTCATATGCTGATATGCCAGGGTTAGATCCTAATCTAATAATGCATCATTTATCTATAAACGTAGGGGAAAAACCTGTAAAGCAAAAACTTAGAAAAATGCATCCACATGTTGCATTATTGGTCAAAGAAGAATTAAAGAAGCTTTTAGATGTTGGGTTCATTCGGACTATTGACTATGCCGAATGGATTTCCAATAAAGTACCTGTTTCAAAGCCAGATGGAAGGATTAGATTTTGTACAGATTTTAGAGATTTGAACAAAGCTTGTCCCAAAGATGACTTCCCTTTGCCAAACATAGATATGATTGTTGATTTAACTGTTGGTCATGCAATGTATTCATTAATGGATGGATTTTCAGGATACAACCAGATAAAGATTGCACCAGAGGATCAAGATAAAACATCGTTCACATGCCCTTGGGGTACCTATTGCTGGAATGTAATGCCATTTGGGTTAAAGAATGTAGGAGCCACTTATCAGAGAGCAATGGCAACAATTTTTCATGATATGATGCATACATTCATTGAAGATTATGTTGATGATTTACTTGCCAAATCTCACACACGAGAAGGACGTCTAGAAATCTTGTCAAAAATCTTTACCAGAATGGAGAAGTTCAATGTTCGACTCAATCCAAAGAAATGTGTCTTCGGCGTTACATCTGGTAAACTCCTAGGATACATTGTTTCAGAAAAGGGCATAGAGGTTGATCCAAAAAAAGTACAAGCTATAATGGACATGCCGCCACCACGAAATATCAGTCAGCTTCGATCATTGCAGGGACGACTACAATCCATTAGAAGGTTTATAGCTCAACTGGCAGACAAAAGCTTACCATTTACATATTTATTGCATAAAAATGTTCCATTCAAATGGGAAGAAAAATGTGAAGTAGCATTCAATCAAATCAAGCAATATCTTATGAATTCACCAGTTTTAATTCCACCCATTCCAGGAAAGCCACTCATATTATATATTTTAGCAACAGAAGTATCCTTGGGAGCATTACTAGCACAAGAGGATTCTACAGGCAAATAAAGGGCCATATACTATATCAGCAGAACTTTAACAAGTCATGAATTAAACTACACTTTCATTGAAAAAGCTTGCCTTGCAGTAGTGTTTGCTTCTCAAAAGTTGTGACACTATATGTTGGCTCATATAGTTAAGTTGATAACCAAGATTGATCCACTAAAATACCTATTAAGCAGAGCTACTTTAACAAGGAGACTTGCAAAATGGGCAATGATCTTAAGTGAGTTTGACATTCACTATGTAGATCAAAAAGCTATTAAAGGATAGGTCATTGTAGATCAGTTGGATGAAGCACCTTTACAAGAAGAAAATCCAATGCACATTGAGTTTCCTGATCCAGATGTCTTCACAGCAACAATTCATAAATCATGGACATTGTACTTTGATGGATCCTACACGCAACAAGGCTCGGGGGCAGGAATTCTTTTTGTCACACTTGAAGGAGATACCATACCAAAATCATATCGATTGATGTTTCCTTGTACAAATAATATAGCTGAATATGAGGCATTGCTTATAGGGATAAAAATAGCCTTGGAATGGTGGATTACAGAGCTACAAGTCTATGGTGATTCACAACTTGTCATTAATCAAATCAATGATGATTATCAGACTAAAGATGATAAGTTGCTACCTTACAAGAACATGGTGGATGATTTTAAAAAGTATTTTGTGTCAATCAAGTTTTCACAAATCTCAAGGATTGATAATAAAGTTGTAGATGCAATGGCTACAATTGCTTCCTTGTTACAATTGTCAGAAGATCAAAAATGGTATGAATTCTTGGTGGAACAATTGTTTTATCCCACCTATGATAATCCTGAGACCCAAGTCATATATCATTTAACCGGTTCTAATTCCCCTTTATATGGCAAGACTTATACCTACCTGAAAGACAATATTTTACCTCTGGATTTATCCCAAAATCAAAAAAGGAATTCCATACGCCAATCATCTCGTTATACCTTGATCGCCGACATCCTTTACCGACATGGTCTTGATGGTACACTCCTTCGATGTCTTGAACGTGATGAATCTGAAAAAGCCTTACAAGAGGTTCATGGTGGTATTTGTGGAACTCATTCAAGTGGTTTGAATTTAGCCAAGAAACTTGTCAAGATGGGATATTATTGGCCTACCATGGAAAAAGATTCTCTTACTTTTGTCAAGAAGTGTTCTAAATGCTAGATCCATGGGAATCTTATTCATGCACTTGCACAGGAGCTGCAACCTTTCACTCTGATATGGCCTTTTTCTTAGTGGGGACTAGATCTTGTTGGAAAAATTCATCCTTCATCATCAAATGGGCATAAATTCATTATCACAGCTACAAAGTATTTTACAAAATGGATCGAAGTTGTTCCTCTGATGACTGTGACCGGTAAACAAATCTCTTCATTCATCCCGAATTACATCATTTGTAGATATGGAATTCCAAATTCTATAATCACTGATAATGGGAGGCCCTTCAAGAATCAGGATGTTGACCAACTTTGTGAAAGATTTCACATCCAACACAGATTTTCTATGCCTTACTATCCACAAGGAAATGGTCAAGTGGAAGCTTCAAATAAAACAATCTTGAAGATCTTGAAGAAGACAGTAAATGATGCTAGTCATGATTGGCATGTCCAATTAAATCCAGCTTTGTGGGCATACAGAACCAGCATTCGCACACCAACAGGAGCTACCCCATATGCCTTGGTCTATGGAGCAGAAGCGATCTTACCACTAGAGGTTGAAATACCTTTGCTTAGGGTCTCACTCAAGGGACTGATAAATGATGAAGACTACAGAGTATCTCGCCTGCAAGAGTTAGAACTGTTAGATGAAAGACGTCAACATGCAGCTGACCATTTGAAGGGTTATCAACAAGTTATGTCTCATAGCTACAATCACAGAGTTAAACCTCAGACATTTCAAGTAGGTGACTTAGTCTTAAGAGAAAATCCACGTAATCAGCAGGATAGAGAAAAGAAAGGGAAATTTGAACCAAACTGGCTTGGTCCATTTGTCATCATTGCAGCATACGGTTCTGGGGCATATCAGTTATCTACGTCAGAAGGGGACCTGTTTGAAGAGCTAATCAAGAGCATTCATTTGAAAAATTTCTATGTCTAAAAAAATCATCATAAAAAGTCCTGAAAAAATCATAAAAATAAGAAAAATCCCTGAAAAAATCACAAAAATTAGAAAAAGTCCTGAAAAAATCATTAAAAAAATCATAAAAAGTCCTGAAAAAATTAAAAAAAATAAAAAATCATAAAAAGTCTTGAAAAAAATCAAAACATCAAAAAAATCCTGAAAAAGTGCAATAAAAACAAGTGGTGAAAACCTGGCAAATAGGCACTACTTGTGATCTAAATAGGCTCCTCCATCTATTATCTTATGTCTTGCATTCACTTTCGGCATCATCAATTCATATCTATCATCTGTACATATCTTTCATATCCATCTCATATGACAGGAATCCTTATGTTTCATCATGGCTTGATGAAATTTGTACATATCCTTAATCTTTAGGTTGTGTTTACACTGGGGGCAAAAAGGCAGTAAACATAGACTGAACAAGAGAAGGGCAACGAAACTTTTTGAACCTCACAAATGGACACAAGATAGTTTGACAAAACGAAACAAAAATTGCCGTATCAAATCAATCACAACATGCTTATTTAATGCTAATTGAAATCAAGACAACATGATCCAAAACAAACATCAAAACAACAATATCAATGATGATAACCAAAGTTGGATGATCTTAATCTGGATAATGTTTGAAATATTTTAGGTAAGATTTGAATGGTTGTTTGATTTTCTATCATATCTCTGGAGCAATTCAATGATGTACTGAACTAGAAAAGCAAGGAAGGAGTATGATTTTTCTTTGTCTGTTGTTTGTGAGGAAATCATTAGTACTATGCAAATTGGTTGCGAGACATGCTCTACTAAGTATCATTGATGAAATTTTGGAATTTGCATGGGAAATAGGTTAACTCTTGTTTGTTTATGCAAGCAATACTTAGGTCATCTCGGTTCAATTATACCTAGATGCTTGTATTATCTTGCTATATCAAAAATCATGAAAGCAATACTTAGGTCATCATTGGTGCTAACATACCCTTTGATGCTTGTATTAACTTTCAACATTTCAATGCTCTATGATGATACAAAAAGCACAAATAAGCTCTCAGAATGGCAATATTGTATGAATATCCTGCATGGTTAGTATAGATTGCATTCATGTTAGAATCTACATTTTGCATTTATAGATTTTCCCAAAAGTTGGCAAAGTTTCAAATGTTTCATGTCTTTCCAATAAAATGACTGAGTACATTTTGACATTCACAAAAATATCATTTCATACATTTTTCATACATATTTGCATTAGAAAATCATAAAAACAAAGTGTACATCATAATCAAAACATTTATAAGCCTTCATAGATTATATCATCCATCATATTCATATAATCATTCATCAATAGATTTCACTCATGCATATATATACATCATAAGCATAAAAATTGAGAAACTATCATATCATAACACATCATGCATATATAGGAAATCCATCCATTCATCATAAATCATCGCTACATTTCATATATCTCAAAAATGAATGTCAAAATGTACAAAGATGTCAATCATATATGATATAACATCATAAAAAATGAGATCATCTTAGGGTGTATACAAATGTCTGAACAGAGTATCACAAAAACATCATGTAAACTGCATTAGGTAGTACTATCCTCTGATGGTGCTAGTCTAGGACCTGTACCACCTGCACCTGATGGACCTGCTCCACCTGTCCCTGATGGCCCTCTTGGAGGTAATGGCTTTGTCACACCCCTGCTGGTAGTCTGAGAGAAACTATGAGTAGACCGTGACTGTGTATAACTCTCCCTCTGCTCAGGTGGAACCGCATCATGATGCATGGTCCTGTAGAACTCGGCCTCCTGGGTCACTCTGGTCACCTCTCTCATCATGTCACCAGGTAAGGTACTCACTGCTACTCTCTGTAGACTATCCGCCAAAGCAATGGCCTGCTCACCCTAATGTCTAGCTATATCCCTCTCAGTAGTAACTGAAGTCAACTATCCCTGAAGCTGTGTAATCAAGGTTTGTGCCTATGCTAGCTAACTCTATAAGCTCTGCACTGTACTCTGTAAAGAGGATATCTGACCTGACACCACTGGATCTACTGAAGGTGATGGATCTGTATGTCTCATCCACGGTCCGCCTCTACCACCTCTCCTACTACCTCTACCACCTCTACCACCTCTCCCAACGCCTCTACCACCATCACCACCTCCTCCACTCTCCTCATCATCACTATTTGACTCATCATCACTACCTCCACTCTCCTCATCATGATCACCTCCCTCCGAATCATCACCCTCTGAAGCTACCTCTCTTTGTCGTCTCTGACCGCCTCTGTGTGGTCTCTGTACAATGACTATTGCAATAGGCTCATCAGGATCAAACATACGTGGTGCAGGATGCTCTAACACATACTGACTATACTCTGGCATTGTCCCTACATTAAGGACATCAACTCGGTAATCCCACATCACAACTCCTAAACTAGTAGACTTTGCCACCGCTGCCTCATATGAAATATGTGGACCCCACACTGTAAGCTCTGGCTGTCGTCGTGCATAAATGGCAGAACCCATAGGCATACCCTGAATCTGACCAAACTGTCGACATACTCGTCCAACAAGAAATCTCTCAATAATCCATGAAGTATGGCCAATAAGATATCTGGACGTACAGACATAGGGCATCTCCCTTATATCCTCTGGCCATGCCTCACAATCTACATATGGTCGCTAGCATATTGTATCAAGACCATCTAACAGATGCTGCCAATGATCCAATTTTCCCAGTCTCGGCTGAGCAATAATATCGGCATATCCCCATTTGTACGATCGACTGACAAGTCGTCGTCCATGAGTCAACGGTCGCATAATGACAAAATGCTCCCATACCCATATCTGTAATAACGAACAGCCAACAGCAAAACTCTGGCCTCTACCGTATACAATATGATGTAACTCATCATACAAATGTGCAAGCATACATGACCCCCACGCATATCATGTACCCTGCATCACCATACTCTCCAGCACACGACCCCACCCGACTGTGAACCCCTTCAACCTATGGTCAGGGCACAAAACACCTCCAATGAAACCTGCAAGTATAGACGGTAAAGGTGGATATGAATCTGTCATCTCGACCCATGGGATGAAATATCCAGCAATCTGATCATCTATGAAAATCCATCTCAAAGCATCAGTGCCTCCAGCCTCTCGGCTATCAAAGACCACTATCTCACCCATCACTAGGATCCTCAAGATACGGTACACATCCTCAGGGGTCACTGTAATCTCTCTGTTCGGTAAATGAAATGTGTTGGTATCACTATGCCACCGCTCTACGAGTGCTGTCAATAAAGCTCTGTTGAGGTGCACCTCAGGCATGTCAAGCAACAAAGTCAATCCACATGCCTTGATCACATCCCGATCTGACTATAATAGTTGTGGAATCAATGTCCATGTACTCGGGAATGTCTCCCGTAACTGCAAAATGCCCAATCTCTCCTGTTGCAACATCATCATGACAAAGCAAAATCAATATCAAATCATCATGACTCATCAATCAAAATCTGAATATCGATCACACAATTTGTTTTTCATCATCATGAAAGCAAATTAATCAGAATCATGTTTGTTTTTAACAACTTTAGAAGCAAACTTATCACACTATTGTTTTTCATTTTTCATGAAAGCAAATTAATCAGAATCATGTTTGTTTTTAACAACTTTAGAAGCAAACTTATCAATCCTATTTTTTTTTAACAACTTTAAAAGAAAATCTATCAGTTATTATTTGTTTTCCAACAACTTTGGGAACAAATTAATCAGTCACAACAACATTTAATCATAGGCGCTACAGGATCAAAGGCGCTACAAAAAGCATTGAGGGCGCTACAGAAATCATCAAGGGCACTACAAAATTATATGCGCTATGGAAACTATCATGGGCGCTATGAAACTTATTAAGGGCGCTACACTACACTATTTTATACTCAAAACATTGATAAACGTGCTTCAAAAGGAAAATTTTCAAAATGTAGAAGTTTAACGGGATTCATACCGGAGTTCCATAGTGCGCCGGCCGCTGATGTCATCAGATGCGCTCGAAACGGTGATGGTGAATCGGAAGTGCCATAATTATCTCTCTAGAGCTCAAAATTTACAATTTTTACTAGGTTAAAATGGAAAATGACATGGAAAATGACATTTTTAACCTATTTAATGGCAAAATTGGGGCATTTTATCACATTTTATCATAGCAGGGGCAATTTTGATCATCAATTTTTCATTTAACATCTCTCCAGGTTAATTTCTTCACATCATTATTTTCGAACGATGAATCGACATCTTCAAAATCATAAAATCATAAAAATTGAAAAACATTTTAAAAATCTGAAAAATCACAAAAATAAAAATTTTATCAATTCATCGTCCGAGGGGGCATATACCTATCAACATTCGATAGTCAGCATCTGGGGAAAATTTCAAAATTCTTTGAAGCAAAGCGTAAAACACATTACTTCAAAGAGGGGCAAAATGTATACACTTGAAAATGGTCACATCACAATAGTCTGGTAATTAATTAAATATTTTTAATATTTAATTAAATCTCTGAATTCGATCTACATTATTCATTTTTTTTCATCTCGATTAAATAAATAAGTTTATTTAATCACTTTTCTTATCCATTTCTTAATTAATTAAATAAACATTACGATATATTTATATTAATTATCATTTAATCTTGGCTTGGATATTTTATTCAAATAAAGATTAAATATTTCAAATTCTTCTAAAGTCCATTCACAATTAAATATCTCAAAATATTTAATTAATTCCTCTAAAATTCATTCACAATTAAATATTACAAAATATTTAATTAAATTCTTCTAAAGTCACATCACAAATTAAATATCCAAAATATTTAATTAAATCTTCTATAGTCCTAAAATCAAAAATTAAACTCACATAAATGAAATTAAATAAATTTATTTATTTATTTTGTATTATCTTCAACAACCGTGAAACAAACTACCAAAATAGAAAAATTAAATTCCTCTGTTCCTGTGCAAGCTTGTTCCTGTGGGTTGAAGACAGGCTTCCATTCTTCTCTCCAACCTCCCAACATCTTCCATCTTCTTCTCAACCTCTCCATCTCTCACCATTCAAACTTACCAGACAACCTCACAGCCGTTGATCCTTGCCAGCCAGGATCTTACTTGCAAAAAGCTATAAAAGGACTACCGGGCCTTTGCAATTATAGAGAAGCTTTCAATAGAATAACTATAGCCAAATTGCAATAGCATAATCTTTTAGCATTCACAACATTCTAGCATCATAGCATAGCATAGTAGTATAGTATATCATGGCCAATCATTCTTATTTCATAACATCCTCAATTTACAACCCCTATGCATAATCCACAGCCGCTGTGCATATCCGCATCAGTATCTTCACTCCACCAGCATATAGGATAGAGAAGCTCCTTCCTTTGCATACTCATTCTACAAGTTGTCATTCGGAGAAGCCTTGCTTACACAATCTGAGAGCAGCAGCTTCAAACAAATCCTTGGAGATAGAGGAAGATGGAACGCCTCTGAAGAAGCTTCATTTGTTTATTTAAATTCAATTTACTTGCTTTCCTTCAGTTTAATGTTTCATCAATGTGTTTTGTTTATTTCATTTTGATTATAAATATTTAACATACACACAAACAACAACATGAGGGGTATTACATCCTCCCCCCCATGAATTCGGCTTACTCCTGGAAGCGAGTAAACAATAATAGACAAGATTCCCTGATACGAGAGGCATCCTCCCATGACACCAAGATCTCAACATTAGGACACTGTCGGACCCTCTCGAGCTCACCCGCGAGCTCCTAAGTCGGTTCCTCATCCTCTACCGGAAGCCTCTACACCCGCACCCTAGTGCCCAGCCTGGCAGTTGTCAACCATAGAAAACTCTGGATGTGACTTGCTCGTATCACCCACCGTCAGCTCATAAGTGGTTGGTCTCTGATTAAATCTTGAGGTGCTCTTTTGTGGACATAATCTAGTGATATGCCCTTGCTGCCCACATAAGTAGCAACCAGTACCTTAGCCAAATCGTCTGCCCTCAGACAGAGCATTTGATTGCTGAAAGCTTCCTCGACTCGGTACTGACTGAAAACTAGGTGCAAGCTGCACAAAATGCTCCTGACGAGCTCGGTTTCGGTTCTGATCCCTATGAAACTGAGAGTTGCCACCTTGTTGAGAATGAGAGTAATTATTCTTTGACTGCAACTTCTACTACTGACCCCCTTTAGAGGGTGGATACCTATTCCTAGAAGATCTTGCAACCTGAGTCTAACCTCCGTGAGTGCTAAATCCAAGTGTAGGCGCACTGCCAATCTGTACTCCAATGTGACCACCCAAGGCCATGGCCAAATTATCCTCTACCAAACGAGCCTTTTCAACCACAATTTCCATCGACTTCAGTTCGAAGACTCGCACGCCACCATTAATGCGGCCATTTAAGCCTCGAACAAAATGCTGCACCAACATCCCTTCATCATGGTTGATCCCTGCATACTACTTCAATTCATAGAAGTGCCACTTGTACTATTCCACAGACATTGACATCTGCCTAAGGTCATGAAACTCATCTGCCCTGCATTGCCTCCAATGATTTGAAAGGAAGCGAGCCCTGAACCTGTCTAGAAATAATTCCCATGTGACCATGCTGATATCCAGATGTAACTTTTTCTCTTCCAACTGCCACCAATTGGATGCGAAACCTCGCAGATGCATGACTACGCACCGAGCTTTGGTATTGCTACCATAGGGGTGCATCGTGAAGCATTGATCCAAATCAATTAACCATGTTTCCACTTCTAGACCTCCTCCAGAACCATCGAATGTAGGCGGGTGTTCCCTCATCAAATCCCTCATATGACTAGTTGTCACTACATCCTAATCTATAGTTATTTCCCTCTACCTCAGTGACCTTTCCCTTTCTCTCTCGACTCGCTGCTCCTCCTCTGGCCTAGGTCCCAACCAATCAAGAATCTTTCCCAGAATGTGTTGTAACTATCCATCCAAATGAGGTTGTTCCAGATTCTGACCATCGCCTAATGGATTACTTTGAAGACTCTGTTGTTCTTCATGCTCAGAACCATGGGAACTAGGAGCTGAAGGACTTTGCTAGTTTTCTCTATGACCAGCACCATGACCTCTTTCTCAGCCATGTCCTCTACCTTGAGGTATATTTCTGCACAACAAGTTAAAGGTACAAGTGAGCTCAAGAGTCAAATGCAAGGTTACCTAATGGACATAACTACCCAGAGACCCCAGCATTTGCAAACCTGGCTCTGATACCAAGTTGTAATGCCCGTCGTGCAAACCTCAAAGGACAAAACAATGCACACATTTTTTTTTAAATAATACAAAGTAAACATATAACGAAACATTAAAACATATTTACATTGCACATTAACATCATAACATCAAGTCCTCTGGGGCACGTGAGGTCACATCGCATAAATAAACTCATAACGAAAGATTCCACAACTGGCTAATAACATAACTAGGCTAACAACCATCATAACCATTACATTATCCATTTTCAAAAGATAACATACATACATCCATAAGCATAAGTATAATTACATCATGTGATACAACCATAATAAAACTCATAGAATGAATGGTTACAAAGGTGCACAATTAATACATCATCATTTAATACATTTCATGTTTTCAATAAATGAATACAATGAAATCTCCCATACATGTGGGATAAATACATAGTACAAATAATGTTTGAATTACAAAATGAATATCAGGTACAAGCTCCATCTGAAGAATACTGTGAATAACGAACGTTGATGGGGAACCCAATGGGTGCGGAGCACGTTCCACCCAACCATGTGGGTTTTAGGAAAATCCCACCCCCCGTGCTCATAGGTGACAAGGAAGTAACCACGACCATGAATGCCACAAGACAACTCCAATAAAGAATAACATAGTACAATAACTCCAAAAGCAACATCAAAGAATACATAGATTAGAAATGACAACAACAAGGAACCACTCAATATAACCAAAGATCCATAAAACACATCAAAAATAAACCAAGGCAATAACCATTAACCACATGCCAAATAAACCAAGAGACAATCATAATACACTTCCAGAGGTAACCAAGAAAACAAGGCATAAGGGCAACAAGTGGAGAGTGTCATCGCATAACCTACATGGGTTATCTTGGCCCTTCCTCCAACATGAGGCGTCGGCCCCCATGTATGGTTATCCCGACCTTTCCTCCTACTTGAGGCACCAACCCCATAGGGTGACTCATGCAGAGCCGTTAACCTCTCCTTAGGACGAGGTAATGAATTTTACGACCACGACCTTCTCAGTCTACCATTAGTCTACGATAGCCCTAATGATTAGACGAGGTATCCAAGATTATCTTATCATTTTATTGCTACCCATCCCCCTAAGTTCTATTATTAGGTTTTCACTTGTTAATCTACTCTTACGTGGGTTATCCTGAGCCCTTCCTTCTTTTGAGGCATCGGCCCCCATGAAGAGCCACTCTCCCTAAGACCCCAAACATAATCCAAAACAAGGCAAGGGTTGTACCATAAAGAACAAAGCATATATCACAACCAAAGACATGCAAGGCATTACCCATCTTGCTAAAATACAAAATCAGAGTCTCAACAAAAAACTCGTACAACCCCTTTAAAATCATGATACTAAAATCCTGCTACATCGAGAGCACATAAGACAAAGGTAAACATCCAACAATACAAACACACCTCTAGAATTCTAAGGATCACAACATCCATGATTGGGTTCACAATTACAACAGGGTTCCCACATTGAAAGAAAAAAAAACCAAACAATAATAAAATGGTAAAACAAAATCACAAGAACTCACAACTCGAAATACCATTTTAATATACACACAATGTTTTTGCAATTCCAAAATTAACAACAGGTTTAATTGCATTTTTTTTTAAATCTCCATTTTCCTCGATACAGTTTGGAAATAAGAGTCCAACAATAACTTTGACATAAATATTTAATTTGCTTCTATATAATTAACCAACAAAACTAAAGTTCATAATTTCACAGTTAAACCAAAGTCAATAAATCATAACATTTATATCATGTATAAATATATATATATATATATACATATCAAATATATGTATATATATCCTTCTATTTATTTCAATTAAAAAATAAATCTAAACTGATTAACTGTTGGGGTACAATTTTGTACCCATGCGAGTACTTCATTATAAATATATATATATATATACAAACAAACAAAATAAATAAATAAACAAACCATACATTGCAACCCCCACCCGCGCAAGGACTGCGCACAGTAGTCTGTAGGACTGCTGCGCGCAATAGTTTGCGGACTGTTGCGTACAACAGTCTACAGACTGCTGTGAGTAGTCTGTCGGCTCCAATGGGGAGAGGGGGAGGGTACGGTTGGTGCTGACCCTTCCCTTCACCCAATAGAAAAAACCATTTTTTTAAAAAATTTAATTTTCAATATAAAACAAAAACAACAGCCATATGCAATTTTTTAACAAGTTTGACCCACGAATTTAAACCCAGTTGGCCGAAACAGAAAATTTCAAAATAAATAACATATTTATATATATATATACACTGTATATACATATATATATCAAATAATACCCATTCTTTTCAGCAATATACCCACAGTACAAAATATATGATATATAAATGTGTGTATATATATATACACATTGTATCACAAGTATATATATATTCAAAATCCATTTATTTCAGAGGGAGAATAAACTTCCATATCAAAATCATAAAAGGATACAAAACATTTTCACATACCCCAATAGCTTTTCCTTCACTGATTTACTATCAAATAATTGTTAAATTTCAAACAAAGATTTTCTTTTCTTTTGTAGAGCCAACATATTTATTTTTTTATTTTTCTTTTGAATCAGAAAACTAAAGAATAAGAAAATGGAACCTGGAGTCCTGTGCTGTTGAAAATTTGATGAAGCTTTGCTTGATCCAAATAGCTTTCTTCGAAGAGCTCTCGTTCCTTCCTTCAGAACTTCTTCACTCGATTCCTTTAACCAATCTCCCAATCTAAAATTTACTACAGAAGAACCTCTCTTCCAGAACAATGAAAAGCTAAAATAATTTACTACAAAAGAAGAACAAGAGAAAATCCCATTCCCAAAACTCAATATTTTCTATAACTTTTGTCAATTTCTCGTGAATGAAAAATCTCACAAATTTGCTATTAAATAAAAATATATCTTCCTCTTTTTTTAGAAGCTCCAAAAATCCAAATTAAAAGAAGTTTTCTAATTTTATTCCCAGCTTTACAACCAAAACTCAACACTCTGTCCTTTTTATCTTTTCTTTCTTTTCTTGATTTTTTTTCCATTTCACAACACTTTTTGTTTTAATTATGATTTGTAGTTTTACTTGCAATTCACATAATTCAATATCTTTAATTAATTTATTTCATAATTATCCTCAACATGCTTATTTAATTAAATTATCAAAATACTAATTTTTAAATAATTTAATTTACATTTTTAAATAAATCACATGACTTTTAATATAAGACTTTTATATTTTAATATAAATTATTCCAACACTATTATCAACATTTATTAACATCATTTAATAAATATAATTTACATCATGGAAAACACCAATGTAAAATAATTACCAAAAGTACACTCACACAAACCACTATAATAAATTGCAAAAATGACAAAAGTTAAAGATGCACAATACACTCAATCAAGACGGTTTGACAAACATGGGACGGGGTGACTTCCTTGTCATCTTTGTTTCAACATCATGCCCATTGGGTTAAATTGATACTTGCCCTGTCCTGCCGAAGCAGGTGGAATCAAGACTCTGTACCTACAATTCCTGCATACAAACAAAGTTGTGTACAACATGTATATATATATAAAATCAAAACATCACATCGTGAAAAGGAATTGCAGCATAGCAGGGCACTCGTAAATGAGTGGTGCTACACTATCCTCTCACCAAAGCTATACTAACAATTACCACATTAAATATAACGTAACATTGTTAAACTAACTGATCACATCATAAAATAATTAATAAATCACTGCATCATAATGTATTAATGAAATCAAATTAAACATCACCAAACTAAATGTAATCATAATGTCATATCATAATATCCATGACCTCAAATGAAGTAGCATAATGATCAATCAATCTAAACTATCCAATCCACCAATCCAACTAATAAATAGTAACTATCACAGTCTCAAAGTATCAAGCAAAAGCATAAAAAGATAACAAGTCCAAACAGCAACATGAGGGGTATTACATGTCATCATATTTCTATTAAAATTTCTCTTTATTAATGATCATTTTTTAATCTTGGAATGCCTACAATTTTTTCATTACAAGTTACAATCTACAAATTAAAACATTGTATTAAGAAACATTACATGTGTAGATGTGAATTACAACCTGAAGTATGTTATATATGATTTTCATCTAGGGTTGAAGAACTCAAACCTACATTGGAGATCCTTGTGTTGAGTTAGATCCATCAAAACTTAATGTCTACATTTGATTCTTGGTTTATTTATATATTTTTTAGGATATGTCCAATTTTTTTAGTCCTTTTTTAACTTCAAGAGTATAAAATCCAAGCTTGTGTTTTGTATAAGAAACAAAATTTGTGTTATTATATTCAACGGTCAATTGTTTTAACTATGATTTTCATTATATTGTGATATGATTTTCAATACTATGTTAAGGGCATAACATATATGAAAAATTTATTTATGTAACGCTCGCCACGAAACCCTAGAGGACAACACACACTAACACCTAAAACATAACAATTTTTTTTAAGTGCAATAAACACACTATTGTAAAAGAAACAATTAACACTAATCTAACTTAAGTCCTCTATGGTCCGTGACTACGCTACTTGATTCCCATCAGTTAAACGAGAAAGAATAGAATTCATCACATTAATTAGATTCCAACTACAATCAGAAGGTACATATGTTCCATATAGATCAATTGAACAAATTCATTAAATTACATATACAATCACATCTATTACATAATCCATTACATAATAGAGTTCAACATCAGTTTACATCATTACATTTGTACATCTAAACATCAATATCTCCTTGTATACATTTGAGGAGTGTACATCAAATATGATACATGATACATCAGATTTATGATACAATACAAGTACATGAGTAAAAGTCCACATGAGCTAGTAAAAATGCAAAAGTCTTTATTCCAAGAGAAGCCACCACAATCACAAACAAGGAGAGGGAACCCAATGGAGTATAATTCACTTTCCACCCAACCATGTGGAATCCAAAGGTCCACCCCCATGCTAGGAGATAGCAAAGGGTCCCACCATCACAATTAGACAAAAGGCAACAGACAACACAAGCCTAACATGAAAAAAATGAACAAGTACAACATCAAACAATAGTAACATCACTTCCAGAGGCACATCACATCAAACAGAGACAAGAATCAAGAGGATACTAGGTTATTGTAGGAGGAGTTTCATCACATAGGATGCTATGGGTTAACCTGTCATAACCTTCCTAGGCTACTGGACTACCTGGCCAGCTCTACCGGCCGTTGGACCCCATACACTCTATGTGGGATCAACATACCTTCCTGTCATACCAGGTAGTTGATCTTGCCATTCCAGTCCTTCCCACTCATCTCAAGCCCAAACAAGCACTTGAGCCATGAGTGAGGTGTTATCTTGATTAATGTGAATTACCCAACCCCTTAATTCATTTTATATTATCACTTGATTAAACTCAATGGGTTACCCTGGACCTGCCACTTTGTGCGCCAGACCCCCATTGAGAGCCACTCCCCCTTACCAACAACTAGGAAACCCAATAAAATCAAAAGACCAAAGCCAATATGCACATTCACAAAAATTCATTAACAATACAACATGACAAGGCATAACCCTTCCCGCTCACAAGTTTCCAAAAGTTCCAACCACATAGATGAATATATTGTGCAAGGCTAATGACCATCACATACTCATTCAACACAAAACAATCATCTCAAAGGATAACAAAGAATTCCATCAAGAAGGCAACTTCTCCTAGTCTCTGGAAGATTTCCCAACCAATAAACACAAAAGGGACTCCCATAAAGAATATTCACCACCAACATTCTAGCCTTCAAGAAATTTACACTTTAAGATAGAACTCTCAATAACTGAATTCTAAGAAATCATTAAATCAACTATTACACAAAATATGAATACAATAAAACCAAACATCATTAATTTCATTCCTTTAAATCAATATCACATCTTCTTTTTTTAAAATAAGCTTATACAATGAACCCTTATCAATACTACTTCAAATTCATTACATAATAAAATCCCTCAATTATATATCTAAGTTTAAATCAATTTTTAATTTGTAAAATAATCTCATATTTAAACAAGAACACAATAACGTAAACAACTATGAAATTAACATAAAATATCATTCATCTGTTAAATGGGTTAAAAGAATTCAACATTGACAAACATTATCTAATTCATTTGTAATTTTATTCCATTCATTTACCCTTAAATATTTTATAAATTACAAGACAACACTAATTTTAATGCCAAGATTTATAAATAAGCATACATATACATATATACATATATATATATAAATAAATAAATAAATAAATATATATATATATTCATGTATAAGAATTTATATAAAATCTTAGTGTTGTTTTAATAATGATACCAAACTATAATACATAATGCATATCCTTACAAACACACACATATATATACAATTACATACATAAAGAGAAAATTGCTACCCAGACAGAGGACCCACAGTTGTTATGAAAAGCCAATAGCAACAACATATATAATTGTCAACATTGGGTAATATACTTACTACGAATCATACAACACACTAGAAAGTCTCATGTGCTAAGCATTTAATCCACAATTGTTTCAAACACATAACTTAATATCAATATTCTCCTCCAAACGTACCTATGTATACATATATGTACGCCTACATATACATACATACATATATATATATATATAATAATATATATATATATATATATGCTTATATATATTTATATGTAGGTAAAGTGATAACAGTTAAACTGAGTTCATAACTGATGGTTCCAACACTTAGTTGCAACTAGAGATTATAGTTGGAAGTATCTAAAACAACTATCGTTTGAGTAGATGGACAATAAATAAGTCACCGGTTTAGACATAGGACGGAGGTTTGTTTCCAGTGACCTCTATTAAGAGGTAAGGCATAACAGAAAGAATGCTAGATTCGAATTCCAATCAGTGTGAAAGGGAGTATCGAATGCTATATTACGAAAATGAATTGATTACAAGCATTATTAATACCTATCAGATAATAAAAGGGTGATAAACTTGAATTCAGATTTTCATTGAACTCAATCTATAGGAAAAACAAATAAAAAGCCAACATTGGAAACATTAAATCTATATACAAGGCGCAAGTATGGAGAGGACGCTAGTACAAAGGGGAGGCAACGACATAATGGTGGAGGCTTAATTTACCAAGAGTCCCTTTTGAAGAATGCATTGGATCCATAACGAAGATATTCTTTCCTGATGTCGATACTAAGGGTTTGGTATATATTTGCTTGTTTGAGTTGAAATCTTGGGACAAGCATTTATTTTTTAACAGAATTGGGAAAACAATGGACCCTGGTATATATTTGCTTGTTTGAGTTGAAAAATTGATGTGGAACTCTCCAAAATTTAGCTTACGGCTCCAAGATCCTCTACAAATTTCTCAAATAATCTTGCCAAACTCCACTTAAGCTTTTTCCTCAAAGAAGAATACCAGATAAGAAAACCCCAAATCCAGAAGAAAAGTTTTCCAAGAAACAAAGACTCCAAGAACAAGAAACTTCCTGCACAGAATTGCAAAATTAGTTTCAAAGAAAATAATCCAAAAGCCCCTCTATGAGTTAACTCTCACTACCTTATTAATTACTCCACCATCCATAACAGCCTCCCTTTCTTTAATTTTAATTAATTTATTATCCTTCATTATTCACAATTTTCTCAACTTGTTTTTATTTTATAATTTTAAATTATACCTTGCCATTACACACACTTAATTAACTATTTAATATATTAAATTTATTAATTTAATTTCTCATATAATTTACTTGCACAATCCCATTAAATTTATTATATTTATTTAAATATTTCATTTTAAATCATAAAGTTTAATTTATTAAAATCAAATAAGGACTTAATAATTTTTATCTAATCAAGACAAAATCAATAATTAACTCAAACGAACACATATCCAAATAGTACTACCTCGAAGTAAAACGAATGACAAAACACAACACTGACGAAGGGGCATTACAATTTCCATGTAGCTATTAAGACTTTTTGAGAATTATCTACTATGTACCAAGCCATATGATTCTATTATATCCACTGCATACACCACTTTAATATCCACTACATAGGAATATGATTTAGCTTACTAAAAAAATGACCTCTATTTTATGTAGTTAAACAATCTTCTTTCTTAACTTTGTAGGTGTTAAACTCAAATTTTGACCTACCAAATAAGGAATCATATTTCTCAACACATTTAAATCAACAAGTTAATTATTTAAGTTTTTCTTGAATATCTTGATTGTCAATGAAAGTGGAGTCCTAAATTATTCTTTATATAAGTATTAGTGATTTTTTAGTGGAAAATATTTACCAATTGGCTAACAATTGAAATTTGGGAATAAAAAATTGGCTAATAGTTCAAGTTGTAAAGTAACTTGAATCATCACATTTTTATAAAATTTTATTTTATTCATATTTAAATTGATAGAGCGTTTATTTTAGTGAAATTTTTAACTCAAATTTTCCATAGCATTTGATACATGATTAGATCACATTCTCCTAAATTTTATAATTTAATGTAGAAATCTAAGTTAATTTACCAACAATATATCATAATTGTTAGTTACTATTGTTGAATGCACAAGACAACTAAGAGGGGGTGAAATAGTTGTACATTAAAACATAAAAACCCTCATTAACGTTCAGATTTGCATTAGTCTCTTAAACCCTTAGCAACCATTAAACCTTTATCATGCATTAACATAATATAAACATGAGAAACAATAACACAAACACATCCAAACACATGAGAAGACCGGATTTACATGGAAAAACCACGGTGAGTATTAGCTCACAATATAAAGTAATTGCAACATCAAATACAATAGGCTCACTACCCAAAATAAAGAAGGGCTCATTGCAAATAGTTCACTGCCAAATTAGAAAGAAGAAGATAGAAGATTGTTACAATGAGAAATCTGTATCAGAGCAACAAGAAATATCCACCACTACAACTCTGCACCATTAGTAACCTCCAACTCACTACTATCAAAAACTTCAAGTACTCTACAAATGTAGACCCTTATGTTCACTGCATTAGGGTTATAGGAATTAAGCTCACACTTCAGATCTTTGCATTTGATTAAATTCACATCTCAACATGTCCTCTCATCTACACACATTTCTCCAATAATTCACCTTTCCTTTATACCATTTGCAACATTAAAAACATCTTTCAAGGTTGGCTATGCACCTCAAATGTGCAAATTTAAATTAGGTTGAGACCAAAACATTCCCGTGGTGGAGAGGAATGAAGGTGGATCACATAATGTACCTTAACTCAGACCTAAATCTACATATACATACCACACCATGCTTCCAAAAATACTAAAGCATATCTGCAATTAGTGTATACACCCAAGGTCAACCAAACCTATGATAACACCATTAAACATTTAAGTGCAGACTTCCTTTGATCCAAAGATGACTCATGGACCACACAAAACACTTAAACACAATCTAGAATATTCCATCAACACCTTGAAATCCAACACATCCTTCACAAAATTATACACCTGAAGAACATAATCATTCTATACACCCAATTAACCTTCCACACACTATAACTCATGAATCTAACCTAGTGGAGCAATGTAACTTAAAAAAATAGACTGAAAGTAGATATGAACACTATAAGCACACCTCTAGATCCATAAGCCCAAAAACTACAATGTGAAGAAACATGAAAAAAAACCATTTCTCCTAGACAACACTACATCACAATTCACACACCGGTGAACACAACTTCTATCAAACGATCTAGAATATGAAACTCTAGATATAACACCTCTAAAAACCTCTAGTCAACATATCTGAACCACACAAGTAGATATTAAACCATGAAGAAATGTAGAGAAAAATACTAAACAATACTAGCTACCACACTGAACACTCTTTACCACACTATTTTCCTCTTTTATTCAAATTTTCTCAAAAGCATTTGAAAACCAAGAACCAAAAACACAACCTCAACTTCTACAACACCTTCTCAACAAACATATGCTCATCAAATCAAAACTATAGGTTGACATTAGTGACATATGCTCATTAAATAAACACTAGAGGTTGACATCAATGAGACTACTAGTGACAACATAATGTGACTAATCAAAGCATCTCCATAGGTTGGCATCAATGCAACAACAAAGATATTTTGAAATCAATGACAACAAAAAATTCCAACAACCTCCCCAGGCTTTTTCATTGATGTCAACAAATTAAATGAAAAACCATCACTAACAACAACTCTGACCACCAACACATATACTACACATTAGTGCACACCACTCCCTCTTACACAAGCATCTGCTCTTTCCAACACTTTCTCTTTCTCCCCCTTTCTACATATGGTTTTTCAGTTAACTCTTTCTATCCCCCTTTGAAATCAATGGCAAAGGGCAACACATATTTTATTTTCTTAGCTTCCCCTTTGACATCAATCACACATACACCTACTTTGCAACTTTCAATTTGCTTCTCTACACACTCCCCCTTAGGAGTACACAACATGTTGCATCAACTAGTAACCACTGCAACCTACACTTTTCCTTTTTATGCTCATATCCTTTGACACAACTAACAAAGGACAACATCTATAAGATTACTCACTTCCCACACAATTACAATACTTAATGCCTTTGATTGCAACAACCAAAAATGCCACTACCTACTCCCCCCTTAGAGGTCGCCACCAACATCAATCCAAAACAAGGAATGAATCTTGAAATCTAGAGGATTGATGCATAAATTTATGCATCTAATTAAAAGGAGGGGAAATAGCCCCTAACTTCTCTCGAAGATACTCAAAAGTATCCTTAGGAAGAGACTTTGTGAAGATATCTATAACTTGATCTTTATTAGGAACATACTCTAGCTTCACCTCATTCTCTGCAAATTTTTCTTTCAAAAAGTGAAACTGGATTTAAATATGCTTTGTACTTTAATGCATTATTGGATTCTTTGAAATATTGATAGCATTTTTTTATCACATAAGATGGGAATTGGTTCATCATATGACACTCTGGCATCCTTCAATATTTGTTTGATCCACAACACTTGTGTGCAACATGATGCTACAACAATATTTTCTTCCTCTACAGTTGATAAAGAGACTAAATCCTACTTCTTTCTTAGCCATGAAACCAACCTACTTCCAAGAAATAAAGCACCACCACTTTTACTTCTTCTATCATCCACAAAACCTACCCAATCTGCATCTAATATAAACACTTAGAGAGAAATCAATATCCTTTAGATACCACAAGCCATATTTCAGAGTGCCTTTCAAGTATCTAAATATTCTCTTTACTACTACCACATGTGACTCTCTGGGATCTTCTTGAAATCTAGCCACAAGACAAACTACATGTATGGTATCTGGTCTAGTAACAATTAGGCATAGCAGTCCACCGATCATTGATCTATACTTGCTCTAATCAGCCTTAGGAGATTCTTCATTCTTACTCAGCTTGCAACCATTAACCATGGGAGTACATACCGGTTTAGATTCTTCCATCCCAAACTTCTTCAATATTTCCTTAACATATTTTGACTATGATATGAATATTCCTTTCTCTATTTGTTTAATTTGAAGCCTAAGGAAGAAATTCATCTCCCCAAACATAGACATCTCAAACTCTTTCTGCATTTCTTCTTGTAGTGATGGAAAATTTACTCATTTACATTTTATTACTTTGTTTTCCTCCCATTAATTAAGCCTCTAATTTTCCCAATTATGCATTTAAAAGCCCAATTAATTTTGTTTTATGAAATGGGAACTTGTATTAAACAATTGCAAACATCAAATTACACATCTTAGAAAATTTATGTCCTAGGTTTAGGGCCTAGGACCCATTCACCCAAGGGATAATGGGTCCTCCTTAGACTTAGGACCCCATTTTTTAATATGTTTTTGGTAGTATTTTATGATTCAAATTCAAATTGCAATTGTTTTCCTTTGATGTTTAATTGTTGAGAAATTAGAAAATTACCTATAAATATAAGGTCTTTTTATCATTTCAAATCCTAATAATTTTTATGAGACTTCACAAGAGCAAATCTTATTGTAAAAAGTGTTCAAGAGAAAATTTATTAGTCTTCTACATCAACATTCAAGATCTCAGGCATCAAGTCAAAGTTATTTTCATCTATGCATGTTTTTGGAGCTAACATTATGATGCAGGTTTCAAGTGTTCAAGCATCAAATCAAGTGTCAAATCAAGCATCCAATCAAGTCATTTCATGCAAGATCTAATATTTGGAGAGATGTGTTAGAATTTAGTCCTCCAAGGGAAGCCATTAAAGGGTTTGGTGAGTTGCAACAAGCTAGTGTTCATTCATCATTCCTTATTTTTATCATTATTTCATTTTAAGGTTTAATTACCAAAAATGGGGTTTGACCAAGGAAAACCCTCATTCACCAAAAACAAACAATTTTCCCCTCTCTTTTTATGTGCAAATTTGTAGGTGCAGAAGGATTGAAGATTGATCAAAAGTGTAATTTTTCAAAGTTGTCAAAGTTGTCATCAAAGTTGTCAAGACACAAAATCTTAATTCCACAATTTATTTCTGACTTTTCGATAGTGAGATCTGGAGGAATCAGGAGTGCAGATCTATGAGTAGAGGATTTTGAAATCATATTTTGGATGCTTGTAGCAAGACCCATTCACCCTAGGGAAAATCTATCCCAAGAGGACACTCAACAATAACTTTTGGTGATTGGTACACATCAACTTATCCTTCTCAGATCTATTAGAAGTCTGTTGTTTCTGATTGTTTTATGCTTTAAATTTATGATTCAAGTTTCAAAATGCATAATTGAGATCATTTATCCTTTTTAGTTTTCTCCCCAAAGTGCATTTTAGGCATATTTACCTTGTCTTTTCATAAGGAAAAATAGCCAAGATCTTCAATAGGGTTGACTCACCTAAGGGTTGAAATTCAATCCCACCTTTGGAGATCTCTTTTTCCCAATGAAATTAGAGAAATTATAGGTGAATACATTCTCCATTCACCCATTTTATCAACATCACTCTACATTTTCATTTCATTTCACTTTTTCAAATCTCTTACACATACTTTCATTTCCTCCAAAGATTATATCATCAACATACACAACCACAATCAAGATTTGATCTTTCTCAACTTTAAAATAAATATTGCTATATGTGATACCTTTATTGAATTTGTACTACAACAAGTACCTATCCAATCTTGTATGCCAAGATCTAGGAGATTTCTTGAGTCCATATAATGCCTTCTTCAATCTAAAGACCATATTAGGATTGTCTAATAACTGAAAGCCTTCCAATTGTTCAATATATACCTCTTCTTCTAACTCACTATTCAAGAATGCAGACTTCACATACATCTGATATACTTTGAAATCCTTATGTGTTGTAAAAACCAAAACAATCCTAATATCCTCCATACTTTCCACTAGAGCAAATGTCTCCTCAAAATATATTCCTTCTACTTGTGAGTATCATTTATACACAAGCCTTGCCTTGTTCCTAACAACTTCTCCATTTTCATTCAGCTTGTTCCAAAACACCCATTTAGTTCCAATCACATGCTTGTTCACTAGTCTTAGGACAAGTTCCCAAATCCGATTCTTCTCAATTTGCATGAATTATTCTTCCATATCCTTGATCCAAAATTAATTTTTTCATGCATCAATCACTATTTTAGGTTCAACTTTGGAAAGTAAACATAAATTTACCTATTCTTGTGTCATAGCATCCTTTCTAAGCTTTTCAATACACCTTTTCTTTTATTACCAATGATATAATCTTCATAATGATTCTTCTACACATACTTAGGGGTCTTAAAGATTCTTTTGGGAGCATCTTCCTCTTTAACCCACACTTCTTTTTCTTTACCTTCATCTTTCTCTTCTTCTCTACAAGAGGACTCATCTATTTCATATCCTTCTATCTGTTGGAAACTTGCAGCCAATTCAAGACAATTTCCACATAACCCATAAAGGAATCTATGCATTTAAGTATTTAGAATCCACATGCAAGAGAATAGACAACATACCCATGAAAATATGACACAAGATATACCCTGGGAAAACCCTCAAGAGGGAAAAAAAACCTAGCCTCCAAAGCATCTGGATCTCTCATGTATTATTCAACAATAAGATTACAATACATCTTCTGAGTCTCCATGAACATCATTGAAGCAACAAGATCTCTCCAAGCAATCCATGCGAACAAGCATGCAACCACACATCTTGTGCCATGCTTCAAACCCTCACAAATGCTAACCAGAGCTAATCATGCAAAATTGCATCATCACATCTAACTACCTTTGTGGTTGCTTTTATAGAAGCAAGATCCCACAAAACCACTAAGTGGTATTGCACAAAACTATGTGACAATAACTATGAGATTACAAACCATTTCCCGTTATTTAATATTGGGTGCTTTATTTATTATTTCCCCAATATTAAGTAATTACATTTTATCAATTTAACTTATGTGCCAATGTTGCATGCAACATTAAGTGGCCCCAAGAATAATTACATTAAATACATAATGCAAGGTGTACAACACACCTTTTCCCAACATTCTCCCACTTGTTGTATACATTGCATAAGGGGAACAAGTAACCTCAAAAAATGAATCAAATGAGCAATCCATATAGCCACATATACCATCATGGAATCAAAGTGCTCCATCAAGATACCTGCAATAAGAATCAAAGTGACCACCATCCCAAGCATGAATGCTCTCATCCTCCATCATGCCAATGCAAAAATATAAGAAGCCATCCAATAGAGAAGCCACACACTCTGTCTCAACAAATCATAAGTCCTTCCCAATTGATATCCCAAACACATACACTCAATCCAAAAGTATCAATATGCACGAGTAGTTGTTAAGATACACAAAGTACCTGAAAGTAACAATGGGAAATACCTCTCAAGTGAAATTGCTGAGTAAACCAAGAGTGGAGAATGAGAATGCTCCTCCAAGAAATCCAAGTCATCACGACTCATCCAAAAACACTCTCCTCATAGGTCCATGTTGAACTCATGTCCAACCAAGGTGTAGGCTCCTCAGACTCCCTGCTGAAATCTCATCAAGAGTATCCATCTCAACACATGTCTCTAATCATAAGAGAACTCAAGCCTCACCTATGTCTCCAAGTATCCATGAGTACCTATAACCAACCAATCCATGCCAAACTCCAAATGCAATATAGCACCATCATGAAGTAATCAAGCAAATGTCAATGTACCCAATACCAAGAGAACCACACAAGATCAATGTCATATATCCAATCGCGAATCAAGAACATAACCATGACATCATGATCTAACCATCTCCTTATAGGAGATCACATGCACCATAACATATATATACATCCTGGTCTCAAGAGAGCATGTAATATGTCAAAATCTAAATGCATATCAAGAGTAAACCATGACATCCATAACAAATATACTCTAAGCCAAGAAACCATATCTCCAATCACATGGAGATAACCTTACCAAATGATGCATCCATGTCACTGCCAACAACTCCCACTAAACTGTGATACTGAATCACACATGGCATCATGACAACCATCCTCTCCATGAAGATCATCCAAGTCTACACACACAACTGAAATGTCAGTAACATAAAAAATAGAACCATAATCTCCAAACCAAGAAGATACCTACAACCACCAAACCATCATAAACATATCCATCACCGCCAATACCATCACTGTCAAAAGCTCCCACTGAAAAGTGTAATCAAGCTATCCATGACATCATGATAACAATCTCCTCATGAAGATCAACGGAAGGCCCTCACACAATCAAAGAACTCAAATATAACAAGAGCTCCCAAAAGGAAAAGTAAAACCATGATCCTCATACCACGAAGATACACCGCCACAACCATAATCAGGAACCAATCCAACACCACCAACAATGCACCTGCGTAAACCATCATGACATGCCAAAGTCTCTAAAACACAAGAAACATCCATGACACCATGATCACCACCAAATGTAACAACTCAACCCAACCGTGTCCACATATCTGCATAATCATAGTCAACTACATATATCTCATATCATGACTGTACCTGGTAATACCATCTCATCTCCTTAACATGACAACAAAACCAGCAAACCAAGTGACTAAACCAAGCCACCAAAACTGAACACGCATCAACATTGAAATATCAATGGGCAAAGACAACCCATGTCCAAGTCATAAATGCAACATGTAAGTATAGACCACCTACAACATTGCACAACTTGTAGATATATCAATGAAGCATATAAATCCAACCATATACTGATAACCATGTCAAAAATAGAATAATCTGAGATATACAACTGAGCATACAATGAATCCAACATCAAATCTCCAAGATCCGATCATCCATAAACTCACAGTATCACCATAGTCAAAGAATCCCATATACAACTTAGATAACTTGCAGCCAATTAAAGACAATTTCCACATAACCCATAAAGAAATCTATGCATTTAAGTATTCAGAATCCACATGCAAGAGAATAGACAACATACCCATGAAAATATGACACAAGATATACCCTGGGAAAACCCTCAAGAGGGAAAAAAAACGTAGCCTCCAAAGCATCCATCTCTCATGTATTATTCAACAATAAGATTACAATACATCTTTTGAGTCTCCATGAACATCATTGAAGCAACAAGCTCTCTCCAAGCAATGCATGTGAACAAGCATGCAACCACACATCCTATGCCATGATTCAAACCCTCACAAATGCTAACCAGAGCTAATCATGCAAAATTGCATCATCACATCTAACTACCTTTGTGGTTGCTTTTATAGAAGCAAGCTCCCACAAAACCACTAAGTGGTATTGGACAAAACTATGTGACAATAACTATGAGATTACAAACCATTTCCTGTTATTTAATATTGGGTGCTTTATTTATTATTTCCCCAATATTAAATAATTACATTTTATCAATTTAACTTATGTGCCAATGTTACATGCAACATTAAGTGGCCCCAAGAATAATTACATTAAATACATAATGCAAGGTGTACAACACACCTTTTCCCAACACTATCAACACTAAGCTTTTATGTAAGTATTCATCCACTTCAACACTTACACTTTCAACAATCCTTTTTAGCCTCTTATTATAGCAATGGTAAGCCTTGCTCTTTGTAGATTATCCAAGGAATATTTAGTCATCGGATCTTCCATCAAATTATCCTAAGTTTTCTTCAAGTCTTCTGATATATCACTTGCTTCCAAAAACTTTGAAGTATTTGATAGGAGGAGTTCTTCCATACCATAACTCATAGGGAGCCTTTGAACTGTTTTTCCTTTCTTGTTCTTTGTTAAGTACATGTAGACTGCAATATGAATTACTTCTCTCTACTAGAAATATAGTATATTTTCTCCCCTCATCATTGCCCTTGCTGCTTCTTGAACAATTCTATTATTCCTTTCCACAACTCCATTTTGTTGAAGAGTCTTAGGAGCTAAAAAATGTCTATTCCATGATCTTCACAAAAACCATTAAACTCATTAGAGGTGAACTCTCCACCTTCGTCAAATCTTAAACATTTGATTTTCATATCCATTTTATTCTCAACTATAGCTTTAAATGCCTTAAAATTATCTAGAGCTCCTGATTTTTCTTTGTGGAAAGTAACCCAAGTCATTCTAGAGTAATTATCAATTAATAACATGAATTGCCTATCTCCTTGAAAAATTCTTGTCCTTCTAGGTCTAAAAAGGTATGTATACACCAACTCCAAAGGTCTAGTGGTAGAATATTCTTTGACATTAAACCTTTTTCTTGTTTTCTTCCCAACTTGACATTCCTTGCAAACTACATTAATAGGCTTTGTAATCTTTGGCATATCTCTCACATCTTGAGTAGAGTTGATCCATACTAGGACATAAATATTTATGTGACACATTCTTCTATGCCATAGCCAACTTTCATTAGTTTGAGTCATAAAGCACATACCATTAGAACTCTTAAGCTAATAAACATTTCTATTTGTCCTTCTTCCTATAACAACCAGAGTTACAAATCCTTTTCTAATCTCACAACCACTATTCTAAAATACAAGATTATATCCTTTGTTACACATTTTTCCTACACTTAGAATATTATGCCAGAGACCCTTAACATAAAGAACATCATCTGTATTATGCTTTCCATCAAATATGATTGAAACTTTTCCACATATCTTAGTAGATGTATCATCACCAAACTTAACAAGACCAACTTCAAACTTCTCGCATTTAACAAACTTACTCTTATCACTTGTCATGTGATTTAAGAATTTGTTGTCAATAATCTAGTATTTTTTGTCCTCTCTTGCATGAAAAGAAGTCACCATAGTTCCATTATGACTTGCTTTTGGAGCAACTTCCTCCATATATCTCTCAGAGTTAGTAGAATTAGTTCCAAAATTTAGATCCATGAACAAGAATTCATCATTTTCATCATTTGGGTAATCAAATTCATCATCAGATATATTGCCATCTTCTTTAACATAATAACTTATTTTAATTGACTTACCTTTATCTCCTTAAATTTTTCATTTCAAGCTTTGACTAGAAATCTTGAAGCATAATGATCTATCTTTCCACAATTGAAACATTTGAAAGGTAACTTACCTCTATATTTTCTAGTGCCCTTTTTCAATCCCCTCACAAAGTTTTCTTCTAACTCATCTAACTCATCTTAATCAAATTCCTCATTCTTCTCTACTTTTCCAACTTTAAAAGCAATCTATTTTCTTGAATCACTTGGACCAAACTCTCTCAATTCAAAAGTAGTTAAAGTACCAAATAACTGATCTCTAGATTAATGATCTAAATTCTAAGCTTCTTCAATAGTAAAAACCTTATGACTATAAGATTTAGGAAAAGTTCTTAATACCTTCTTTACCACCTCATCTTCTTCAAGTTTTCCACCAAGGTCTTTGATGGAATTGACAACTTTTTCCACTCTATGCATGTAGCCTATAATATCTTCATATTCTGTCATCCTTAGGGTTTCAAACTTAGTCTTCAGATTTTGCATCTTTTCTTGCCTAACCTTATCATCTCCTTCATAGACACTTTCCATTTTCTTCTATATTTATTTAGAAATTTTTTAATTCATAACCTTCACAATTTCTGAATTAGAAAGACCAATCAAGAGAGCATACCTTTCTTTTCCATTATTCTCATAAACCTTAATCTCATCATTAGTTGATAGTCCATTTGTAGGCATGGTATATCCATCTTCAATTGACTTCCAAACTTCAAACCCTAGGGAAACAAGGAAACCTTCCATCCTAGTCTTCCAGAATTCATAATCAGATCCATAAAATAGAGGAACCTCCTTGTACACCATCAGATCTACCTCAAGTGGTTAAGATTTCTTCTAAGGAACCAAGCTTTGATTCCAATTATTGAATGCACATGACAACTAAGAGGGGGGTGAATCATTTGTATATTAAAACATCAAAACCCTCATTAAAATTTAGATCTACATTAGTCTTTTAAACCCTTAACAACCATTAAACCCTTATCATGCATTAGTAGAATATAAACATGATAAAAAATAATTCAAACACATCCAAACACATGAGAACACTAGATTTACATGGAAAACCCAAGAATGGAAAAACCATAGTGAGGATTAGCTCACAATATAAAGTAATTGCAACACTGAATACAATAGTCTCATTACCCAAAAGAAAGAAGGGCTGACTGTCAGATCATAAAGAAGAACATACAAGATTTTTACAATGAGAAATTCATCTTAGAGTAATAGGAAATATCCACCACTACAACTTTGCACCATCAGTAACCTCCAACTCACTACTACTAGAAAATTTAGGTACTCTACAAATGTAGACCATTTTGCTCACTACATTGGAGTCATAAGCATTAAGCTCACACTTTATATCTAAGCATTTGATTAAATTCACATCTCAACACATCATTTCATATACACACACTTATCCAATAATTCACCTTGCATTTATACCATTCATAACCTTAAAAACATCTTTCAAGGTCAGCTATGCACCTCAAATGTGCAAATTAAAATTAGGTCAGCACCAAAAATTTCCCGTAGTGGAGAGGAATGAAGGTAAACCACATCACACCTTAAATCAGACCTAAATACACATATACACACCACACCACACTTCCACAAGCATCGAAGCATATCCAAAATTAGTGTAAATAACCAAGGTTGGTTGAACCTATGTTAACACCATTAAACATTTAAGTACACACTTCATTTTATCTAAAGATGACTTGTAGACCAAACACAACACTTAAAAAAATCTAGAATATTCCATCAACACCTTGAAATCAAACACATCCTTCGCAACATCATACACTTGAAGAAAATAATCATTTTGTACACCTAGTTAAACTTCCACACACTATAACTCATAATTCAAGCCTAGCAGAGCATCAAAACTCAAACAACTCAGAATGAAAATAGATATGAACACTATAAGTACACCTCCATAGTCATAAGACTAGAAACCACAATGTAGAGAAATACAGAGCAAAACCATTTCTTCAAACAACACTGCATCATAATTCATACACTGATGAACATAACTTCTTCTGTTGAACAATCCAAAACATGAAACTCTGGATATAACACATTTGAACACCTTTGATCAACATATCTAAACCACACAAGCAGATCTTCAACCATCAATAAATGTGGAGAAAAATACTGTCAAACTCTACTCTGCCACACTATTTTCCTCTTTTATTCAAGTTTTCTAAAAATCACTTGGAAACCAAGCACCACAAACACCATCTCAACACCACAACACCTTCTCAGCAAACATATGCTCATCAAAGCAACACTAGAGTTTGACATCAGTGACATATGCTCATCCAAGCAACACTAAAGGTTGAAATCAGTGAGACTACTAATGAAAACATAATGCAACCAATCAAAGCATCTCCATAGGTTGACATCAATGCAACAACAAAGATATGTTGACATAAATGAAAACACAAACTTCCAACAACTATAGGGGCCATATCACTAATATTTAGTTGCAACCATTGATTTATAATATAATCTAACAACCATTGTTGTATTCTGTGAGGTAAAATATACTTACAATTTGTAATTCTCATGGACCCAAAATTTCTTTTAGATCATTGATCTCAATGGAGATCAACAATCCATAATAAATTTCAGGCTTCATGGGCCTTATAAACTATATGTACATCTTACCTCATGAAATGCAATAAGGGATGTTAGATTATATTTTAAATCAACGGTGACAACTAAATATTATAGTCTACCCCTCAAAGCCATCATTCATTTCCATCTTCTTACCCCTACTTTTCCATAATAATTTAGTTTTTAAAAAAATGGAAGGATTCACCATGGTAATTAATTCATTTTCCTATAATTTTTTAAGATTTACCAAGATTTTTTACAAAATTTTAATGATGTAAAAAAATTGCCAATGAAATTAATATTTAAAAAAGAAAGAAAGACTCACCAGTAGAAATTAACATTTTTTCAAAAAAGAGAGAAAAAATTATAAGATTTTATATCTTTTTTTGGGGTTTCTTAAAGTTATCACTGATAAGGATGCTTCAACATATATGACTTTATTAGTTTCTCTTTATAATTTTATGGTAGATATTTCAAAAATAATTAGTTTTTCCACTTATCTAAATTAATATAATTAAATATATTTTTTTCTTAATTTTAAAAATATCTTCAATAATGTTGTAACTACATTTATTTATGGTGGTGGCACATTGATTTTAGGTGGTAGTAATTTTCTTCTTCTTCTTCAATTGAGCAAATAATATAGATCCTTTTGGTGGAGTTGGATTATTTCTTGCAATTGGATCTAGAAGAGTGTAGGTATTATTAGGCATTATGGATGTAGGCAATGATTGCTTCATTTTACTTCTATAAGCATGATAATTCCCCTTTGAAATTTTTGATAGCCTTCACCTCTTCCAAGATTTTTTACACTTTGCTACCTTCTTCTCTTGGGAATTAATATGTTTCCAAGGCTAGTGTAGTTCTATTGTTTCAATCATCATTCACAATTTTTTCTTACTTGGCACGTTTTTTATGTTTATTTCATTTTGAACAATGTATTGTACTAGATAAAATTATTGATAGTAAGTTCCACCATGATTTGTAGTTGAATGTTTAGAGTAAGATTAGATAGGTTAATTGTATTCTTTTATCTGTAATTTTTTTGTTCATATTGTTTGGAGGGTGGTGATGTGTCTTTTATTAGATCTAGTATTCCATAGGAAGTTAGCTCTCTATAATTTAAAAATTCTTCCTTGATTTTTCTTATGTCTTGTTGGTTATGAATGTTTTTAATTTATAAGAAAAACTACTCAATCTTTGAACCATCTCTTGAATTCTTAATTTTTTGGGTTTATACTCACATTTTGATTTTTTTAGTTGTCCAATTGCATTACTTGTAGGTATTTAATTATTAAAAAATATAGGTATTGCATATTGGCTAGTTACTAACATTATTTGAATGGATGCAGTATTTTTAGTCATTTTATTATTCAAGAATGCAGGACCAATGAATTGGATATTGGTTGGCACATGATTAAAAGCATTTTTTTTAGCTATATTGATAACAAAAAATGGGATCATTTGTTGATTATTTGTCTAGGGAAACACTTAATTTAGGGGTATCTAATTTATGAATTGATTTAGATTATAAATATTTCATGGGATTGGGTTTAACAATTGTGTGTTCTATGTGAGAGAAATGTTTACCAAATTTATCTAATTGTACATAGTAGACCATCCTAGTGAATGCAAAGATATTAAACCATAGATTTGAGGCATCATTTCTTACTCTATATTTATACCTTCATTATATACTAACAAAATAGATGTGAGAGAAACTAGGGTTATTCTAACAAAAATGTTTGCACAATATTTTTTTTAATGATATAAGGTGTAGTAATGAAGACTAAAACTTGTGACTCAAACCATTGAACTTGCTCATGGTTTTATCGGGCTCTTTTATTTTTATGAAAAATTTATGATAAAAGACTATGAAGTCTATAAGAAATTTGAAACAACTTAGGAATGCAATATTGAGGATTTACAAAGAGTTTATAGATCTAAATTAGTTATGCCAAAGTACCAATTATAAGTATCATCATATATGATATATGTGAATATTTAACAAGCTATATCTACATGTTGAATTTCTATCCTTGTTTTTTCTTCCTTAAAGGATGAACTATACATTTCTTTTTCTATCCATATTCTACCATGAATATACTTTATGAAAAATATTTTATGGTTTTGATGTAGAATATGAGGTACCCTTGGAATGGCCAAAAGGGAAGTTTCCTCCATGAAACCAAGTATCTTGGGCAACCATTTGTTGATTTGAGATTCCTAGCATGGTTGAATAATTTAGGATTAACAATTGAATTATGAGTTTTAGTTGTTTGTGGACTAATAGTTGAAATTTTATGGGTAGTTGGTTGATGAATCATTTCAAAGTAAATAAATAGATTTTGAGGATTTAAAGGGAGTACAATAGACCTTGGTGGACTATTAGAATCATGGATGGTCTAGATTTTGACTTTACTTTAGCAATAATTTTCCTATTTTCAATAAGATCTTGTGATTCAAGATTGTTGTCGGCTAATTTTAACCTTGTTGTGACTTATCTAGATTGTAGTTTTAGGTTCTCCTTCTAGTTCTAGTTATTTTTTAACATGTTTTGACATAAAAATGCGTGGAAAAAATTATTCCTTTCTTGAAATGGAATAATCCTCCAATGTTATTTGTCTCAAGTTTTAGTTTACATGAATAACTCTATAGGTGGAAGATATCCATCCTGTTATTTGGGCTCCATTTGAATCAAAAGGAATGAATTAAAAGTAAGAACATGAAACTACTTATTCATTTATCAAGAAAGACAAAAAATGGGTATAAGATCAATTCAATATTTTTTTATCATCCAATACATGAACACTAATTTGCAACTTAGAAATCCATTATTTTAGATATAACATGAAGTTAAAATCCTAAGTCAAATGATAAATTAATCCTAATATAATTGATATTACAAAAAATATAAAATAAGGGTGAGAAAGAAAAGGGTTAGAATGAGCTTGTTTTATCTTGTCATCAAACTATATTTGGTGACCTAATAAATCTAATTTTAACTAATCCTTTACTTAACTAGTTATCACACAACTGTAATGTCATAAAATTGTACCCCTTGCAATTTCACATACATTCTTGTATCCACTTTAGTATCCACTCCCTTAGTATTTTTGTAGGCTCATTTTAGCCCCTGCATCAAACTTTTTCCCTCTTAGGATGCTTAGGACCCCTTTTTAGTAGCTACCTTTGTGTGTCAGCTTTGTGTCAAACCTTGTTCTTTTCTCATTCTTGTCATTTTGTAGTATGATGTGTTAGAACACTAGCACACCGCATAGACGCCTATGCATCGCACTAGCGTCCCATGACATTTTGACATTCAAACGACCATTTCCAAGTTCCTTTCCCCTTGTTAGCTAATTTTGTCAGTGGTAACGGCCTAGGATGCCTTGTAACAGCTCAAGAACCTTCTTTTCTCTCCTATTCTCTCTTTAAATGCTATCTCTTCAATTAATTTGGTATTCTTGGATTCTCTCTTGTACATTCTTTGATCTTGCTCTTTCTATATTTCTTGCACAACTCTCTACAACTTGCTACAACACTCTCACATTATTACAAGACTCTTTGAAAATATCTTAGCTCTCACAACCCTTCTTTCTTTATCTCTCTCCTTGGCTTCCTCAAGCCTTATAGGTGATATCTTACTTGCATTGCATCTTTCAACATCTTGGGATTTGTCACATCCCCTTTCTATACATTTTTCTATCTTGTCTATTTATCTTGCTATCCATCTATCTCATGGTACAGTTTTATTTTATCACTCATTGCATACTTTGTGTCTTTACATTCTCTATCTATCTGGGGGATGTGAAGGTGGAAACACCAAAACAGGGACTTAACTAAGGCAAGTCTCCAAACAACCCCAACATTTTTCCTCAGTCTTATGTGTGCATGAATTGAAGATATTAATTTGCTAGAGGCTTCATTACTTTGGTTGTTGTAAGCATTTTCTTTCTTATCCTTAGCTTTATCATTTGCATTTTACTTATTTTACTTTATTCTCTTTTAGCTTTGCTATCTCTATTACCTTCCTGCATTCTGAGAGTCCTTAATAGCCATAGTAGGAGTAGTCATTTAGCTATTTTCTATGATAATCTTGCGTTTCAATCCATACAAGACACTAGTGCACCTCTAGGACTCCAACGCACTTCACTGCCATCCTTTTTTTGCATTATCATCCTTTGGATAAGAGCCCATCGATCTATGTAGAAAACCTCTGTGATCTACTCTCTCTGATTCTCAAACTCTCACTTCTTATTCCATCACTTAAGCTTTATTTCATGAGGTAGTTTAGGGAAGTTCATTCCCTAGGACTCTCCTGAGAACAAAGAGACTCATGAGCAATGAACCCTCCTTCTCTACAATAAGAAATAACATAAAATGATGTCTCTTATAGAAATTTATAAAATATGAGAGAATGAGTGGAAAAACACCATAATCATGCATAGTTTGACAACACAAATTTTATAACATTTGTGTATAACTAATATGCCATAAAATCTAGCACTAAGATGTTTAGGTTGACTAAGAAGAGGGTTCATGAGAATCAAAAACTTGGTGATGTGAAATATATTTTGAATTCATCAAATAATCATTTAATAAATGATAAGAGAACAATACAACATATCCAATGATTATAAAAGTAACGAAAGAGAAAGGAAGAATATAAAAGAAAGTTAATTTTATTTTGAAGCATCGTGAAAATAGTTTTACAATTCCTTACAAGGTCATGCTTCTACATATATATAATTTTTTAAGGAAGGTAAGCCCAAAATGTTCCCCTCCAATTTACCCACATATAAAAAATTCAAGTTAAATTTATAAACACAATTAAAATAAAAAAAATTATAGATTTACTTTAAATAGTCTTTAATATCCTTTTCTTGAATTTTCCTTCTTTTAAATTATTCATCGAGTTATTTAGGTATCATGACATTGATATTATAGAGATTTCGACAATAATTACATAGAGGAAGCAACTTGTATCAATTTAGTCTTGATAATCTTCAATGGTAGTTATAATGGATCTACAATAAATATCAACACTCTTACTAATCTTTGTCAAGCTTTGATGTCATATAAATTTCTTTAGAAACATTCTATTGTTCTTAATCTTCATTTTTCCCATAGATATAATAATTATAGAGTCAAATTCCATCTCATCTACACAAATTATATGAAAATTGTAAGTAGAGCTATCAAATTATTTTGACAAAAGCATAAGCAATATAATTAAAGCTAACAAAATCATGAAAGTTTGATTAAAACAAAACATGTTAGTTCTTGACAATTGATCTAGTTAGTCAAGATTTGTATTTGTCTCTCATCAAACTTAGGTCACATGTGACAATTAAAAATGGAACAAAGATGAAGCGATCCTTCTATGATTAATTATAAAAAATACTTAGATTTAGATTGGCATAGGTACATTGGGTTGAATGTGGTCATGAATTTGACAAGCTCTAGGAAATATACAATGATGCATAAATGAGTGTAGATTCATGTCCTTATTTATAATAGGACACATGAAACAATTAAACCATACTCCATTTTTTGTCTTTGGTTTGCTTATCCATTCCATATTTCAATTGTTTCCTTCCATTGATGCAAAGGATAAAATAACCTAGCCTTTCCTAGGCTACTCAAGTCGAATGAATAATTTTTAGGACTTAGAGTTAGGTGTAAGCCTTCTAATAAATTGGTTTATAGAAATATCATGGGTTTTCTTAACTATTAAATTTGTAAAGTTTAGTTGTGACGATATCATTAAATTTGACGCTAAAGGATTCTAAAGATCACTAAACACTAATAGTTTTGGATTTTAGATGGGAGTAGGTAGATTAAACCTAGCTTACTCACTAGATCAAGTTTTCTAAAATATGGATCTTAACTAATATAAAATAGAGAATGTAGATTAAAAAAAATATTATTACAAGTCTAGGTATAAGCAAGGAAATAATGACTTAGACAACATTGGTTTTATACTCAAACATGAAGTTATAAAATTTTCCTATGAAGGTAGCCACTCAATATCAACAAAGCCTAAGAGATAGTCAAAGAAAAAATAGAAGGCCAATATGACATAATAATTTTGTTCTTATTAACAATATGAAATGTTCAATATACAAGATGAGAGATTTATTGATTATATAAGAGTAAGAGGTGAGTGTATATAAGACATACCACCAAGATATGTGAATGTACAACCAATGTGGGATAATAATAAATAGTGTCAAATATGTACTACATTTCCACTAAAATAGGAAATTATAAGTCACATATATAACTTGGAAAAGTAATATTATCCTCTCCTAGGTGTATATAATGCAAAAAAGTGATTAACTAAATTCAAGGAAAATAAAATGCACCAACAAAGTAGTTGGTGAACTAAATTGAATGAAATCCTAGGTTTAAAAATAGCTAGAGATACATGACACTTTACAATATAAACGTGCATGAGAGTGAGAGAGAGAGAGAGAGAGAGAGAGAGAGAGCGCTGATTGAGTTTTATTCACCTTTTTAGATTAGTGAGGTATTTGATAGATATGTAAGATGCCCACTCCATCAAAAAAATAAAACTATAAATTTGCTAGTATTTAGATATAACATAAGACTTGCACTTAGATGCAACATAAGACTATTTCAGAATCTATGGGGCCTCTTAGTTCTAGCAACATACTCAATTTTGAAAACTATACAACTTGTAGAATTGAATCTCATGGTCAAGTGGATTTAGCTAGATTTCTTGGGTTTGTAAAGATTTAAGCAATCTAACTTATAGGTGTATACATCTAAAATTGGTCTCGAGAAAATTAATAAATACTAGCTATTTAATTAATAAAATCTTTATTTCCTCTACTTATAAATAAATTGCGAGATTTATTTATATAGTTCATATTTCTTAATTCTTCCTATCTAAACCACTTTCTTCATGATTTAATTAAATAAGAAAATTTAACTAATTTATTTTATTTGATTAATTCCCTCCAACTAAATTTGAATTTTAAAATTGGAATTTAGTCACATTTCTCCATATTTTTCTAACTTCCTTCCACCTCATCTTCCACCTCACCATGTGTCACATGAAATTAATTATTTCTAATTTCTAAATGGACATTTATCCTCAACAATTTTAACAACCTCAGAGACACATGGCTTCTCCTTTCCACTTATTCCCTTCTACACTTGGCAAGCTTGTTCTATTAAAGGGAACAACTTCCCTAATTCTCTCTAGCCTTTTTGCTTCTCACTATTGATCTCTCTAGACTAAATCTTGATCGTCCATTGCTGCCACACCACTTGATGCCTTGGTGAAATCTATAAATAGAGGTTCATTTAAAGATTTTTGGAAATAGAGAGCATAGCATAAATTTACTCTGCAGAAATACTTTCAGCATTAGTGAGTTTAGCATTGGCATTTTAGCTTAGAATTTAGCATTTGATTTCAAGTAGTGTTATAATGGAAAATTCATTTCTAGGAACTTAATTATTGCATTATCATTACAAAATTTACATAGCATATCCATTAGCTTAGCATTTTATCATTGCATCATTTAGTATCATTTTGTATACAACAACATATCATTTAGCATAGCATTCATCAAATTCATCAATCATGTAGATGTAGGAATAGTTTCTTGCATTTTAGTTTAATGGCTTCTTGTTTCTTAGGTGTTATCCCAATAGTTTAGTGCATACCTAAAATCTGAGAGCACTAATACATGATCCTTAAGAATAGAGGATGATGGAATGGCTTTGAGGAATCGCTTTATCATTTTCTTTGTTAAATTTGATTTCCTTAATATAGCACATTGCATTAATTGTGTGGTTTGAATTACTTGTTTTGATTCCCATATTTTACTCACACATAAATTGGCACCCAATGTGCGCCCTCACCCCTATTATTTTAACATTTTTTGGGAAGTGTGCTTATAGGTTTGGATGTGAGTTCTTCCGACACAATCACAAATTCTTTTGGCACACCCGAAACATTTTCCGTCACATACACTGACTGTTATGGTGCAACCATGAGCTCCTTCGATGCATCCAAGCCATTATGTGGTGCATCAGGGGGTTTCTATAGTGCATTCACTATTTTCTATAGTGCATTCACTATATTCTCAGGTGCATTTTCCTTTTTAGCGCATTGAATTACTGTAATGGTGCATTTAATTTTCATTGCAAAATTTTCCAGATTTTGAAAACTGATGAATGTCTTTCTGTTGTGCAGGTTTCATAAACGTTGTCAGAGACTCTGTTGAAACCCTTGAACGATGTCAAAGAACATTTATTGAAAGCTACTAATAATTTGATTTAGGGGCTTATTTCCTTTTGGTTAATTTAGGAACCTAGATTAATTAGGAGGGAAAGAACACCATGTTTGTTGTGCTTGATGAATGGTAGGCATGTGCTCTCCCCTTAACTGGGTGACCAAAAAGCCAGACCCATTTGTTTTTATTTATTTTTATCCTTAGAGGGCCTGCCTTATGGGAAAAATTAATTAACCATGGGAATGACCCAACCAGGAACATGCTAAACCCAAGCGACTTCCACCTGATATATAAGTGCACACTTGAGGAAAGTTCAAGTATCATGAGGATTGTTTCGACAAGAAGGGTAGCAATGGTCTCTTGCTATATGGATGATCCCCCACAAATAGAATGCCTATACTAGAACCCTTTGTTATAGTAGGCCAAAATCCTTTTCTATTTACTGGCATAGAAGGTCTAACCTTTGAAGTCATCCCACATTTTTGTGGCTTTTAGTAGAGATGAGAAGAATGCCATGGGAGATTCGTGGGTATTGAAGCTTGGTTGACCTGAGAAGTGAGTGTCGTGGAGGGGAGCCAGTGTGGTCAAGCGTCTAATCATCTGATAAAAGTAGGTGTAGCTGGAGTAAAATCCAAGTGGGAATCCAGTAAATATTGTCCTACACAACCTTAAGATTGTACATGGTTGATGTGTTTTACCAATGTGTTTTTAAACAAACTTCAAACAAACTTCAAACAAAACATCACACACTAGAAGTGAAAACCTTGATTCAAAAAGCATCCTTTGAAACAAACAATTCTCTGATTGGAAAATTAGAAAAATCAAACAAACTTGCAAGAAACTATGACATTTTACCAATTCAGCACATCCATCTATTGCTATAATGCATCCACTATATCTGCCAGTGCATCCATTTGTTGTTATAACATAGACCATATCTGTCAGTGCATCCATTGCATTCTGTAGCGCATTTACCCATTACTGTAGTGCATCCAACCAATCCTGCAACACATCCAAGCTATTTTGTAGCCCATCCAACCAATCATGTAGCACATCCAAGCCATTCTCTGGTGCATCCAAGCAATTCTACAACACATCTTCCTTTTAGCACATCCACTAATTGTTATAGTGCATCCAGTAGATTTATAACCAGAAAGCTAAATTTGACCCCCTATCTGACACTTTGAACCTAGGTTTAGGGATCTTTTATATAGAGGAGTTCATTCCTTATCCCAACATTGCTTTGAACTTGAAAAAATTAGCATTTACAAGTGAAATCATTTACCTAAACTTTGATCAAACATGTAAAAGTGCCCAACCATCATCAAACCCAAATTTGATCATCAAGTTGAGTTTCACCATCATGATTTGCCATCCTTCATCCAGAAACAACACACTTTACATCAAATTTCCCATCAATATAATTCATCATTCTATTTGACCTAGGTATCTCTTTGGCAGTCCTAAACAATGATCAAAATTTAGAAAACCTTCATCACTTGCATGCCCATTTTAACAAGATCTCAAAAGTAAAAACTTAAGGAGAAGGAACTTGAACCTCAAAACACCATGGGTGAACCAGAAGAAAACCCTTTCCTTAAAATCCCTCAAAATGAAATAGAAGAAATAACAAAGGAGGAAATAGAACAAGCAAACCAAGATCCCAAATTTCATAAATTCCTAGAGAGGATCTTTGAAAAGGATGGAGAAAAATATCTTCTAATGTTAGCAAACCAAGGGGTCAAATTACCAAGTGGTTTTGATGTCAAAAAATTGAAAGAAATACCCAAGAAAACTGAAATTGAAACACCAAATATAGATCAAATGGCTTCCCTAACAAATCAAATGAAGAACCTTCAACAACAATTACAAGACGTGCAAAGAGGGACTACCAAAAGATATTTGTCCCTACCCTTTTGATAGGAATTTGAACATGATACCATTCCCACCGAATTGTGACCTCCCAAAATACAACAAATATAGTAGAAAATCTGACCCCATAGACCATGTAAGGGAATTTCGAACCATGAGTCTTGAGTTTTCTCACGAAGACACCTACTTGATGAGAATTTTTCCTCATAGCTTGGGAGGCCATTGTATGGAATGGTTTTCGAAACTACAGCTAGGAATAAAATCCTTTGAAGAACTTGTCAAAAAATTTATCACTCAATATTCATATAACATTTCACATGAGATACCATGAAGGATCTTTGCAATATCAAACAAAAACAAGGAGAATCCTTTCTTATATTCTTACAAAGATGGAGAAGGTTATTTGCTCGATACACTCATCCTATAATTGAACAAGAAAATATGGAACTTTTTATTCATAACCTCAATAGTGAAATGAGCTATAGGCTACAATTACAATGTTCCCTTAGATTTGAGAAGATGATCGAAAACAGTGTTAAAATTGAAGAAGGTTTAGTCAAAAGAGGGGTATTGAAAATTCAAAATGAAGTATCAAACAATGCTAGCTCTTCCAACCATCATAATAACAATGAGAAATATTTTTTTTTGACAAGAAACAAGAATGCCAATGATGGTGCCGCTGATACACATAATGCCAAACCAGTCTTTAATCTATTAGGAACCACAACCAAGACTGATCAAAACACCAATCAAGGCACTAGTCAAAAGGTTAACCAACATAACAATAAAAAAACTGCAATCAAAGTCATACAAAATTTAAGCCTCCACCCTATCAAACACAATCAAACTGCAGAAAATTCACACCTTTGGGTCAATCACACAAATCTGCTTTGAGATAACTTCTTGCAAATAACCTTATAACACTACCTGACACCCGAGGCTTCAAACCTAAAGTAAAATCATCATGGTGGAATGATGCTTATTACTATGAATTTCATTGGTGCAAAGGTCATCAAACAAATAGTTTCATGGAATTGAAACACAAGATACAAGACTTAATAGATGACAGAGTCATACAAATAGAAGGACCCCAAACAAATGTTGATCATAGAGCATTCAAAAATCCCTTACCAAATTATGGAAAAGGGGAGTCCTCTACAACAAACAACAAAGGAAATAATGTAAACCATGTCCATGATACTGTCATCCTTCATATCTCAGCAGTGGAAGATCAAATGAATAACATTGAAACCAATGACAACCAAGACATTATTGCAGCCAACAATGCAATTAATGACATTCCAATTGAACACAAACAAGACACCATTACAGTTGAAAATTAGATTAATGACATAAAACAAGACATGGATGCAACTGATACTCAAATTAATATCATTAAAATCAATGGGAAACAAGACAACATGCCAGTAAATGTGACCATGAGAGCATAGGCCAAATATGTACTAAAAGAAAGTTCATCTAAAACACCTATTGCCTCATCCAATCAATATAAAATAGTAGACCAATTAAAAAAGATCCCCATGCAAATATCTATATTAGAACTACTCAAGATTTCACCCACCTATAAAGAGATTTTGGAAAAAGCCCTAGTGGACACTATATTACCAACGACTTTAGAAGTTTGTAAATTTGAGGCCATGGTGGGACATTTGACCACACCTCATTTCTTATCTTTTTCAGAAAATGATGACGCATCTATTTCTCACCCCCACAATGCCCCTCTCCATATTGAAGTCCTAATTCATAAACATCGTGTTAAACGTGTCCTAATAGATGGAGGATTTGGCCTGGATATATGCACTTTAAAGCTTGTGCGTGCCCTAGGATTTTCTGAAAATGCATAAGATTCAAAGAAAAAGATTAAAATAAAAGCATATGATGATGAGGAAAGATCTTCACAGGGATTTATTTTTTTACCCATTCAAGTATGACCAATTTAGCAAGATGTAATCTGCCAAGTCTCGGACAAGGATTTTACCTACAACATACTATTGGGTCACCCATGGATCCATGAAATGCAAGCGGTCCCATCAACATACCACCAATGTTTGAAATTCCCTTGTGGTGGCCAAGAAATCTCCATCTTGGCTGATTCTAATAGTCCTTAGTATTGCAACACCCTTAAATCGGTCCAAGATGTCTTTGTGCCTCATAACAAAGAATCTTCCACTTCCATCTCTACCAATAATCAAAGCCAATCAAATCCCTCGTGAAAACCATTGGTCACTTCCTCAAATCATGAAATTCAATCTAGTTCCATGTCTAAACAGTCTAAGAAAAAGGAAGAAGTTGCTCCTTCCACATCCTCAAATCATGAAACCCAATTAAATTCCTTGTCCAAACAATTTGAGAAAAAATTCCAAGTCAAAGATAAAGGTGTGGGTGAATATTTCATTGAAAAATATCTATGTATTTCACAGCTATCCTCCCCAAAGTCATATGGTTAACCCTCAACTTCAACACAATAATCATCACAACCAGTTACACTCTTTGATGGTCGATTTGTAAAAGAAGGCACCATAGTTGACGAAGTTGAAGACAAGGATGTTCTAAATTGGATTTATAAGAACAAAGAAGAGTCCCAAGTAGCAACTGCAAATGTACAAAAAATACAATATGGAAAAGGCTTCACAATCTTAGAAAAGATGGGATACGAGGGAAAAGGCCCTATAGGAAAAATAAAAGATGAAATTGTGGAACCAATTCAACCCCTCTTAATTAATCTAGAAGACAAGACTGGGCTAGGTTATAAAGAGGAGACAAAAGAAGAGGTAACTTAGAGAGTGGTTGAGAGAATCTTTCAACTACAAGCTAGTGATGATCATGAAACTAATTCAAATGAATATGTGTGGGATTCACTATCTGAAGAGTCTTGTCACGACAAGGAAATTGATGTGGTACACAAGTATGCACCCCTACTCGAGGAGGGACAAGGTTTAGGTTCTAGACCGCTTGAAATAGGATCACAACATATTGATGACTCCAGTGAAGACGATTAGACTCAAAGTGAAATGGATAATTCAGAGGAAATTTACCTTATAGACCTTGAATTTTTTATTGGAAAAATTGAAGACATCACCATCAAGACTCTTACTATCTCTGACCTTAACCAATCTGATGATTCCTTACCCCTAGTACATCCTGAATTCATAGACTGGGACCGAACTAAGTCATTTGATATCCCCACCTTTTCAAACGATGATTTCATCGTCAACTTCCTCTATTCTAATAATCCTAGAGAAGATTCTACCATTGAATGTCATAACGAATCTTCCAAATAGGGGAGTGTCAAATCTTTTAGCTGCAAAATGAATAATATAGGAAATAGATCTGATGGTGAAAACCATTCAATGGCAGTATCGAATCCAAAAAAGGTAAAAATAAAGAGTGCATCCAACGATGAAAACCTCTTTGAGTCGTCAAAGGATGGAAGATTTGACACCCTCCTAGAACACTTTCAGGAAAGATCAAAACTATTGATTGAGACCACACAGTCCATCAATATCGACAATGCAGAAACAATGAAGACTATCCATCTAGTGGCATACTTGACAGACCAAGAAAAACCAAGCTTCCTCAAATTCTTCATGGAGAAACAAATCAACTTTGCTTGGTCATATGCCAACATGCTAGGGATTGATCTAGACCTTATCATGCAACACCTATCCTTACCACTAGGAGTAAAACCAGTCAAGTAGAAGCTAAGGAAAATGCATTCGCATATTACCCTATTGGTAAAAGCATAACCAAAGAAGTTATTAGATGCGGGATTCATCAGACCCATTGACTATGTTGAGTGGATCTCCAATATTGTACCAGTCTCAAATCCTAACAATAGCATTCACATTTACATATATTTTTGAGATCTTAATAAGGCTTGCCCTAAAGATGATTTTCCTCTACCTAACATAGACATCATAGTGGACTTAATAGCAGGACATGGCATGTTGTCACTTATGGATGGTTTTTCTGATTATAATCAAATCAAGATAGCTCCAGAGGACCAAGACAAGACAACCTTCACATGTCTGTGGGGAACATTTTATTGAAACGTCATTCCATTCGGATTGAAGAACACGGGAGCTACTTATTAGCATTCCATGAAAACAATTTTTCATGATATGATGCATACTTTCATGGAAGACTATGTGGACAATCTATTGCCCAAATCACACACCAAAGAAGGAAACTTAGAGATCCTAGACAAAATCTTCACCAGATTGGAGAAGTTCAATGTATGATTGAATCCAAAAAAATGTGTGTTTGGGGTGACTTCAACCAAACTCTTGGGATATATAGTTTTAGAAAAAGGCATTGAGGTAGACCCAAAAAAATTTAAAGCTATCATGGAGATACCACCACCCAAAAATATCAGCTAGCTATGATCTCTACAAGGAAGATTCTAATCAATCTGAAGATTTATTTCACAACTAGCAGACAAGACCTATCCTTTCACTCACTTACTACACAAAAAATTTTCTTTCCGATGGGATGAGAAATGTGAAGAGGCCTTCAACCAATTAAAACAATATCTAATGAGTCTACCTATCTTAATACCACCAGCAGAAGGAAAGCCACTCTTATTATATATTGCCACAACTAAGATATCATTGGGAGCCTTGTTAGCACAAGAGGATTCAACAAGAAAAGAAAGAGCAATTTATTACATCAATAGGATGCTAAATGGATATAAAATCAATTATACATCCATTGAAAAGGCTTGTTTGGCAACAGTTTTTTCCACCCAACAATTACGACACTACATGATAACTCATACCATCAAGTTAATAGCCAAAATAGATCCACTAAAATACCTCCTCAACAAAGCTAATCTAATTGGAAGACTGGCCAAGTGGGTTATGATACTAAGTGAATTTGACATCCAATATGTGGATAGGAAAGAAATAAAAGGACAAGCAATCACAGACCAATTGGATGAAGCACCCCTACTAGATGATCATCCTTTACCCATTGAGTTTCCAGACGTTGATGTCCTCACCTTGACTACATAATAGTGGACATTATACTTCGATGGATCACACACACAACATGGATTAGGGGATGAAATCCTATTTTTCACTCCATAAGGACATACCATTCTGAAATCATATAGATTATTGTTCCCTTGTACCAACAAGGCAGAGTATGAAGCATTAATCATTGGCATTAAAATATTTGTCAAATGGAAAATTCAGAATTGCAAGTCTACGAAGATTCTCAGTTGGTCATTAATCAGGTCAATGATTATTATCAAAAAAAGGATGAAAAACTGATGCTCTACAAAAGAATGATTGATGATTTTAAGAAATACTTTGTCAATATCAAATTTGAGCAGATTTCCAGAGTGGATAATAAAGTTGTTGATGCCATGGCCACCATTACTTCCTTATTACAAATTCTAGAGAAAATAAGTCGTTATGAGTTCATGGTGGAACAACTATTTACCCCTACTTATGATGATACCAAGTCCCAAGTTATATGTCACCTGGTTGATGTCGATACCTCAATCTATGGTAAAATTTATACCTATCTAAAAGATAACACCCTTCCACCTGACTTTTCCCGAAACCAAAAATGAAACTTCATTCACCAAGCCTCCCGACATACTCTTATCGTGGATGTACTTTACTGACGAGATCTTGATAGAACTCTCCTCTGATGTTTGGAACGTGATGAGTCTAAAATGACTTCATGGGAAGTTCATGAGGATATTTGTGGAACTCATTCAAGTTGTTTAACCTTAGCCAAGAAACTCCTCTGTTTAGGGTATTACTAGCCAAATATGGAGTCTTTTTAGTTCATCAAGAAATGCCAAAAGTGTTAGATTCATGGAAACCTCATCCATGCACCAGCACAAGAGCTTCAACCCTTCACATCAACATGGCCCTTTTTTCAGTGGGGATTGGATCTTGTAGGTGAAATTCATCCACCTTCATCTAATGGACAAAATTTTATCATTACAGCCACATAATACTTCACGAAGTGGATTGAAACTATTCCTCTAATCACCATCATATCAAAGAAAATTTCATCCTTCATCCTCAACTAAATCATCTGCTAGTACGACGTCCCTCAATCCACTTTCACTGACAATGGAAGACCGTTCAAAACTCAATACATGCAAGAATTGTGTGAGAAGTTCAATAGCCAGCATTGCTTCTCTACTCCATATTACCCTCAAGGAAATGGTCAAGTAGAGGCCTCCAACAAAAATATTATAAAAATCTTGAAGAAAATGGTCAACGATGCTAGACGTGATTGGCACATCCAATTAAACCCTACTCTGTGGGCGTGTTGAACCAGTATCCATACCAATAGGAGCCACACCATATGCTCTTGTATATGGTTCTGAGGCCATTGTACCCATTGAGGTTGAATTACCATCACTTTGTGTTTCATTGAAGGGTATTATCTTTGATGAGAACTACCAAGTATCTAGATTGCAAGAATTGGGATTATTGGATGAATGATGTCAACATGCAGTGAACCACCTGAAAGACTACCAACAACAAATGTCCAAAAGCTATAATCATAATGTCAAACCAAGAATATTTCAAGTTGGTGACTTGGTATTGAAGGAGAACCCATGTAATCAACAAGATAGGGAGAAGAAAGGAAATTTTGAACCAAACTAGTTGGGCCCTTTGTTATTGTGTCAGTCTATGGATCATGAGCATACCATCTATCCACGCCAAAAAGAGACCTATTTGAGGATCCTATGAACAACCTCCATCTCAAGAAATTCTACACATGATTCATCTAATGCACCATAAAATTCCTAAAGAAATCCAAAAAAATAAGAAAAAGTCTTGAAGAAATCCAAAAAAATTAGAAAAAGTCCTGAAGAAATCCAAAAAATATTAGAAAAATTCCTAAAGAAATTTTAAAAAATCAGAAAAAGTCTTGAAGACATCCAAAACAAATCAGAAAATGTCCTAAAAAATGGTCACCTTGATGAAAACCTAGAAAATAGGTGTCTTGGTTACAACAAAAAAAATCAAAAAGAGAAATATAAAAAAAATACAAAAATACAAAAATACAAAAAATTGAAAAAGTCAAAAAATTAAAAAAATCATAAAATCTGAAAAACGGCAATAAAAACAAGTAGTGAAAACCTGGAAATAGGCACTATTTGTGATGGACCAACTTCTTCCTCTATTGGAACGTGTGTCGATCATTGGCACCGCGCTATCGCTATCCACGTCTATCATTTGAGCCTCATGTACATATCTAGGCATCGTGGTCATGTCTCACCTTGGCTTGACAATCATTGTACATATCCATAATAAATTGGTTTTTTTCCACTGGGGGAAAAATCCTGAACTCACTGGGGGCAATCTATCTTTGAGCTTACAACAATAGACAAACAACAGTATGAAAAAATGATATAAAAACATAATGATCAAGTGAACATCAACGTTGAACATCAATCATAATAAAAAGCGAACCATTTCAACCAACAACAACAAGATCAATCAAAACAAATCTCATTTGGAGGCTATCCTCTGAATCAAGGTTTTATCACTTTGGCACAAATGTTCAAATTATTTGCATCATGATTGTTGTTATCATTTCTCAGGAGCAACTCAAGGATGTGAAGAACTAGAGAAGCTATGATCGATAATGATATTTTTCTTTTACTATTGTTTGTGAGTTGATCATTATTACTATGTGAATTGTTGTGGGACGTGCTCTACAAAGTATCATTGATGACATTGCGGATTCGCCTAGGAAAACAATGAACTCTTGTCTGTTTATGCAAGAAATGCTTAGGTCATCTCAGTCCAATTATACCTAGATGCTTGTGTTAACTTTCACTATCAAACATCATGAAAGAAGTACTCAAGTCATCATGGTCTAATTATACCATTGATTTTTGTACTTACTTTCAATATTTCAAAAGCTCAATGATGATACCAAGCACAATAAATTGATTATTAGGATGACAACATTGCATTATTAGGTTTGCATGTTTAGGCTGCATTCATTCTAAGTGTTGCATTTGTATTTATAGATTTTTCCAAGGATGGTACAATTTTACAAATGATGTTATCTCTATCATTAATGGATTGAGTACATTTGAAATTAAAAAAAAATCATTTTCATTTAGGTGCATAAGCATTAGGATTCCATTCACGTTATTATATCATTTTCTATGCATCAATCTAGTCATTTAGTCACATATTTGCATCATGAAAATCCAAAAACAAAGCATTATCATATCATTTTCTATGCATTCATTTTCCATTAGGTCATATAATTGCATTATGACAATCCAAAAACAAATAATTCATCACATCATTTTCATCCATCTAAACATTTACTCATACATTTGCATTACAAAAATTCAAAAAGAAACATTTTCATAATCCATTTCATACATGTGTTCATACATTTGCATCAGAAAAATACAAAAATATAGAATACAATGCATTTCATACATAATAATAAAGCATCATCCATGGAAACACATAGAATTATGCATCATCAATCAATCATTCCATCCATCCATTTATGCATAACCATTATCATATATTGCATCATATATTTGCATCAGAAAAGTACAAAAACATAGCATCCATCACATTTCATTCACATAATAATGTATCATTCATAAAGCATCATAGAATCATAATGCATGTTGCATCCATAATCTGTCATATCATCATCATATAAAACATCACATAACATACATAATAAAAACTAAATGCATCCATCATGATCAACACACATAAGCATATTGATCAACCATCATCATCGCTACATATATATCTCAAAATAATGTCAAGTGTATAGGGATATCCAAATATGAAGAGGTACATCATCAAAAATGGAAATAAGTCGTCACTATCAATGTATACATGTCCAAAATACAACAAAAATCATGTGTTGGAGCTATGTAGTGCTCCCCCCAAATGGTGTCGGCATCTCTAGACTTGTGCCTCCACCTGACGGACCTACACAAGGATCTCGAGGATCTCTCAGAAGTGGTTGTGTCACCTCTCTGCTCATGGTCTGAGACTACGACCTACCTAATTGAGGTTGTGCGTAACTCTCCTGTCGCTCTGGAGGAACTGCATCATGATGTCTCACTCTATAAAACTATGCCTCCTGCACGGTACGTCGTATCTCTTTGAAATATTCTACCGAACATGTAGTCTCTACGGCTCTATGTAGTCTCTCGACAATGTCCTCTGCCTAACCCACACACTATCTCAAAGTGTCCCTCTCTACATTCAGTGCAGAAATCTGCCCTTACATTTGTACCTATGCCTGACCCTAGGTCTGGACCTATGCAAGACGAGCATGTGTCTATTGAACCTGTTGTCTCGCAACATCCCTCTCAGTTGTCAATGTTTGAAACTATCCCTATGCCTGTGAGAGCTACGCATGTGTCTGCATCTTCACCTGAGCCTATGACTGCAACTACCCCTGAAACTATGTCAACTGGCCCTAAGCCTGTAAAGCTGCAATATGTGCCTACTGTTGCTAAGAAGGCAATCATATCCACACATGTTGATGTGCCATAGGTACTAAGGATCACCTCTTCCGAGGAACTTTGACATCTAGTACTGGATGGGAACCTCCTCCTCCATCTCCTCCACCACCATCCCCATCTCCATCTCCACCATCATCACCGCCACCTCCCCCATCTTCGTATCCACCATCATCAACTCCATCTCCCCCATCTCCTCCATCCCCATCACCACCATCTCCCTCCTCCTCAT